>NW_019379587.1:5098854-5232567 GCF_000648655.2 Copidosoma floridanum
TATAGTTTTACGTTAAATATTATCCTATAAGATTTTATTATTATTATTTTTTTAATGTGACGTTTTAGTTTGATTTATTTTAATCTAAATGCATATGATTCAGTACATCATAGTTTTCGAGATCAATGCTATTTATGTGCACTTATCTAAGTTAGGGATCAACTTAAGGAGTAACAGTCCAAACGAGTCCAAAAATACGTGATACTGGTAGCCCTTTTTTCATTTTTTTTTAAATTTACAAAAGTATGATTCAGTTGTATCTAGATGAGAGAGGTGAAACTCACAAATCTCACATGTGTCCGAATACTTTTTCAGGAGAATAAATTCTAACTGTAACAGAATGAAAAATTCATGAACCTTCGCGCAAAAGCTCGAAAGCTCGAGCTTCATTTGCAAAAAAGCCCTTGCGATTTTTCGCACGACCCGTTTCAATAAATTTAGAGCAGAAATGGTCCGAGAGATAATCCATTTAAAAAAACGAGATAAGACCGGTATCGATCGAAAAAACGCACCAAATAACAGAGTAGTGTAGGTGCGGAGGCTGGTGGAGGTTGGAAAAAGCAAGACGCTACAAAATGATCGAGAATTCCCGGGCATTCAGAATCAATGCTACAAATACAATTTACCGAGTGCGTATTCATATCTACGTCTCCAATCGTGCCTCGCAGAACGACCTCCTCCAGTCTCTGGCAGTCTCGGTGGGCATGGATAGATCGCGTCCTCGGTGATCAGCAAATGGAGGAATGGCACGTGCGCGGAATCTTGTCCCCTCGGATTACGTATACATGTAAAAAATAGCCCATTGGTGTTTTATAAAATCGCCTTTTCCAAGATCGAAAGAGCCCTGGGTACTGCCCCCTTTCTTGTGCAATACGTCCATAGAACTTCATTTATTCTACTTTTTTTCTTTTCTTCTTCTTCTTTTTTTTAATTTTTTTTTTATCGTAACTCCAAAGTGCTTAATTAAAATTCCATTCAAAAGGAGGAAACGAGCCTCGATAAATCGGTGCGCTTCATTCTCACCCTCGTTTAATAAGCTGCTCTTATAAGAGGATGAACATTTTTCAATTACCGATAACACAGTGAAAATTTTCGATGTAATTCTGTATACTTACAGTGGTTGTAACATTAGTTCCTTTCGAGGGAAGGGAAAAAGATGCAAATATTTCAGTCAAGTGCTCGAACGATTTTACTAAAGCACATTATTTAAAATTGCGGTCGTAACCATTATGATCCATACACTGCAGATATGGGTGAACATTTATTGGAAAAATGATATTTTTTTTTTCAATCCAATCAAACAGCCAAGAGCTAGCTGCAAAGTTATTTAATTAAAAACGGAGGCATCCGTATCCCCGCGTATTATTCAAGATAGTAAATCATGGAAACCAATCTATAAGATCCGAATCGCAGAGCAAAGCTATAATACGCGCCTGTGCAGTCGATTGAAAAATTAAAAACTCAAGATTTCATATTTCATAGATTGAGCACGTATAGGATTTTGTATGGCGTTATACAAGTATATAAAAAGTCGTACATCTACTAGCAGGGGAGCCTCACGTGCGCCACTCGATAGCCTGACGTGTGCCAGGTCTGGTGCCGAGTTTATACGTATATCGGGTACAGTGCACGTACGTAGGTGTACGAAAGAAAAACTAGAGCGTTGCTTACTCGGCGAATTCAATAAAGCCATTGCCTCTTTCCTCGCTCTTCTCCATCCTCTTTAATTCCCATCGCGCCAGAGCCGAGGCCAATATATACCTATACATGTGACTAACTAAGCTAACAAAAGCCCATGTCAAGGGGGGTTGGGGGCGTAAAGGACCGCGAGTGCTGGCTCCCGATAAAAACAACGTTCTCGGCGGTAGAGACGAGAGATATACGCCGCGTAGTAGGTACCTATATATCAGAGGTGAAAAAAGGCTGCGAAGAGCTTCGGGCAACGAGCGCCAAAAAAGGTAAAAGCCCACGTTTAACTCGTTATAATGGAAGGGTGGTGTTGGCGAATAGAAGGGAATAGGAGGAGGGTGAAAAAAAAGGGGGAACAAATGGTCACGAAGCGGCGACCGCAGCGATTCATTGGTCGTATGAATTACCGCCGCCGCGCAACACCTGAGGCCTGTATTTGGCGCTGACCTGTATTCGATTTCGGACACGCGAGCTTCGGATATCCGTCCTTTTCCAGCTGGTATCTCCATCGGCGTTCGACTGCTGCTACAGGGAGGAAAAGCATATCTACCCCCCATGTTATGGCTTTCCGAAATAGCTTGCTGCACCAGCACTCCGGCCCTCTGTAGTTAAACACAGCTCTGCTATCTAGGGAGGGGTTACTTAGTAGTTGCCCCCCTCTCCCGTCGTATTATTCTCTGCAGTGATTCCTCCCTCTCTCTCTCTCTTTGTGCTAATGCAGATACCGGTATACCGGTATACCGGTATCTGCATCTTCCTATAGAAAGCGTGGAATTTGAATAAATCGAGCTTGCCCCATAGTGCCAAGTGTCAAAACAATGAGCTCTACGAATTTCATGAATCCAGAGGTGGTAGAGCATCTAAGCAAAATCAATAAAATCGTTCTCCGGTAGCTCACTCCTGCTGGACCACCGTGCATTGCGTGTGTTTGAGCAAATTGATGGCGTGTCTGAATTTGCCTTTTAAAAATGGTAAATAAGTTTTTTTTTTTCACATTTCCATTATACGATGGAATCGAGGGAAAGGGAGATAAAACACATCCACAGCCCCGACTTTTGATTCGCAAAAAGTGATTGTTTATCAGCTTTCCATCGAATAGTAAAGTAAAAGTGTACGGTACCTATTGATGAAACGCGTCCTTATTCATAAAAATAAATATATTTGTAATACGTTAGTTATATAAAAAAATTTTTTAAATTTATTAACTATTCATGTTGATGAATGTACTGGAAAAAGCTTGTACATTTATTTTAATTTAAAAAAAAATACAACACGTCTTAAACTTGATCTCACAGTAGTTCTCATTATGATAACAACAGTCGTAAAAAAAAAAAAAAAAAAAAAAATCCACGAGAGGGACGAAAGGGAGACGGAGCGAGAACGGAACGCGGGGAAGTGGCCTAGTTCGCCCGAAGCACACGCGGAGGGAGCGGATCGAGACAAAAATTGTTCCATTGTTTGTACTTTTAGTTGACTAAGTGTTCATCGTAACAAAACAATCACAAAAAATATCCAGGTAGAATGAAGTAAATATTTGCACGGTTTCACCCTTTAACGATATTTCTGTGTCATTGCCTTCTCGCCAATTTCCACCCAGACGATTTCCTTTACATAGATGGCCAGTGGCCAGCACTACAGCCACCTTTCTCACTATACAGATAGGAGTTCGTGTAATGTAAATATCGATCAAAACAAAGTGAAAAAGAATACGCGTGCACGTACCCTAATGTACTTGTATGCGTGTCTGTGTACAATCGACGACTAAGAAGTTCGGACGCGCAAGCTTATCGCGATCTCGAGAGATCGAAGCGGGGGGTGGACGCCGGTAGATAAAGAAGGGAGGATGAGAAAAGGAGCTCGCCGAGGATAGGAAATTATTCATAGGAACGCCATTTGCGCAAGGCGGAAGGCGTCTGTGCAGGCCCGCGGCGGAGAGTCAATTTTGATCGTTCGGCAGGCAGGGCTTCAATTACCCCTCTACCGGTCCTATCTTGAACCATCTCTCTTCTATATATATGTATCCCTCCCCCTTGATCCAGCTTATCTTCTGAGGCACCCCATTAGCATTTCCACTTCTGGGCTATCATGGTATTTTCTTTTTCTTCTCTTCTTTATCTCCCTTTTTGTCTTTTCAAAGTGTACGGCGTATTCTTTTTTATTTCTCTGTTTCTGGTGTGTTTGTTCTATATCCAGCACCAGAGAGCTACGAGTGCGATTAAAGATCTACGGTATCGGAGTATCTGCTGCTACAAGGGATACTGCCTTGTATTTACAGATGCTGAAAAAGAGGTCTCTGGAACAGCTTTGCTTCCACTTTGCTTCGTGTACTACTCACCCTCTCTTTCTCTCAAATCTCGATTTCAACGTTGATCGTTTCGTTTTTTAAACATCTCTATTAACTCCGCGATGATCGGAGTCTATTTTCCAAGGCGTTTAATTGTGCGGTTGCATATTTTTAATTTGAATTTATGTATTTCATAATTATGCACATTTCAAATATCTTGGCGTATCTTCAACTCAAGTTTGAGTCAACTGTTTGAATCAACTCTATTAGTGCAAGGTTTTTGGAATAAATAGTAGAGCAACATCTCTGTGACTCAGTAAAGTGTCTCAAACGATATTGATTCGCCTTTCAGGTCTTAATGAGGACTTTTTTATACTCTTTTATTACCTTTGTATTACCTTTTATTGCCTTTTTCTTTTTTTTTTTTTTTTTACAAAGTTGTACAAGCGTTGTGGATCCTTTTGCTCCTCTTTATTCATATGAAATTACGCGAAATTTCTTCATTAATGAATCGGAAGCGCATAGCATGCATGTAATTTGAATGCGAAAAATATGGTGATGGACAGTTGCAATTTCATTTGTATCTAATAATTTGGATGTACACGTGGGCTACGAAAGAGGCGGTGGAGGCGGAGGGGAAAAGAGCTTTCACGTAAAATTTCCAAAACGTGGATCGCGTGTTTTCGAAGCGGGTACAGTAGATCATCCATACATTTTGCCGTATTTTACAAGAGGCCGAATCATCAGAACGATAATGGAGTGGTACATTCTGAAATTTATGCGAGAGAATCTCCACTTCCGCAACGCGTAGTGCTGAAAGATTATAAAAATGAGCTGGGGGATCATCTTTCAAACGGTTGGCTCGAAAAATTTTTCCATCCGCACATTTCACGGAGATTGCACTTTCGAAAAAATTCCACGTTATAATCTCGGGGTAAGTACCGTGAAAATGAGAGCTTGTATTTCACGCAACGAATATAAATAAGACCCGTCATCGAGCGGAAACAGCGTACCCGGTTTTTCAAAACACCCGTCGTTCCCTTTTTCATTCCTATTCGTACTTGTCAGTCCTCTTTTTCTATTTCCGTACAATAGCTGATCAAGATATTTTCAATATCGCAGATCGTAGCAATAAAATCGAACTTGTTTTCAATACAAATCCCAGGGACCCTTTTCCTCTGTAACAAGGTATTCTTGTGCAGGTAGCGAAAGACTGAGTTTATTTTCGAGGCACGATTTCTTGCAAATGAAATTTACAAGGGTAAATTCTATAAATTCAAAGCTATTGCAACATACGCCCACTCACATGCATGCGCATGAGCAGGTTTATTATATATGTATAAGGAAAGTTCAGTGTCTCTTCTGTACACACTCAGTGGGCTGAAGCACAAAATATTTTCTGCACTAGTGGCCCGCACTGTAAATTCAACTGTGTTATTCATAGATAGATCACAGCAGAGTTAAGTAGAGCTTGCTAAATGATCAATCAACTCGTACAATTTTGAACAGTAAAAATTATTGATGTATCATGTCCACAAGCTGGAACGTACTCCATCACACTCTTTTACACGTTAGAACTCATTTTATTATTAATAGAATTTTTAACAACTACATGCTGTGAACATTTACTCTAACACAGATTTGAGTTAACAATGCAATCATTGTTTTATACATCAGGAGATAAAGAAATCAATCATTGCCTAATTGCGCCGCTCATCGTGTCACATGTGTTTGAGCACATCTACTGTACATCTCTGTATTTGTGCCCGGGAATGGAGGGATGGTAGCCTGCCCCGTGTAACCCCTGCGAGTATTACGAGAACGTCACCTATACGCGTGCCACCCTCGAGATCTTACATTTGACGTCATCGCGCTGCAGCTGCGCGAACGCGCTCTGGACCATTTTTGTTTGAGCGTGCGTGCTGGGGCACTTGAAACTGAGCTCGATTGTTTGCTCGCGCGAGCATTACGCTGGTTTCCGTTCTCTATTATATTGTTGGTGATCCGAATATAAATTAATTGTAAGGTAATATATATTATGACATGTGCACGCTAGCTTCGAATGAATAGGTATTTATATACATGTTACATGCGAACGGGGGAGAGATGCGGACCTGAATAGAGGGTTGGAGAAAAATAAGCATGGGGCTACGAGTCTCGAAAAATGTGTTGTATGTATAAACGTGTGGAAGGCCAAGGCGAGGGAATGCGAGTCGGAGAAAGAGAGAATGAATGGACCGCATCATCAGATCACGTGTGCAGCCTGCGTAAGCAGCGCGTGAGTGTGCGCGCGTGTGTGTGTATGACCGAGAAAGATGAATCCACGAGAGGGACGAAAGGGAGACGGAGCGAGAACGGAACGCGGGGAAGTGGCCTAGTTCGCCCGAAGCACACGCGGAGGGAGCGGATCGATAGCACATTCTTGACTCCGTGCTACTGTGCTCTGCTGCTGCTAGCACGTCAACGGGACTGTGCTGTATCCGCCATTCGTTTATTCGGTGTACGCAACTATTGGTAGATGCGATGTGTACGTCCCGCACCTCCCAGGAACTAGGGATAAATACTCTAATCCCCTACCGCCGGTCTGTTAAACGACGGCCGAGGTACGTGTATATAGCTTATGGCCCTAATCTTCGCCTCGTGGGGGACTGGAGCCCATAAAAGAAATCGTCGAGCGATTTCTCGGGATCCGATGGTGCAGCGCTGTTTGCCGGTGTCGCGACGAGGAGGGATTGAAAGTTGGTGCGCAATATCACGCCCTGCCGAGCTGTTCTGCCGAGATGAGCTCACGCACCCGAGAATAAGAGCTTGCGGGGATTCCCCTTTCTTGCTGAGGATTGTTTTATGGCTAATCTTCGGAGTAGCTCGGGGTATTATATTTTTTTTATTTTCCTTGGATCGTAAAGTGCTTGGGATTTTTCTTTCGTCGAAAATTTTATGGAAGCAGAGGGTGGGTGCAGTTGGAGAGTTGCAGAAAGCCTTACATGGTTTTATTGTAGGATTATTGGTCTAGCTAATTTGGCTGTTAATCGGTGGGTACTGTACACTCACGTCTTTACTAGACAAACGTTCTATACCTACTTGGCAAAAACATCGTCATAATTATTGAAATTTTTACCAAAGACCTGAGCGAACAAAATAGAAAACCTATTGCGTACAGTAAAAAACAAAACTTAGGGACTGTATGTAAGTAAAGTATTTGAAAGATTGGGGATTATCAATAAAAAGTTTGGATATTATCGATTTCACTAGTGGCTCCTGACAAAAATAAAAAATATGTAAAAATAAGTTAACTAAACTATTAAATCTAATATCATTTTTAATTAGATGTATTAATGATAAACAGTACATTTATCTTATGTTTAAAAATTACAAAATTCTCTTATGTTGGAGATAGTGATACAGTATTCATTGCGTCACTAGGGCGCAAAGTACGAACTTGAGCATCTGATGAACGCGTTTGCTGTACGTCTGTGCTCGAGTCACGTATATTGTTATTTATACCGAGAGCGAAATATGCAATGTGGCGCCCGTGGGCACCCTTTGCGTCTGGTAAATCACTTTGGAGAATCCGGGCTCAAAGTATTTTTTTTCCCTGGAGCACAAAGTGAATCACCGGGTGCAAAGTGTTCTCATGATTGCAGAATTGCACTTATGGCCCATGGTAAGAAAAATTAATATAAGCGACTGGGGCATAAACGTACAACAACTGCGCCCTAGTGACGTAATGTATTATTTTGCACGATGGTGCAAAATGATTACAAGGGCGCAAAATGCATCCTCAAGGCAAAATGCGGCAGTTGCACTTTGCGCCCTTGGTAAGAAAATTTAACTGTTTTTATCGTTTTCAATAACGTTAATAGTAAGTTTAATGTTAACATAAAAATATAATTTAAAAAATATTTCTAACTATAAGTTACAGAAATTTGTTGTCATAAGATGGATTTACATGTAGAGTCGAAGCTATTTCAATCACTATAACCTATCGAAACTAATTACTGTAACAAAAAAAAAAAGATGTTCTTGTGCAAAGTTTATCAATTGCAAAAATTCTTTTGTTTTTCTAAAATAGTTTTTATGTTACTTTAAGGTACTAATGGTGATTTATATACTTCAAATTCAGAGTTTATTGTAATAAAAAGTTTTCCTTAACGTTTCTCGTACGTATAAAAAAAAACTTTATCTAAATGAGAGTTATTTACAAGACGTTTTAAAGATTTTTATACACATTAATGATTACAGAAACGATTTAAGCCTTATAAGACCAACAGCTCGGTACAAATGGATTCTTTAATTAATGAATGCATAAGAAACTCTACTATTTATAAATCAGTCATATGCCTCAGGAATCAGGTAGTGCTCGATAACCTCCCCCATTCCCCCCGAATTACTAAAAATAATAGAATACGGTGAGGAAGACAGGACACAAATCAACCCAAGCGAGCTATAGGGCAAAAGTAGCCTGACAAAAGTCGATGGTCGAAGACCGTTATCCCCAGTGCGGAACTGCACTGGTCCTGGAAGGCACTAATTAACCTTTCACGCGGCCACGGCTGCTGCTGTTAAATTCGTTAGCGCCCAAGGAAGGAAGGAAGGAAGGAAGGATGAGACGAAGCAGCTCGAGACACAGTTTCGTAGGTCAAGGGAGGGTGAGAAGGAAAGAGTGAGATTTGGGTCAGTCCTATTGCTGCTAGGCCAACTAGTCTGAGTCTCTCGCAATAATTGAACTAAGGAGCCGTGCCAATTCCACTTGCCGATCGCGTCGATAGTGCACGTTGCCCGAAGGAGCGTGATAAGACTTGTATTTTTGTCTGCGAGAGAGATAAAGTTAGTACCGAACTGTAACTCTCTCTCTCTCGTGTGGGTGTGTGTCGACGCCAGAGATGTTGTATGTAGCAAGGGGGTGGGAATCCTGTGTTCCCTGAAAACGACGACGGCTTTGCTGCGATTGCGAGCGTGCTATACGTACTCCATTCGTCTCGTTTCGAGCTCCTCTTTTCTCTTCGTGTGCACATCCTTTCTTTTTCGTTCAAAAAAAAGGGGGGGGGGGAACGCTCTGCCACCCTTTGCTGATGGCAGTCGAGAATGGATTCACCAAGATTTTCCGCTTCAAGCGGTCCGTGCAATCATCGTAATAAATAAGTTTACTGGCCCAGATTTTGGAAACGAGATTTGGCTTCGTTTACAGATTACGGGGACGCTCTTTTTTTTTTTTTTCTCGTTTCTCTGGGAAAGAGGAAATTTCATGTGGAAAACGACTTTTTGTTTACGATATCGTGGCTTTTTCCGGATTTTGTTTCATCATCTGGAGTTTCCTGGTTACATCAGAGTTTTCAATGAGCTGATGTAGATATAACTTAATTTCTATTTTTCAACCCTCCCTCCCACACTCGAATAGTTGAGTGAGCACAGCTTGACGTAAATTTACCCACCTTTGTGAGATAAATTCACTTCCCAGATGAATTTTTTTGTTCCCCCTTTCTTTCGAAGAACCGAAAAAAACATCCAGTCCTCGTGACTCGTGACTAAAAAAAAAAAAAAAAAAAAAACTGATGCTGTAAAATTATACAAAAGACTTCATGATTTATACGCGTCGCTCATCGCCCGTTCGCTCTTCCCTCTGGAACAAATAGAAAAAAAAGCGAAAAGAAAACCTACGGCCGGAAGAAGACATTTGTCTCTCCCCTTCTCTGGCCCCTAATGCATAATCGATAGCCCAAGCAGCCCTTTGGATCCGGATACGCGCGTGGGAGACACTTTCCTCCACCAGCGACGTTGCCGCTAGAAAAAGAGAAAGTGAACCTCTAAAGCGTGCATGAGTAAGCTCAGCCTCGCGAAACAACGTGATCCGAAAGTTTTGACTAATCTGTCGTTTCAGAATCTACCGTCTGTTTAAATCGGTGTTTCAAATATCTGGGCTAATGGAGCTTGGCGCAAAAATCCTTGATTTACAGCTTCATGTGCACTTTAAATACATCCAGTAATCGATTACCTCAAATTTTATATACTATTTTTTTTTTCCACGTTCGATGTTCGTCATTACGCGTTTTCTCAATAATAAAAAACAATCATGGCAACTTACTTGTAAAGAAGAGATAAAAGACCTACAAGTTTAATCCAAAAATCTTGTTACTCTCTTTCTCCTCGAAACAACCCTTTCGGGCAAATACCTAAGTAAGTAACTCTGGCATACCACATATCAGCTTGAACCTAATGCACAAAGTCACGACCACGTTTTTTCCAAGCTTCGTATATGCAAATGAGAATGGGCAGCTTATCTCCATCTTCCTTTTGGTACAAAAAAGAAATCCGTGGGGTTGTGGTGCTGCAGTACGGTGCACTCTCGCATCGCATATATTCTTATATATACACAGATACGCGTCCCAGTGGCGACTACGTCGGAACTTTTTAGCCAGACCCTCATCGCACTCCTTACGTGTACGTATACGTATAACATTAGCTCTCGCTCTTCTTTTCCTCATTTTTTTCCTCCTCTGCTCTGCTTTTCCTCGAGCGTTCTGGCACACATAGCGGGAGGAGCTTTTCCGCAGAGAAACACAAAGTAGGACGGCGCCGCGTCTCAGGCCACACTTGCGCACGTACACGCGCGTATTATCCGACCCTCGTGCACATAGATACCCGCAGAAAAGAGCCGAGCTCCCCGGATACACACTCCGAAATCGGGACGCGACGCAAGCTCTCGAGCGAGCTTGCGGCGCCCTCGAGTGCGTGGAACTATTGGTCTCCGCGAGCAGACAATACATATGGGTCCGGTTCATTGACCTGCTGCTCTGGGAGGGCGATAATTTACTCTACATACATGCTTGGCTAGAGGAGTTTTTAAGGGCCAGTCAAGGCCAAAGATAGTCAGGGTTGGTCGGGAGGGACGTGTGGGTGTCTTCGACGTGCGAGCGGTGCGTCGGGCCGACCCTCTGGCTCTTTACATAATGCCAGGTTATTACGGGGCACTGTGTATTCAAATAGACTTTTTAATCTGCAATATCGGCTGGATTTTTCGGCACGACCCCTTTTTTTTATCTGGCTCGCATTTTACTCATCTGACCACGTTAAGTTTATGTAACCTTAAAGTATTTAATTCACAAACTTTAAAAACATTTTGTAATGGGCCTGTGCTTTTTTAATAATATTAAATAAACAACACGAGCGAATTATCAATTTATCGGATGAAAAAAAATAGTTGGTAAAAAGTATTAAAGGTTCAGCGATTTAAACACTTGCCGCGTATCGAAGCCATTCCGCAAAGAGAAACTTGAGACTGTGCAAACTGTCCTATAAAAAGTAATCAATCTTCCCTGAAAGTAGCGAAGAAATCGCCTTTTTACATGCTTGACCCTCGAATTGCTTCTTTCAAATGAAAAATAACAAAACTATTTTTGCCGTGTATTGCTTGATGGATCAGTTTTTGCAATGCTTTTCAATATTTTTGTCAAAATGAATTGTATTTAAACAAATTTCAATTCTATTGACTTTTTTTTTACATACGTGTAAATCGTTAAATACTTTAAGTAACTTGTAATTATTAAAAAAAAAAAAAAAAATTTTGTCAGTAAAATCGTTTGATACTTTTACTTTAGACTTTGTAATTCGACCTATGTATGATAGTGAACGTGGAGCAACTTCGTTCAATAAAAGTACAGTCTTTAGAGAAGAGTAATTCATCGTAGTCTTTAGAAATGGGAAAAAGGAGAGAAAAAGATAGCCTGGCGTCTAGCGTCGAAAATTACAGCCAGTCTAGCCCCATAAAGAGGAGCATAACGAGTAACCGCAGAGTATATACACCAACAAGCGATTTTCCTAGCGCTCAGCAGAATCTCTAATCGGAAGAAGAAGCAGAGGAGAAGGAGGAGCAAGGCGATCCGAAAGCCTTTCCACTTTCAAGACCCCGAGGCCTCGACCTCTCAAAGGGTCAAAACGGAGCTTTATATGTGTACGTGAGGGAGGGGGTAGCAAAGCCGTATAATTGTTTTCGGCCTTCGTACACGGCCGAGCCCTTGTACGCCTCCAGAAAGCACACCGCTTTCATCAGATACACGGTGAACACTGGTGGTATTATGCGCGCAACGAGCCGGCCCTCAAGAGCCCGCACAAAGGGCGGATACCATCGTAACCGTTAAGGCAAGCTCCCCTGCGATGCATGTACCCATCCCTGGACACATCCATCCCCATCTCAGTTGAACAGCTTTCTACAGTGGTGACTCTGTGTATAGTGTGTGGTCATAATCGACGCCTGCCGGAACTTCAACGTGTCGACCGGCTTGTTGGACTCAATTGGCCGTAACTTTGGTGTCCTTTGACCGACTCGCTGGCTGACTGTCGATAGTTTCCCTTGGCTCTTACTGCAAATTTTACTTTGAGTAGGCTGTTTTTGTACGATATTTTGCTGAGTATTATTCGCTTAAGGAGACTCACCACCTAGTGTGCTAGTCTAAAGTGAAACTCATAATTCAATGTTTATAAACCGATACAATTAAAGAATAAAAAAATCACTTAAGTAACCAACAGCATAAATTCGCCGTATATCACTTTCTATGATCGTTTTGTAAAGTAATCGTTTTGTCAAATAAATATGCCTTCATTTTATGTCTCAAGTGCTTGAGGTATTTTAATCAAGAAGCGTGACTTAAACTGTTAACCGAGTTTTTCTTCCATTTCAAAGTCATTTTTTCTCGCTAGAAAAGCGAATATGATTTCTGGTTATTAAACTGACATCTGTCACAAGGACCGTACTTAATGCTCAACTTTCAATTTAATTTATTTAACGATGTGTTCAAACTAATTTAAACAATTTTAAATAAAAAATGAATAAACTGTGAGACATTTTAAAAATTGTTGGAGAGCCTATTTAAGTCATACGTTTATGCTTGTCGCAAACAGAGCTTTTTAAATTTGAGCTTCTGCATAGATTTACTTTTTGAATATAAATTAAAAACAAAACACCACGGAGGTTACGTTTTTCATTACGACATTCAATTCATCCAATTTAAATACACCCTATTAGTATTCGTTCTAATTACAATGCATACATAAAAATTTACAATTTTATTTCAACACACGGGGACGGTGTGGACGAAATTAATATTATAATTAGAAATTTTCGTTTTTTTTTTTTAATCCACCGAGCCTCAACGCTGAGATGTCATGCTCACTGCTCTACGTGCGACCTGACATTGAAATTGGAATTGCAAATTACGCGCTACGACGAGAAAAAAGTTTTCAAGATCCGACACTGAAGCTTCTTATTTATTATACAGAACCCATGTAAAAAAAGAAAAGAAATATCCTACAAAACGAAGTTAAAGCCAATCCAAAGCAAACTGAATCCATCGTGGCGACTCGACCTCATCTTTTTCCGTCTTGGTGTATACAACCACTGGTAACACCCCCGAATATACATCATCCAAGCGCGTTACGGCTCTCCAGATACATACTCATAATATACATACTAAAATAATATTTCATCGTACCGAGTCTGTATATTGTACGTACAAGCTTCACATAATATATTGTACGTACATCTCTCCAGCGAGATCGATTTAAGGATCTTATTTTTGCGGCAGCTGTAGTATCCGACTGGGTGCAAGTAGTGAGCCAGAATTTTCCGCTCGTCCCGACAGAAGAGGAAGGGTACATTTTTATGTTTCGAATGGTTTTGCACTTGACAATGGGATGACATTCGCGCTTGGACGCTCGAGGATGAGTAGCCGCTACTGTCTCGCTTGGAGGAATAAAGAAAGCTTTTCTACTCACTGTTTCTATCCTTTCGTGTTTTTTTTTTTTTTTTTTTTTTTTTTTTTTTTTTTTTTTTTTTTTTNTTTCAGATTTATACATGTAACTACCTTAAGATATTCTGAGAAAATTTGGACATAGTGAATAATAAAGAACAAAGATAAAAGTGGTCCAGTGCTGCTGCGGCAGGGAGCGCCAGCCTTACTGGCGAGGAGCTGGTTATTACAAAGGGGCCTTCTCCGGGGATGCTCGAGGAAAAAGCTGATTGTATTGTGTTGATATGTGATACACAAATAATATCTTTCAAGGTTCTTTTCTTTTTGGGGTAGGGAGATGGGTTTGTGCCTACATGCTTTTGAACAGGACACTATGTTGAATTGTCGTACTTTTGGTGAAATACCTGGTATATAGAGTATAAAATTCGATTAATCGTGTTATGATACTTTGACTACTTGGAAAATAACTATCGTATTCACGATGTAACTCCCAGTGTTAGTTACAAAAACCTCGAAAAATGCATTATTCTTGCAACTTTCAGTTTTTCTGAAAAAACAATAAAATTGCTTTAAATTGTGCGTAAAAATACAAAAAAAAAAAAAAAAAAAAAAGCAAACGTGACATTTCACCTGTAAGTTAGGTGAGATTATTACTATGCGTGCTCTCCGCGTTTTACTGAAAATTTACATCAATTAAACTTTGCTAGAAAAGTTTCATGACGTACACTTTTCACGGTTCGAAGCTCCCCATTTTGCTGGATAATAAAAAAGCTCCATGCAGGTGGAGGAGCGACGTTTGAAAGAGAAGAGCAAAGTTTCGAGGTTGAAAAGAATAACGAAGAAAGAGCCTTGTCATATTTTTTCACGTAACCAGCCTCTCGTGTGATATGGATCTCCGGTGGTGTTGGTGTAATGTGGCGACGCTTATATATATACCTATGCAGAATCCGAGCGAAGCTTTTCAAGCGAATAAACAACGAAGTGTGTTCCATGGCACACCGCGCCGAACGAGGAAGAAAAGGAGGCGAAAAGTGTGAATTCGGCCGTGAAGTCGTAGATCTTGGGGATTCTGAATTCTCTGACGTCGGCTCCCGGCAGCCGTGATGGAAACGACATCTTTATTTATTTATTGACTTTGCGAATAAGTGAAATGGACGGGCTGCTATGGTCGACTCAAGGGCTTCTTTCTTGTAAATAATTCAATCGTATTGATTGATTGACAAGTAGTTAAAGGCTGTTACATTCAACTGGTGGTTTTTTTTCATTTTAATTTTGTCTTTGGATCCTTATTATCTCCCTGACGCGGTAGTAATACCTTCACAGATACACGCATAGATAGGTACAACAATCGAGTAAGCCAGCTGTAGTGCGTTAATGCACAAGCACTGGCTAGATTTTTTAAAATTTGTATTATACTTTTCTTTTTTTAATTGCTTTAGAACGTATCAATTTTTAATTTGTTAGAAACGCATAGGTATCAATTATTTCACTTTGTATAAGCCATTTATTGTATTCTCTTCGCTTTAATACTTAAATCTGCTGTAAAGAATCATTGTTATCTCGATTGTTACCCAATCGTTGAGACTATTTTGGGCCCAAGGCCCTTATCCTGGTAAATATCTATTGTATTATACTCTACTCTCTTAAGCTTTACAAGTGTATAATCTGTAACATCTATAACTCTTTATTCTCATAAACACAATACACTGGGTGCATATGATTATTCTCTGCAATATTTTTCCGTGTCGTGCGATGTGATGTAGCTTGTTCGTACATCTGTAAAATATATCATAAAAACAAACAATAAGTGAATATCGCCCTCGGCACTTGTTCTCGCCTCACAAATCGTTCTTTCTTTCTCTTTCGTGTTTTTACGTTCACCAGATAAAAAGTCAATTCCGTGCAGCGCTACGCATTGGGCGCACGTACAGTATCGCTCAGCGAACACTGAAACTTTTACACTCGCAACAAATTCCAAGCCCTCACCTCACAGTACATGTGACGCGTACACATATGGACACTCTAACGCGTCGTCCGAGGACTCAAGTTAAAAAACCCTCCCGAGGAGCGGAGGGATGCTCCGATCGAGAGAAAAACCGGTCCCCTTCGCATTTTTCTCTGTTTGGACATTTCTCTTATTCCTCGACGTCGGCCCCACCTATATCTCGTGCAAAACTTTCGACGACTCGAGGTAATACCACGGTGCTACTGCTGCTCTTTGGCCCACGAAGTTCCGAAGCCGATTCAAAGCTTGTTCGAACCGGAAAAGAGTGGAGTATGAGAAGGGAAGGAGAGAAAAGCCGCCGTCGTGTTACAGTAAGGGAGAAAGAGGATAGCAAGGAAGCCTCAAGGGACCGCGGGAGTGTAGTTCTTGAAGTTCACGAGAGGGATGAGGGGCGATTTGCATGTATGACACATTGGTACAGGATTACGCGTTAACAAGCTGCTTGTCAAGCGAACAACATGAGCTGTGTTTTATAATTTAAATCGCTACATGTTGGGCTTTTGTATAAGAAATTTTCATTATACTTTGTATCAAAATAATAATACAATACCAATAAAAATAAACCCCTGTGTGGTTGATTTCAGTGTTATGTAAACATAATTAACTAAACAGGTCCTTTTCTTGCGATTTTAATTTTATGCCCCGTAGCTTAAAATGTTATACAATTATTTAAAAATCTTGTGAGAGCTGTTAGACACAAGAGTCATCTCGAGTTACTTCAAGCTCTATGAAAGCGGGCGCTCGCGCGTGCCGCAAAAACATTCGTACGCGGAGTATTTTATTTTTTGTCTTGGTGGGGCGCTTTGCTACGAAACCACTGGAAACAATTATTTTCATCATGCTCTAGCTCCTCTCGCGAGTTTGAGTGTATTAAAGCGTCTTAGTGCTTGATAACAGCCACGATTCCGTTGAACAGTGCATACTACAATCTACAGAGTTGAATTTTTTTTTTCAAAACACACGTGTACCTACTTGTCAAATTAAACATAACATGCTCTTTGATATATAATATCATTATTTACTTTTTATTGATTTATTTTTGACAAAATAGAAATCAAAATTTAAGCATACCTAAAAATACCTAAAAATACCTAAATAATTAGGTTTCTTCATACAAATAGCCATGATGTTTTTTACTAATGTCTATTCAGGTTTGAAATAGGACGTATTTTTAACTATTTCAACTAGTTGAGCTAAGTGTTCTAGTTTTATATGGTATGGTCTTTGATTGGGAGTGAAAATCATCAAAGGGATTAATGTATATCTAGCTAGGTAAAACTTTTTTTAGGACTATTTTTTTCTTGTGTCGTGGTTAGAACTCCTCAATTATTGGATTTTTAATATTATTTTTGTTGCTCTTAAAATATTCTACTCTCTGATACTATACACATACAAGTACAAAAGTCTGATACTTTTTGTTTATGTTTTGATGTACCTAAATGTTAGTTTTTATAATGACCTGTCTTTTATAAACCTGTCCCTCAATTTTATTCTTATTTTAAATGTACTTGTCTGAATTCTACAAGATTTAAATAATTAGGCTTCTAAGCAGTTGAAGCATCTACAATAATAAAAAATATGTATTGTATAGTTTTAATTTGTTGTGGTCAAAACAATCATAGTATTTTATTTTATTTTTCAGATTTATACATGTAACTACCTTAAGATATTCTGAGAAAATTTGGACATAGTGAATAATAAAGAACAAAGATAAAAGTGGTCCAGTGCTGCTGCGGCAGGGAGCGCCAGCCTTACTGGCGAGGAGCTGGTCCCTGCGTAGTTCCTTCTCCGGGGATGCTTTCCTAGAAAGCTGATCCGATGTCGTGGCAGAAATGCCACGGCAGGGAGCGCCAGCCTTACTGGCGAGGAGCTGGTTATTACAAAGGGGCCTTCTCCGGGGATGCTCGAGGAAAAAGCTGATCCGATGTCGCAGCAGTGAAGAGCCGATTTTACCGGCGAAGAGCAAGTCCCCACGAAAAAGGGATATTTTGCGAAGATGCAGATTTTATTGAACATATATATTTGAAATTGTTTTGGCAATAATTGCTGCGACCTTTGTCACGTATAATTGTCAGAGTGTGAAGTAAACTAAGGCTACCCAGCTGCCATCGTCTCGTTAAAGGAGATTAATGATTGGTAAGTCTAGAATCCTACAGCAATTTGAAATACGGATGCATGTACAGCAAAGCTTTATTGAAAACAATTAACTTTTGCACAATTAATGGTTGTTCAAAAAATTAGTGAGCTTAAAATACATCATTTAAATTCTCTTCTTGCTGGATACCATGTGAACTCCCAATTAAAGTTCTTTAAATTTATTCGTTTTTCACGGGCACATAATTATATAATCTGAACTCTTAAATAATTAGATTTTCTATAAATTTGTGTAACTCTAATGAAAAATAATTCATACTAATCATAGTATTTGACATAATTCAAAATGATAAATGTCCCCCATATTTTTTTTCCAGGTGTGAACATGTAACTAGTATGAGATATTCTCGAAAAATTTGGAGATAGTACATAATTTGATAAAAATCATGAGATAAGAAGAATATGAGAAAAAAGATAAAAGTGGTCCAGTGCTGCTGCGGCAGGGAGCGCCAGCCTTACTGGCGAGGAGCTGGTCCCTGCGTAGTTCCTTCTCCGGGGATGCTTTCCTAGAAAGCTGATCCGATGTCGTGGCAGAAATGCCACGGCAGGGAGCGCCAGCCTTACTGGCGAGGAGCTGGTTATTACAAAGGGGCCTTCTCCGGGGATGCTCGAGGAAAAAGCTGATCCGATGTCGCAGCAGTGAAGAGCCGATTTTACCGGCGAAGAGCAAGTCCCCACGAAGAAGGGATATTTTGCGAAGATGCAGATTTTATTGAACATATATATTTGAAATTTTTTTGGCAATAATTGCCGCGAACTTCGTCACGTGTTATTGTCAGAGAGTGAAGTAAACTAAGGCTGCCAAGCTTTTTACGTCTCGTCAAGGTCGGCGATCGGTAAGTCCAGAATTCTACAGAAATTAAAATATAAATGCATGTAAAATAATTGTATATTACAAATAACATTGCTGTATTATTTATAACAAAAGTATATTGGCATATGTACGATTATTCTTCATACCCGGCGGGAAGTTTGTGACCCAAAAAGAGTAATTTCTTGCTAAATTTTACATATTATTAACACGCAGTTTTTCTTGTAAATCATTCACTGAATTTCTAAAAATCAAGCTAAAAAACAAAATACACGTATAACCAACTTATTTATCCACTCATTTGCTTACTACGTTTGTGGTATAAATATTTTTCTCCCGTACATTGGATAAGAAATGCAAACTTCCTCTCAGTATATGATGAAAAACTTATTTTAAAACATTTGATTTTTCACAATTAACGGCTGCCCTAAAAATTGAGTGAGGCCAAATGTATGTTAGGTATACAAATTAACACCTTGCTAAGTTCTGTTTGAACTCCCAACCATTTTATCCTTTGACGTGAAGGGAGTAATTGCCTCTGTACTCTTAGCCAACACACAGTAAAATATACCCAACACACATAGAGTAATTAACTGTAGCTTTTCACTGCCGTGTTTCTGAAGAGCCCGTTGGGAGTGGAGAAGCACCTGAATTGCACACGCGTACTTACACACGCACCCACATGTAGAGCGAGTGAGACATGCGTTTTAATTATCGGCAAACGATCGGTGCTTTTATAACGAAGCACTGACCTGCACCTAACAGAGAGTCGTCCTCTCTTTCCTGCAATGCGAAGTGAGACTATACATTTATACACCCTCTCGTCCATCTCATGTGTGTGCAACGATCAGCTGCTCGTAATCGCTCTGCCAAGAGGGATAGGAGGGAAAATAAGCTATATCGATTTTCATCGTACCTAAAATTTGCTCTCCTGGATTATAACGTGATGGCTATCCAGTCGCGTGTACAATATCTTTAGAGCAAAGTAGCCATCTGTTATTATTTATTATCATATACACGTCATATGGCACGTTCGTTGGAAATTCAAGTCCCCTCAATGGGCTGACGAGTGATCCTACACGTGTCCAAGATGTACAAGGTGTCATGTATATCCCTGTGACTGAAAATTATTCTACTGCTGGTAATTGTTGTTATGTGGTTTCCTTCAACTGTTAGTATACTGAAGTATATTGGGTTCTCAAAGTATCAGGCATATATATTACTTTTCGGATTTTAAAGCTGCTTTTCAAAAAGATTTTATCATAATCATATTTTAAGTGGGCTACGCGGATCACAATATATTCTATAATAATAATTCTCCAAAAACATTCATATAATATTATTTAATTTTACGTACGCCAAATTTACATTTAAACCATTTTATTAACTTCACTCAGTAATTTTAGTGTATAAATTAGTTAACTGAAGAAATCAGTCCTTTGCTTATTACGTGTTGAAAATTTTGTTTTTTTTTGTCATACAGTGCATGATAATATTTATAATCGCAGCAATTTTTTACTTCATGGTTACTACAATTTGAAAGTAGTTAAGTCTCTATTTTTTTACCATAATTAGACACATACTTAATACTACTATTTGGATAACACTTAATTTACTACAATTTTTATCCAACAAATTTCCAAAATCTAAAACTTGCGCGATTGACACTCACATAATATCCACTACGTACTTAGGATCTACGCTTTCGGCAATTTCTGTATGGTACGAATATTATTTTTATACTACAAGAGATAAATGGAATTGTATTTTTATTTTTTATGTGAATGTTGTTGTTCACTTCCTATTATTGCGTATGTAAATTGACTATTATTATCATAGAATATACTGTGATGAGCGTAGCCAATTTAAAATACGAGGGAAAAAAACATTTTGAAAAGTAACCTTTTAACCTTAATGCCTGAAGAGTAATTTTTCCTACCTCGGGTGTTTTTGAGGGTTGGGTGTGCCTTCGGTAGGAAAAACAGTGTTGGGTACACAATTGCCATCCATCCGGAGCTACCTTACAGTTCGTAAAATAGCCCCGTAGGTGATGGCACTTTTGTGATGAAAACTACCATTCTTGCCTCGATTCTTGCCCCATACTTTCAAAAGTAGCCTTTTTTTCAATATGCTTTAAAAAGTAACTTTATTCCATTAAGCTGACGCTACAATGTCAAATAATTTTAACTGTGCTGTCCCGTACTATTCTTCAATAGCACCTTAATTACTTAAGAAACTCTTATCCTCATAATTTTATAAAATCCTAAGTAAGCATAACTATTGAACTTACAGATTTTTTCATTATTAATATACCTCTGCGATGTTTTCCCGTACATATCTTATGAAAAAGCATTTGACAATTGATAACAAAGGCGAAAATGCAGTCTCTTCGCTCATCCAATCAAGCCACATGTTGCAGTGCCCGCGCGCCATAAAGCCCCAAAGTGTGATAAATCCGGACGAGTTAATTGAAAATAATCGCCCGACATTCTATCAATTAGGGCAAGCCGATTTCAGCAAACTGGCATCCTGGCTCCCTCCTGCTCGGTTGGCTGATGTATCGATTTGCCCTTCTGCAGCCGAAACAGGCCGCAACCTCAGAGACGATTGGAACATCCATCTCTGTATTTACTTCTCTGTGTTTGTTGTTTCCCTTTTTTAAAACTACTTTCACAAAAAAATTCCGATGGCTGCTCGTACTAATTCGCATCGCACCTTACCCACCAGGGATAGTGGATATTTGGGAGTAACTAATGAGCCTCCCTCTGCCATTTATTTATACGTATATACATACGTGTACGTTTTATCTAAAAACGAAAGCTAATAGGGGTGCGCTATGGTTTTACTCGGTTTTGTTTCTCTTGGCTATTGTTTTATTTTATTGTCGGATTCCATTGTTGCGAATATCCTGTACTAGTCAGTTTAATTGTTACCCATCACATGATGATCATCGTTATTTAAATTGTTGTTGGACAATTTTTTTACTCCACTTTTTTTTCTTGTGGAGCTTCCGAATATTGATTAAAAATTCTCATGCAACGCTTCTACGTTTTATTCTGTGAAAATGAAGTGTATTTTAGAAAATTAACATACATGTCTGAAATTAAAGAGTGCATTTTTTCAATAGCCGTTTTTAACGAAACAGATTTAATTAAAGATTAATTGTTTGAATTTTAGCGGAAACTCAATTGTGAATTATTCTACCGGTAGCGATTTAGATTCAATTGATTTTGTTTATTCATACATGTTTAGACATTTTTTTTACAAATACAAAACGATTATTTCAACTCAAAATTATTTCGCAAGATAGACATCTTCTGGGCTTTCACATAAGCATACTATTGTAGATGACAATATCAATGTTGATCCAAAGCCAACTTTAAATCAATCGGGACTTATACATATACAAAGTGAATACGATTACTAAAATGTTCGAATGTAAAGTACAGATGGCTACGTAGTAGATATACAAATACATATTATAAACAGTTATTTCAAAAAAATTGAAAAACAATGGAAAAGTAGGCGCGGAGCAGTACGAACTGGGGAACACAGAACATGCGACCTATGCATTCCGAGTGTAGCGTGCGGTTGCATCGTAGAGCTTCGTCGAGCTTTGAGCTCTACAGTTCGTTTCCGGAGCAGCCCTACGTATTCGCTTTAAACTCATCGAAGCCTTGCACATTGCTTCCGCGCGCACGCGTTGTATTTACACCACCTCGCTTTGTCGCGGCACTTTGTTATAAACACTTTTGCATCCTAGCTTGCTTTGTGTCGATCAAAGATAATAGAGATATCTACATAGATCAAGCTTTTGTTTGACTTGTCCTTCTTGCTGGCTTCTTGTTTCCTATAATTATTATAGAAAGAAATTTATGTACTTTTGTTACGCAAAGCTTTAAGATTGCGAGCTTGGAGTCATTAATATCAGGTCTTATTTACTGTAACTCTGTAACTATAACTATCTTAGTTGATTTGTACATTTAGATGAAGTACGTCTCTTGATTATTTTGAAATATTAACAGTCTTTGTTTTGCTGTCATTATTATTAAATTTTATGTTATAATTACAAGTATTTTTTGTTACGAGTGATTTTGACTCTAAGACTCTTCGGTATGTTTGTACAAAAAAAACTGCTAACTCCTGATCTACGAAATCCAGTAATATCTCCTGTTTGAGCTTTTCGTAAGCTTGAGAACGCACGCACCTTCCTCCTCCCCTTCAGTAAAAACAAAAGAAAGAAAAAAACTTTGAAAAGAGATAAAGCAAGAAGTCAACGCACATAACTCTGGGAAAGTCCTTAGGGCGTGCCTGAGAGACTGAGACGTCGACGACGACACTGAGCTTAGAGGGTTAATGACCCGTAAAGCTCCCGCTAGCGAGATATTCGAATGCCACGAGCTATACGCCAAAACCTCCGTACTTTGCTACACACGTGCGCGCACACACATATTACCCCCTCTCTCTCTCTTTGATTATCATCCGAGAGATCTTAATCGAGCGCGCGTACACGCTTTATTGGCCGCACTTTATTAAGACTCCTCTGCCAGCTCGATCGACGAGCTTTCAGCGCTGCCTCATTTCTATAAGTATACGTTCTAACGGTGATGGTTGACAACTGACAGTCTTCCCCCCCCGCTTTATACTTTTGAAATGCCTTACTTCCCCCTTCCTTCGCACCCAAGTTCTCTTAGTTGCGAGGGGTTCTATTGTGCGCGCCAGAGCGTATAGGTTTATGGGTCGATTGAGCGAAGGAATCAAGAATTCTCCATTCAACGCGGATATATATAATACGCAGCTATTGTGTCTCTTATTCGACTCGCGCGAATTTGTTTTGAAGAGTCGCTCGTATCTGTATGGTGTATTATAAATGAATTACTCATCGATTCGACGGCGTGGTCACGTTCTCGAGATTTGACATCGTTTATGTTGAATTTGCACTTGGACTTGTGTAAAGTTATTACCTCGTGATGTAAATCCTCGCGTTTTTATTTTTCATACTCTTGCACGCTTGTAAAATTTATTTTAACGAATAAAGTAAACATTTAAGGGAAAACCCAATCGAACTATAGTCAGCTATTTTACCTGCATTATCGAATCGAAAAATATTAAATATAAACAAAAGGTTTACTTGTGAATTTTTAGTTATCACAAACATAGTATGTTTTCTACCAAAAAGTTGCATTTTTTAAAACCAACAAGCTTTTTTTTAAAACGTTAAATAATAAATTTTTGCTCCATTGAAAGTATTTGATGTCAATTTTCAACGGTTTTTAACTTCTCGATCGTTAAAATCGCGTACAAACTGATGTAACGTTTTGTCATTAAATATCAAATGTTAATTTTTCGGTAAATACGATAATATTACCATAATTTAGACTCATAGCTTAATACAACTCTGTACAGAAAAATATGCAACTTAAAAAGAAGTGTATCTACAATTTACTCTAATTTTTGTATAATATTGCTTTGTATATTTATTGTTTTCTGCGAGGTTTTCTGTGGTAAGCAATGAAAGGGGGGTTCTCTATTTTCTTTTTTTTGTGTTCTAAATCAACTGCACTACATCCTATGGAGTAAAAATCATTTAAAACAAAAAGATGCATTTTTTAGATCCATGAAATTTCTCTTTACAACTTTGATTTTCACAATGGATAAAAAAACCAGATTTTTAATACTTTTCATCGGGATGAAATAGTACTTAAACAAAGAAAAAATTGTATTTCATTGAAATCCATACATTATTTTCGAAGCATACACTTTCGTTGAATATAAATTTTCAAAATTATCGCGCAAAACTATATTTTTATATTCGCACACGTTATTTTTGCAAAAATATCAATTTTTTCGACATGCGTTAATTGTGAAAATTTAACTTACTTGGATTCCCATTGTAGTTATACCTATTTTTTATCACCAATATGTAAAGTATCAATGTTTATTAGGGGCTACATGAAATTTAAGACTCTATGCTTGGAAACAACAGAGTAATAATAATAATAATAATTATATCTCTCCGTGATTCTTGGTGCCGGGCATACGTGTATATATAGGTATAACGTGTTTATTTTCAAACTATCAGCGTGCGTTAGAGCCCGTCGTCGGCAAAATTTTTGCTCATTCGCACGTGCATTTACTCTATTTACCTCACTAGTGAAATAAACAAGTGAAAAAAATTGTTGCATCAAATAGAACCAGAATCGACGGATGAGAGTTTTTTCGCATCGGCCCTGGTTCTCGTTTTTACCATTAAAATGTATACGCTTGCGATAGAAATATGTTTCTGGTAAATAAGAAACTAAGTATTTGTTTCTCTATAGATTCAAATCAGTTTTGAATTTCAATGATAAAAGATAGAAAATTTCATCTTATAAAAAAATGAGACTTACCTGGCGTGACACTGGGAAACGGTTGATCGGGCAACGGCGGCAGATGCTCGTCCTCGGGCGACCTCTCGGACGCGTACCCCTGATCTTGTGGCTCTCCTCCAGCTGTCAGCTTGTGTAGCTTCAAATCTACGTACTTTCCGTGTGGCTGGGGCTGCAATGCAATAAAAACATTTTATTCCATTAAAACGTAAAAACGTGATAAACCCATAAAATTATTTTCTATGGAACATGCCAACCGTCTGTACCTTGTGATTTTTCTGTTGTTCCTGCTGATTTTGTTTGTCGGTCGCCTCGCTGTCGGGCTGTTTGTGCTGCTGCTGTGACGACGGCCTCCTGAACAGTAGGTCGTCGTCGATCTTATCGATCGATATCCGACTGGCCCGTGTGGGTCCGTCCCCGAGTTCCCTGAGCGATGGGGCGCTGCGCTTCGTCGAGTCCTGCCGACGCTTCGGCAGCGTCCCCGTCACGTCGAGTTCCGCGCTCCGGTGGCATCGGCCCCGCGACAGCGTGCTCGAGTTACGACGCCACTCGTGATGATGATGCTGGTGCTGGTGGTGGTGGCTGCAGCCGCTCACGCTGCTCCCCGCATCTGAACCCCGGCTCTTGCGCAGCGATTCTGCATAACGACATCGTGCCAGGTCCGCGCCCTCGAGTCTGTATCTGTATGGGTTCAAGGCTCGATTTTTTGAGTTAACTGCTACCGCGATCAAGTGGGCACATATTTTCATTAAGGATGGGGCTGGGATTTTAATATTTTGAACACTAAAGCCAAAGTTTCGGGCAATTATTATGCGTCAGCCTTGCCGCCGGGTTTCTTATTTCGTTCACGGGTGCTTATTGCATTGATTGACACGCGGATGCGGTCTAAAATTAAAACTTCCCAACGAGTGGCCCGAACTTTGGCTCCGGAACTCATTACGTACTGCAGACGGTCTTCCGATGAGGGGAAGAATCGGAGCAACTTTTCTCGTTATAAGGAATAGTTAAATTGTTGCGAAAAGACTTACTTCCAAGGGTCGCCGTCGAGGGACTCCTCCGATCGATGCTTCACGAGTTCCAAGGTGTGGGACGGATCGTCAGAAAAATGTGCCGAGACGTGGCTCTTTTTGTGCGGCAGAGTACCACCGAGATTGCCGCTGATGGTGTCGGTAATGACATTGTTGTTTTCGCTCGTTTCATCGTCCAGCGAGTCTTTTCCATCGAGGTGATTTGGCAGTGAGCCGCAATACTTGTATTTGCTGCAATAGGATTTAATTTTCATGTTTATCAGCGTCAGTCTTTCGTTCACGTTAAGCTTTTGTTAAAAGTATCCTATTCTATGACGCTAAAAAGTTTCGTCTTTTAGAATATCTAATGCAGGCTCGGCGCACACGTACGCAATCTTGAGAGTAGGGGAGGAAAATAAAATAATATGTTAAGCAAATCTCAGTCTCGATTTTCCTTCTGGCGTTCCTGCGTTTTTCATTCGCTCCGCCTCATTCTCGTGGGCCCGGGGGGTAAAAACCTCTTATTTCACGATCGAAGTCGCGTGTACGTCACCAGAGAAGACGGAACGATCTCTCGTCGAGGATGAATTCTTTCGTTCGCGCGCAATCGTTTTACTGCCTGTCAGGCTGACAGATTTGAGCAATATGAGTATAACAATGGTACGCGTGGCTCTGGCGTCGAGCGACATTTCACGCTAGAAAATTGGATCGCGCGACTTATTCCTTGGTTGAATTTATTCATTTTTTTTCCATTTTCAGTTTCACGCATGCTGCTCCTCTATATTTCGAGAATTTTAAGTCAGACGCAACGAAAGAAAGATCGCTATGCCCCTTGTATTGTTAAGCTCTTGATCTTCGAGAGTCTACGCACTTCCAAGTTTCAATGAGGATTCCGAAGTCATTATGAAATTTCTGGCAACTTTTCCTGATTTTTCGAGTAAATCCACATCTATACGGGACTCAGTATATATACAATCGACATTTGCCACGCTGCGTACTAGTTTAGCCATTGTAGAGTTTACAATAATCTATACTTACAGGAAAATCCGATAAAAGAGTTCTTCAACAATCTACAAGTACATGCGTTTAGGACGCGTTTAGTAGTACAAGAGAAGAGCACTCGCAAAAGTGAAGTAAAGTAAAGTTAAAGAACGAGCCGACAGGAAAAATGGAAAAGTAAGCGCAGAACTGAAACCTATACGTATCCTTTCGCTTTTGCGAAACCTCCCCACTGACATCCCTTACAGAAGAAGAAAGAAGCTAGAGTTAGTGTTCAAAACATCTCCGCTTTTTCTATAGAACGATGCGTCGATCTGATAAATTTGTACTTGGTTTTACATGGCATGACACCTTTGACGTTCGTTAGTTAGAGGTTCCTAATCAATTAGTTGAGAGTTTCTGGTAGACACTGTTCTCAAAACTAGGGTAAAAAGGGAGGGATCTTTTTCCGTGCTCAATTCCGATAACTGCCGAGTGTACATACAGCTTTGACGTTTAGCTTCGTGGATAACGAGTTTGTATTATCTTTTGCGCCCGTTTATAATGCGATATATATGTCGTGCTCCTGCCGCCTCTCTCTCTCTCTCTCTCTCTCTCTCTCTCTCTCTCTCTCCCTCCCTGTAGACTTTACAAACTTGTTTTACGAGGCTGGTGTTGTTTCTTTCTTTTTTATAAATTTTATTGTCTGAGTCCCAAGTTTTACATTAATCAATATTTTTTATCACCTCAATAATACGGATGTTTACTTTAATATCCAAGACAAGGAAATATATTCTACAACGTACATACCAACATATCAAAAGACTTTTAAAAATCGAAGGTGCCGACGATCCGCGCAAAGCCAATATTTAAAGCAGCATCCTTTCGTGCGAAGATAAAAAAACGCGCCATCAAAGCTGTCACTGTGGCAGCATCAGTAGTTAATAAAATTTCAGAGGCAATGACTCTATCAACCTTGAGGTTTTAAATATATAGCCCGGTGCTCTGGCGCCTTACAAGAGCTATTATACATATAAATGCGTGTATATGGTCGCTCGCTCTCTTGCATAATTGTGCAAAGCCAAGCATCGATTAACGGCTCCGTTTAATACCTCTGGTCTAACGACTTCTGGCCTTAGCGATCAATTTAGCCTCGTTATACGTGCCGCGAGCTAATAGTTCAGAGGAAGTTTCTGCAGCTCAGACTGGGACCAGCAGACTCCTGAATTTTCCCGTGTACTGTTATTACATGTATTTTTATTGGTACACGATATCGTAGCGCTACGCTGTATTTGACCAGAATTACATATGTATTAAATCTATGACAAACATGTTTCGCACTGAATATGGAGTATTTTTCTCAATCAATTGTTTGAAAATTGATCAGCTTATAGTGTGACAGTAGTTATGGTGAAATTATTGATTTATTTATACACCACTGATAAATCTGTTTTTCAAACGCTCATCGAAACTATTGTTTAATTACGCTGAGAGAGAAATACTTGTATAAAATTCTGGAAAATAGTTTCATTTGTTATAGTTAGGAACTTTTAACTTTTTGCGCATTAATTTCTCTCATTTTCGAACATAATCTTTCCATGACTGAAAGTTCCTACCTTAAGAAATAAAAAATATGGTTAAAAACAGTGATAGTTAATATGCCAATGATGAAACTTCGATAAACGACGAAATGTTATCAGTTTATAGTATCAGATAAGCAATTTTCAAGTTATTTCTTCTCTAAGAACAAATATTATTTTATACATGTTTTTAACATGTACTTTACGTAACTCATTTAGATTTACAGTGTGTACGTTATTAATGATCAGATTAACGTTGTGGGCTGCTTAAAATCATAAATCCGGATCGTTCAAAGGATGGCCTACATAGGTTAAATCGTGAATTTAAACAAAAGCACCTACTTATGCGGCATCCCTTTAAAAAAAATTACGAAAATTAGTACTGTTTTGAAAAATTAAATGTTCGTTGGAAGTGAATTTATAGCCAGTGGTAGTAGTAGCAGTGTCGCAGAAAAAAATCGAAAATCTAAAGGCCACTTTTGCTATCAAAATAAATACTTAAATGTACGTACAGAATCTGATTGCGTTCCTCCCGCAAATCGAAGGAGCAGGAGGACCGTGTTTTCTCATTCTCTTCCAGCTCTTTGCATTAGCAGTGCAAATTGCGAATGGCTTTTCCCCGCCGCCGCCATAGTGCAACGCTGTGTACCTATTTGTGTTCCTCGCTATAGTGTGTATACTTGAATACTTGCCCTCGACAAATATACTTAAAACTTACATGTCATCTGAGCAAGCGCGTTGACGATTCATAGCGAAATACAGGCCTTTGAAAGCGTTTGTAC
The DNA here is from genome assembly GCF_000648655.2 of Copidosoma floridanum. Next base: position 5,128,256 of record NW_019379587.1, read on the forward strand.
TTGCAACCTCATGTTTGTAAAACTTTTTGAGGTGGTGAACCGAGCGACGTTTCATCATTTTATAATTAGGAGTTCATTGCCATTTTCATCAAAGTTGTTACGTTTGTTTTAAGTTGATTGAGTAGTTTGACAGTTGTCGTTAAACAAAAATAACAATAAATGTGTAATTTTAATAAGTTTAACGCCAAAATTTAGTTTTGTTGAGAACCACGCAGCTTTATCACCCTCAAATGAATCTTCAGAGAAAATCTACTCAACCAAACAGAACAATCGCGAATTAACTGCTACTGCACGGACTACCACAAGCGCTAGCGCCCTTTTCCCAACACACACGGGCTACAGTACTTTAAGAGTTAAATGAAAGATTAACAGCGTAAGAGAGCCTTGTCGTGGACCGCGGAAGCGAGAGCACACGCGGTAAATAAGCTTCCCGCGCGTGGAAGAAGAGCTCGCAACGGCTCGTAATTGTGCGCCACTTCCGCCCTCTGTCTCTCCATCGTCTCTCTCTTGGAAAGATGGATCTCCTTTGTTCGCGTGTATGTAAGCTTGGACGGCTTATACATGTATATATAACTACCCACCAGCGTGCATTTACGTGTAGTACCTACCTACGTCTTGATTTTCGCGCTTAGACTCTCCTGAAATTAAGTAGTATGGCATCCATGGGGTATATATATATATTTCATGGGTTCGACTGCGATCAACGGTTATATAATTAAGTGCGTTGGTATGAGGGTGTGGTTATCGAATTTCGAATAGTAGGGTGCTCGCTTGTTTGTGGTTGTGGGTTCCACTTCTGAACGAACGTGAGTGACCGATCGAAATTCTGATGCTTGCGGGCTGTCACTGCTGCGACTTTTACTTCTACACTATATGCATTAATTAATTGGTTCATAACAGAATGCGTGTTTAAATTAAAAGAGGAGCTGGAGGGAAAAAGAGAATTAAATTGAATTGAAACACAGTTTATTGATGCCAAAGATAAAATATCCGAATGGCAAAAGCAATACAATTTACAGTAGAGTTTTACATTACAAAGTTTCTTAAATGACTAAATTTAGGTTAGCAGTAAATGAATAAGTGTAATATCAAATTTATTATTTATTATCAGAAAGAGAGAAAGAGAGAGAAGAGAGATAGGGTGTATGTAAATAAAAGTTGGGGGTCGGATTTGGTGATAAAGATTGAGGTCGATTACTGCTTGGGAACTATTAAATTAAAATGTAATTTTTCAGTACGCTATAGATGTACGAAGAGTAAAGTTGAGAAATAATTTTTAAAATATCTGAAAAATCTTTCCTGTAATAGTTGTTAATTTCTCACAATTTATACGTGGCTCACGACTTAGACTTAAATATTGTGTCAGTTGTTGTCTTGAGATTGGTTTGGCCTACCTCGTTTATGCATGTAACTCCATGTATAATAAAGTTAAACCATCAGCATCGAAACCATTAAAAATTGCTTGAAATACCCTTTATGTCAAGCATTCATAGAGTTAAAAATGTTAATTATATTTACAGATACGGATGAGTTCTTCTAACTATCTCTTATTTAATACAAAAAGAGCCTCCTACTAGGTACTTGTATGAACCACACCAAACACCAAACTAAAGGCAACAACTGTCCGTAGAAATTGAGTTTTTGAGTCCCAAGGGCGTGCCATACAAAAACCATTGTATCCAATTTCGATGCTATCTATAATATCCCATCATTTTCCAAATTCCTACGTACGCGAAAAACGATAAAAATCGTACAATAAGGCGATTTGAGTATTTTTCTTTCTCCAAAGTCGTATCATAGCTCTGAATTATTTATCGTAAGCGAGCAGCGATCGTAGCCTACTTTGCGAGAGCAACTACAGGGTCCTTCAAGCTCCGTATCCGTGCCGTACAAAAACTTGTGTGCGTGTAAATGTGTGTGCTTCCGTGCTTAAGACGCCTCCGCCTGAGCAGCAATTTATCGCTGGTCATATATATAGAGGAGCTCTCTCCGGCATGTAAGGAGAAATACGCAAGAAATGTCGAATGTATACGTGCACTGTGTATAAATGTATGTCTGTGGGATGTGTATGTGTGTGTGTTATAAAAAGAAGCACATGCTCGCTTGCTCCGAGGGAAGGAAGCTATGCGCGAGAAATTATACATCACGTGGGAGATAAGACACGGAGCGATCTGACATAAGGATTGAATGGTTAAAAGAGCACGTGTGTGTATACACGAGTATATAGATATATATGCAAACGCAATATAAGGGCAAATTCTCGTACTTGACCGACTATTCGTGATGTTGGGCTCTTTCTCTTTTTACGAGCAGTCGAGTATGCCAGTATGAGCTTTAGTTGAGCAATTTTTTTGACACTACAGAATTATTCTAAACCGATAGTGCATAAGTAGAAAGTAAGATCATCCAATGCACTGTACACACGTCTGATTAGATCTTTGCAAACAAGTACTCATTTTCATTTCTGGTGGAGCTCGTATATAAGATGAAAAAAAATTAAATTATTTATAAACTAGCATTGTCTTCGGTGAATAAAAATATCGAATCATGTGGATACTGTATAAGGTGAACAAACCTTTCTTTGGAGGATCTCGAGCAGGGCGCGAGTATCTTGCTGACGCTGATGCCCTTTCCGTCGCACAGGCTACCCGAAGATTGAGCTCGTCTGCCCTTGAGACCCTTACCGCTGTGCCTGCTTAGATTTGCACCCATATCCCGTTGGTGTTGCTGTTGCACAGCCTCCTTATGCTCCTGCTCTAGCGGCGTCGCCTCATCCTGCTCCAGATGGCTCTCTTTGTTCGTAGAGGAGGAGGAGGAGGAGCAGGACGACGACGACGAGGCGGAGGATTCCGCGAGGCTTGCGGTGGCGCACTGTTGGGCTGGGAGTGCTGGCTCTGGCGGTGGTGGTGGTGCCGGGCGCCTTGGCCGTTTGGCTAGGGACGAGCCCTCCTGCTGCTGGCGCTGCTGCTGCTGCTGCTGCTGCTGCTGCTGCTGCTGCTGGAGCTGGTCGCGGCAGGTGGTCGCGGAGCCGTTGAGCGAGCGCCAGGCCTCCCGGCGACCCGTAGGCGAGACCACGCCTACAATAACGTCTTCGCCTGTAATGAGAAAAACGGGGGATTTATCAGTTTTATAATTTTCACTTTTATTTTTATCTTTTTCACATTTGGGGACATTTAATATTGTAAGACATTGTCATTGTTTTATAGTTCTATTTATCGTTCGTTTCGTTCTTTGGAAAATAGCACTCGTTACAATACATATTGATATTGGGCGAGGAAACGTTTATCGGTTTCGCTACTGGACGAATCGGGGCAATCTTTGGAACTCGATTCAGTGGGTGAAAAATCTTTAAAATTTTTTGCTTCAAGCAATTAATGTCCACGGAAACCAGGTCGGCTTTCCCGGTCAGGTGTTATCACACCAGCTATTCGGATTTGGCGGTCGATCAGGCGTGAATTTCTGGGTGGGGGGTTGGTCTTTAGTTCCCCCACATGAGTTGGAAGGCTGGGGTAAAAGGCTACCCGGCTGGTTAGCTCTGGAGTTTCTCCAACTTTCGGGCGAGCGGAACTAACGGCCTGGACTAAAAATCGTTAGCAATTAATGCGATCGAGCTGTCGATTATTTGTTCCCCCTTTTCCTCGACTCTCCCATGGCTCCTTGCATTTTTTGCGGGATGATAATTCAATTGTTTGCTAACTTCTTTCGAGAACTCAAAAAGACGTCCTTAGAACGCTACGAAACTTTCTTATCTACTTAAGGTGAAATTGTTTTATAGAGGCCGTATTTTTGTTTTTTAAGTTTTATACGTAAAATGTGATGGATGTAAGAGAGTTCTGTTTCGCAGTAATGAACTGCAGGATTTTAAATGGGTAATCGTGTGCGTGCGGGTGCGGGGGTATCTCTGTATGGGTTTTTTGGTCTACATGCTATGCTAATAGGGGAAAGCAGCAGCAACCACAGAATGCGAATCACAGAACAATGGAGAAAAGTTGAAGCTAAACGGCCGCACACGTTGAATGCCGCGGATATCCTTTTACAAACAAACGTATAATAACACGGGAAACAAAAAAAAGTTCGGACGCTTCCATTGTTATTTTTATTTTGCCAAATGGTTAGCCTACTTTTTGTAATTCATTTTTTTTGCTCTCGTACATTCACATAAATTTTGTAATAAGTGATTTTTTGCTTGTTTGTACCGAATTTTTGCTCTAATTATAAAATTATATCTGTGTACATAATTTCAGATGATGCTATTATTGAATTGTAGGTTATAAAAAAGTCAAGACTAAACAAATAAAAGTATGTTATAAGTAGCAGAGTCTATACTTATTAAGGGCTTGAATGTAAAGTAAGAATAAATTGTACAATCCACAACATTACAAAGTTTTAAATAACTTTTTGAATTAACCGCACCCTACTACACAAAAAAGTCATTGAACTTTGAAAAAAGACTTAAATGATGAAATAAAGAAAAAAAGATATAAAGAAATTAATAAATGAAAGCAAATCCTGAAGGTCTTCGCCTACGCGCATTGGTAATTATAAACCTGGGGGCGTATGAGTAATAAGATACTTAATCAAATCTAGAAACAAGGTCACGACTTTTGCCGTATGTATAGGTACATAGCTGCTAGCAGGTCCTCGTTACATACATGTATATGCCCACCTATAGGTATATAAGTGTGCTTGAGTCCTCTATACAATCAGCAGCAACAGCAGCTAAGCGTTGCAATAAGTACACACACAAAAAAAAGAAGTAGTTCTGTTTTCGGTACGCACACTCAACTCATGTAGTTGTAAGTTGGAACCGGACCACAATATGTGATTAAGGTTCCAGGTGAGCACATGTAGGAGCATTATTGAAAACAATTGTGTAGCTTTTTATTAAATTTAATGCTAATATTTGTTAATCATTTTCTATTTTTATTAAATTTTGGTGTTAAAACCTACGCCAACATGCATGGTACAATAAATACAATGTACTCTCATATTTGTTCCTCCTTGCATATGCCTAGTTTATGAGAGCAGAGTATGATACCGTATTACAGGACCTGATGCTGATGCTGCTACTGATATTGCTTCTGTTACTGAGCTTGTTGCGTCTTAGTAACAAGTCCCTCGAGTACATTTATATTATAATTTGTATGTAGTTTGAGAGCAGAATCAATAGAGTACATAGAAGGTTAATGTGTGACAAGCATATGAGCGTTAGAATAGGTGTGTGTTGTTTGTTGTTTTGATTTATAGTTTCATTGAGTACGTAAATGCAAATTTTTAATAGGACTGAAAAACAAAAGGGCAAATGAGTGGGAGACTGCGGATAGTTTTGCCTCGAGTTTCACTTGTGGAAATGGTTTGTTCATAAAAATTGGTATTTTTTAAATCATTGTAATGTCAGGATTCCTCATGTTTTTAATTTATCATTGCTTTACGAACGATTCAAAAATAGTTAGAGATCAATTAAAAATTTTTTTCAACCAATTAATTACAAAAATCTCAATTTTTCTTAACTTTGATAAATTCTACATTAATTTGCAATAACTATTTTTCAGTTTATTTTTGCCTAACACTTGCTAGACATTTTCTTCATGCAAATTTTTGTAAAAGTAAAATTAAGTCAGTAAAACGTTATTTATGTACTGCAATAAGCAACTATAAATTTTGACAAAAAATTTAGCCAGTAGTTTTCGCCAAAGCACAGAATCATAAAGTTGCGTAGATTATTCAGTCAAACTCACTTAAGAACTAATTTATATGCTGACATCGAATTTAATTGTTTCAAAACTCAAAACTGTGTGTATACCCAAAAGCTTATATCAACTTCCCAGTGTCACGTTTATAAAATAATAGAACCATTTTCCTGTCTCATCCCAGTTAAGCACGTATTTTCGACAAAGATGTATTCCTCGCAGAAGTACAACTTGGAATTTATTAAAGTGCGGAGTGTACACAATCGCTGCTACTTCACTCCATTTTTTTCTACTCTGCTCATCCTTACGTACGTTATCTTACATAAGTACACAGTAGGGACAACCCCGACACTTTGGTGAGGGTGACTATAAATTTTTCGCATGACTTACACACCCAAGCGATAATGCATGAGCTCCATATATCTCTCTCTCCATCCCTCCCTTTCGCATTTAGTAGTGTGAGATAATGAGGGGTCGAGGAGTCCACTGGAAGATTTATTGCGTACGAAAGTAGTGCTTGCGCGAAAAATACACCAGCCTGCAGCGCCGTGTACTGTTTTCGAGTTTCTTTGCTGTTGCATTACTTTCGATTAGTCGTTCGAGAAACTTACACGACTGGGAATTTTAAGAAAAGTGTTTTAAGAAAAAGACCATTGTTGTCCACTTAAATCTATACTTGCGTAATGTATGAAGGATCCTACTGTTGTGAAAAGCCCAGTTCGCTTTGTGATGAAGGAGAAGTCTCGTATTTTTTCTATAAATTTGTCGTAAAGCGTTTTGCATACGAGATTTTTGCTGTTTTCGGTCACCCGGCGTTGTTCAGAGATAAAAAGCTCACTTTTAATTAAATGCTTATGCTGGTTTTGCCACACCAAATTTTTATATTTTTATAATTTCGATTAATCCAGACGCAACAATATTTTTGTAGTTAGATTGTTTTTCTTTCTCATGTATGTTAAAGCGCACTTCGCATGCAGCGCTGCAAATGAATTAAAAGTAAAAGTATGCATAGTCCCGAGTTTGGCGGCAAATTGAAAAAATTTAATATAAAATTCAAATTTCGGCCTGTTTCTCTCATCATGCAAATGTGATTTGGTTTTGTTCTCTATCGAAAAAAATTGAGCGTGCACATGCGACGGAGTATTTCTATTTTGCAAGTGTATACGTTGTAGCGAATCCACGGTACGATGCCTCGAGGTAGCAACAGCAGGTGTAGTGACCACGCTTTGGACGTTGCGTGCCTCGTGTATACGTGCGCCTCATGCAACGGAATATTTAGGCGTTGAATAAAAAAATACAACCCCTGTTTTGCCTCTCCGGCAAGAGTGGCTGCACGCCATTTTGCAAAATTCTCGTCGTCCTCTTCATTCTCTTGTTTTAGTAGCCGTTTTATTGCCCAGCAGCGAATTTTCGTCACGTACAGCCAAGGCGTGTTTACGAAAGTTTCATATTTCACGAACAGTGAGGGTTACCATGAAAATTAAAAAAGAAAAAAGGAAGGACAAAATATCACTATTCTTGGAGCCAAAGTTTTTTCCCTTCATTTTATGCTTGCGTTGGAGCCCTCGTCGAGCTCTCTATTGCTTTAAACAATTATTTAAAAATGTTTGTTTTGCTGCTTTTACTTTGACTGGTATTTCAGTAGGCACTTGGATGTTAAAAGTGCAGCTCTATTTTTTGATTAAAAAAAAAGGTATGTACACACAGTAAAGCGTTGTAATTACCTTTGAAATTTTTTTTTTCAATGAAAGAATATAAAAGTGAATAATGAACGAATTATAGCCTAAAGTACATCTATGAAAATCTGTGGAGTATGTGAGAAACTAAGAGTCGGTGTCAAGTACAAAGATGTTTTTTTCAGTCTACGGCATATGCAAAAGAGCCGTTCCCACTTGCTATTGTCAGCGACCAATAAACCGATTGTATATACAATCCACATCTCGTTTTTTTTACTTTATTGCCGTCTTCTTTGTTGTTGAGCTAGGAAAAAAGGTAGAGAAACCGAGCAGAAGAAAAAAGAAGCCACCGAGTACCACTTACATCCATGCAAACTCTTATGTGGGTCGAACCAATAAAATGAAAAGCCATTGATAGCTCAAAGGGAACCAAATAAAGGCTTATTATATGCTGCCACGTAAAGAGCTTATTGTACGCTTTGAAGACAATCGGAAACAGTAGTCATCAAAACTCCTTGCAATACACGTCTTGTTTGAGCTGACATGTCGTCGTCGAAATTTCATAACAAATTAATTAGAACGAATACTGTTGAGTTAATGATTAAATTTACGTGCTACTAATCAGTCAAAGTAAAATTTACTTTGATATTTTATTAAAATACATATATTGTAAATATTCAAATGCAATACCTACATTGGAAATTTTTATTTTGTTAACGTTACGCTAAACAAAACGTCGAAAGATTGTGATTTCGCCGAAAAGTAGTAGTGGCGGACATAAATTTGGGTTTATCAGTGACATTTTTAGAGCTCCGTGACGACTCGTTTCACGCCCTTTTCCCAAACTGACCTACAAAGTCCAATCATATGTCAGTGTAATAAACCAACCCAACTGCGACATCCACGCGTAGAACCAGACCTGCCTTCTCTGACACACATTCAAACGTCATCGATGTCACAGCCCTATCAGTTTAATCCCTCGAACATATCATAACTTTCAACTACCTGCTGGCTCGCACAATGCATGAGATGGAACATAAATCCGATGCACGGAGCTAGACAAGGGGGAGGGAGAAGAGGCAGGCGCAAAGCTTCCGAAAACAGTGACGCGTCCGTACGGCTTTAAGCCATAATATAAAGCTCACTTGAATCCTAACTGATGCTAGTGAGATTAATGAGGTATGCGGCGCATCGTAGACTCGAACTGGCAACGACAGCAGTATAAGCTTGAAATCAATTGTGTCATGGTTGTACCCGATATCAACGACGCAACAGTCTGGAAAGCCTGTTTTTATAATCAAATGCCCTGTTTGTATGCATGCATATGATAGGCTATGCCTGTGTGGTTTTCCGTGATTTTGAAAGATTTTCTACTCGCTGTTTGACGAAATTCATTGCGTGTCAGTAATCAACTACTGTTGCTGATTAAAGGGTAATTTAGAGCTTCAGAGCGCTACTCGTTGATTAGGCGAAGCTACGGAGCCTCTCTCGTGGATGGTGAGTTCGCGTTTATGCACGGATGGATATAGGCATAATCATGGCCATGTTGAATTTTAGTGGCAATTGAGGTGAGCTGATTTTTGTTGATTAGATATTTTTTAATAGAATAATGGAACAATAAAAAATTATTTTCCATAACTAATGTAATGTTGGACTCATTTGTTAAAGTAGAAATGGTGCTAGATAAATTTATTTGTTGCAATTTGTTGATCAAAATTGTATCAGATGTCAGGTTAAAACAAGCGATAATCTAGTGCCTCTTGATTTGCATTCTTTTCAAATTTATTCAAACAATTTTGACGCAATTAAAAATAAAAGCTTTCTTATTAGGTACATTCTTATTTGAAATGGTAATTATTATAAGTCAATCTTCACAATTCTGTGAAAATTAACGATGGTTCGTCTATTTTATCACTCAATAAAATATAGGTTGCGTATAGAGTTGTTTAATTATTGCAAAGAAAATGGACAGTAGTATTATAAAACAAAGTTTTTATAGTAACAATGAAGAAGCTCATAAAAAGTTTTTGTATTAAAAAATTTGCTATATTATCATTTAAATCTAATCATCCATGCAAAGTGGTGCTGAATATTAAATTAGCTATAAAAAAATACTTGAATCTAACATCATTAATTAAAAAGTTTAATTGAAATAGAGAAAACTATGCATTCATACGAATTTGCAAAATGTGAAGCAGATGGGAGTTAATGGAATTCAAAAATTTTTCCAATTTGAAGTCCAAGCGTCATGTAAATTCTCGCTCACACCCTAACAATCTCTTTTTCCCATCTCCCATGTACCAAATTTCTCTTTCTCACTCTCGGTATCCCTGCCTGGGTATACATACGTAACTGCGCCAGGGCCTCCTACGAATGATTTTAATTAAGTTTACATCTCGTCCACCAGTGCCCACTCCTTTCATGTGACAAGTTTTATTAAAGTTTCGTTTCGTTGGTTCACTCCTTAGTCAGCACATGATAGTACACGGCAGCCTATTTTAAATGGTGAGCGTTACATCATGCGAAGGTGTATGATTTTATAACAGTAATAGCTATTAGTGTGTGGCCATTAACGATAATCAAGCTGTACGCGAGATGTTTAATTTAAATTGACGTGAAATTTGTATATTATAATTGATGTTGGCGCTCATTTTTCTTGAGATAAGTATACACAATTTCCTCCAATGTACATCCGTAATAAGACATTTCTCGGCGTGACGTGCAATTATTATTACCGTAAGGAAATACATGTGTGGTTACAACAAAGATAATTGGGTATTTGAGGCAATAATAGTTGGTAAAATACGAGTTTCAATTAAAAGAATTCGCCACTTGCACTTGTACACTTGCAAAATCCAGGTTCACTATCTCAGCTCTTTGTTAAAACTTTTTGGTGATTTATAAAGCATTTGGCCATTTCGATCACTCGTTTTTGTAAACAATATATTTTTCTTGATTTAGAAGAGACAAAAAAAAACAATTGAAACGTGTATGCAAAAAAAGATCCACTAGTGCGCGTAACGGACGTTCCGCGTGAAAATGCACGAACAATCCGAATCCCAGCGGTAGCCGTAGACAATTTTACTTCCCGAAATGGCTTGATGTTATCTTTGTGGATTTCCTGGTGAATATATATGAAATATGCATCATTCAACCAACACGCGCGGTATTTATATTTATGAGAGTAAAACTCTCGCGAATAAAGCTGGAATACATTTTGCGAATAATAGACTCTTGATAATCTCTCGGATTGCCCATTATTATTTGGTGACGACACTATTATTATTTTTTTTTTTTTAATTGTTCCAAAACAACTTCACAGTTCTAAGTAAACATACTAGGATTATTTTTGATTATTTTTTCCACATTGAATTAAAAATTCCAAAATCATTTTTTTATCACGTAAGCTTTTTAAACATAACCTTGATTAGTTGTCAGCTCAAAGAAAAATTGATCAATAACCCATAACCCATGCGAAAAATGAAGTAAACCAACAATCCATACATAAGGACCTACTCGCTCTTAATATCACTATTATGAAAAGAACGACAGTCTTTGTTTCTCGTACTCTATTATGTTTTCCAATGTATTGAAGAAAAGGATAGCAACAACAAAAGTAGCTGCATCAGAAGCACGTCATATATTATATCAATGGGTATGCTTACGTTCATAAAAGATACGAGTTAGTTAAAGTACAGTATCTCTGTATCGTAATGGGTGTACCTACGCTATGCTCTATACTGAGCCCATCACCCAGATCACCTTATATTCGTTCGTAGCTCCATCTCTCTCCTGAATTTTGAGCCCAACTGAGATGTAGGATAGGTATCTACCTACTACGACAATGACGAGGAGGCTGTAGCTCAAAGTTCGTCCCAAAGTTGGTCGTTTAGCTACCTAGTCGTGGGAACGACCGAATCGCGACACACTTCTACACCACCAGCAGAGAGAGAGGGAGAGAGAGAGAGAGAGAGACAGCGAGAGAAAGAGGAGGAGGAGTTTTATCTCGCAGGGTAGCAGAGCTGTTGCTACTGCTCCTGCTAAAAGTTTATGGAACTCCCAAACAATTGTTCCTGCAGGCTGTGCCATGTGTACTCGTGGCTAATAAAAAATACGAAAAAGTTGCGTATTCTTTTTCTCTCCAACATCTGCTCGACTTTTGGATGAAAAGGTAGCAGGGGCGCTCGTTTGTTATGCGATATTAATTAATAGAATTACAATATTCGTGCTTCATTGTGAAAACTTCTACGAATAGCTGGAGGACTTTCTGCGAAAGGGTCACTGCTTTGAATACATTTTGTTCAAACTTGCGATAAAGAGGAAGGGCAAGCAACCAAGCAAGCATGCAATGTAATGGCACTATTGCAGTCGCATGAATTCTTAGTGGACTTTAAATACTTGGATGTCGGTAAGCACGATGGCGATGACCCTGTTTTTATTACATTGCATAAATACATTAAATCACTGTATTTTATCGATTCGTCAGATATTCACAAAATGTTCAATATTTCAATTTTAACACTGACCACTATCCTGTCGTACGTGTGGTAAAAAAATTTTAGTTGGCATACCACAGATTTTCGTAACGTTCTAAAAATTTGTTAATACAAACATATTCCATTAAATATGTTAAGAAATTTTCTTACATAATGTGCGTAGTATTGAAAAAAGTTATTTTTACTTTGTACTTTTGAAACCCTTCATAAATATTTTAGAAGTATGTATTAGATTTGTTTTTACAATCTTCTCAAAATATATAGAAATTGTTTTTGGTGTGGACAATGTGTCTTTTGAAAGTGTCGTAGCCCGTAGACTCCTTTATGAATCTATCTGAAAATATTTAAAATCCCTAATGTGACAAAATCCCAGAGACTCACCAAAGTAATTTAATTGCATCAACTAACAATGATGATTCTCCTGTCACTTCGGCATCTAATCGGTCAATATATTTTCCATCTATGTAATTATGCATCGCATCACGTAACAACTCAGTTCCCTTGCTGTTTATTCAACTTATGCAAACGCGATAAACAGTAGGTTCGAAGTCAATTTCATCCATATTTCCAATCATTTACACGTATGCTCTCTATAAAAATGTTATTTGGATGACGTACCAAATAACGTATATATACACACATACATTATTACATACATAACCATACCTAGGCGATGGAGCTGTATACCTACTGTGTGAAAATTATCGGTGCAAAGGCTCGCTGCAGCGGAAAGTCAAAGATAAACACATACGCAAGAATAGACCAATAACGCCTCCTCTCTTTATTTCTCTCTACTTTGTGATGTACCTCTAGCTGTGTGTGTGCGTGTGCGTTTGTATACTCGTTAAAGTTGGATGAAAATTGTATATAAATACGTATCCCGCAGCAAAGATGTGCGAGACCACGACGTGAAGCAAAATAAAAAAAAAATTATACGCACGTTGGGAAAATCATGCATCATACATATCATTCGGGGAGTAATATCACGGTAGTAGGAGCACAGAAGGAAGAGAAGGTGGAGTAAGGGCCGCTGTTTCAAATTAAATGTTTGGATTACCGCGGAAGCACGGGCTCGTTAGCGTAACAAACGGCCGCTGTATAATTATTAGCAGCAACTGATAGCTCTCGACTCCATTCCTCCCCCTTTCTTCTCGTTAAGGTGTGTACGTGTGTTTGCACCTCCACTTGATGGTGTACATTTTTTGCATTCGGAATCGAGAGTGTATGATTTTAATTCGAGTAATTGAGCTGTTTCAGAACAGAAAACAAAATTTTTAATTTTTACGAGAACCATTGAAACACACTGAAAGGTACACTGGGTTCTTCACACTTTTTTTTGTCCTAGAATGTAGATGTAAAATAACATTCGTACGAATAGAAAGAGAGAAAGAGTACAGTGGCGATGGTTCACAGCCACCAACCATTTAATACAGTTAAATTCAGTCAGCGGGCATGTATTAACAAATCGGAATAAAAGTTAAAACCGAAATCTCATAAAAAGCGTTTCGTTGATGGTAATCGATACAGTTATATGTGATCAAACGCACGTACTTCTATATCGTACTCATATATGTGTAACTATGGTCATACAGTGTCAATAGCAGCTATGAAATTTCGGACTCTCCTCTCGAGCGTGTCGCTCACCAGGCCAGGGATATTGCATATTATCTCCCATTGAGTGTTTTCGCTCTCTTCTCCCCGTTGGCCAGATATTGTCAGAGTGTATGTATGATTCCTACACTGTTTCTCATTTTATTTCTCTACACACATACTTCTATATACCACATTTATACACGAGCTCAGCACTCGAGTCACATGTGCGTCACGCGATACTTTCAGCTTTTTAAACATCGATACCAATATATCGTGTGGTTATGATCGAGCTGCAACATGCGAACTATGCTATGGAAGGTGTGTGTCACTTAAGACTCGATTTTCACTGTCTCAGTGTACTTTTTTAGTAGTTTATATTTTAGTTACGGACTTGGATTTCGTCGTGCACGAGGTTTCGGTTTAGGAGTTTCTCAAGTGTGTATTTTGAAAAAAGTCAATTCTTCATACACCTGAAAGCGTCTAAAAAATATGTTCATAATAACAAATTAAAATTTAACTCATACCGCCTAGAGATGTACACACTTGCACTGTAGTTTAGTCTATTGATCTCTGGAAATGCAGCAATGGGCAGTATTACAATCGAATGTATTTTTATTGTTTTTCTACCAATAAAACTTATTAGAAAATTTTTGATGTTGATTGAGAAAGATATCTAAGCTTATATTTTCTCAATCTCTACTTTGGATATGGGAATGTCTTTTTTAAGAAAAGTTTGATTTTGTAATTAAAGTTTTTAGTTATCACAGTTATAAAAAATTCATTAAAACAAAATCATTTTATACCGAGTAAGGTCAAAATTTCGAAAAGTTATGTCCTTAGATATATTTCACTTATTATCGCTGTCGTTTCGGAATTTTGACGTATTGTCAATCAATCACTAATGACGCATTCTACTAAAATATTATAATCCAATCTATATCAAGTTGTTAATTAAAAAGTTTTAATTTGTGTTCCATTCAGAATTTTCACTTTTGTTTGAAAAGAGCATCTACAGACATAACTTTTCAGAATTCCGACCTTTCGTAAGTTTAGTCATTTATAAAAATTATCTGTCAATCAAAATCATTTGAAACTTTGAAAGTATTTGTACTAAAAGTAATTAAAAGTAATATAACTGCCAAAATTCTACATGATTAGTTTTTTTCATGGTCCTCAATTTGTTTGCAACAATAAAATACAGAAATTGTGTTAAAATGGAAGAAAATGAGCTTTGTTTGTTTCTCAATAGTTACTCAAAAAAAATTTTTTTTAATCAGATTCATCAATGTTTTAGTTTCATGTTATAATTAATTTCTATCACAGAATCTTAGTTATACTCTAGAAAATGTTGTCTCATGCCCTTAATTACAGTTTACTCGGTGCCATAGACAATGATCCACCACATTCCAATTCAATTCTCTGTTATAAACTTTCACCTGCTTTCAGTCTTTTTAGATCATCTGTGTGAATTCAATTCCAAGATCTTGGACAATTTCTACAAATTGTGTATTCCTAAATGTTTCGTGATTCTTATATCGTTTTGTTAGTTAAATTACACACTTTTTCAGCATTGGTAGTTATATAAAAGCAAATGTGAGCTTAGTAGTTGTGAAAGTTATTATTTGTACTTAGTTCTTAATTGCTTGCAAACTTACAACTGAAAGGAAAATCAAGCTTTTAATTTCAACACCATAAGGTTGTCTGCAATACTTTGCAAAAATATGGAGTTAGTGGAAAGATACCTTAAGATCATAAAATGTTAGTAAGTACTACGAGTTCAAATAATAACATTTATTCATAATGTAAGTGTTACAAAAATCGTTCAACGAAATTTCATGTTATATCATCGTATTTCAGAAAAGTAATTGCCTCGGTAATTGTACTGTCTCTGTTTTCAAGTTGTCCGAAGTCAAAATAATACATTTGTACCGCGTGACGTTTAAGATTTATAACGCCCAGAAAACTGGATCTATCGATTTCAGATATTCTTTATATTGTATGACAAGGAATACCATTTAAGGCAAAAAACAGCCGCAAACTGTTTCATGCGATCACGTGCAAAACTGCTTCTGCAGATAGTATAACTATTTTATAGGAAGAAAAATATGGCTAGAAGGGAAATATTGAAAAATGTATGCTTTACATATTCATACTCTTAAAGTAAAAGGCGATCGTGAGAAAATTCTCAACTTCTCTGGCATTTGAGAATACGAAAGAAGTTATAAATATAAATATACGATCTCGACACAAAACTCGGTCTTCGTTCTCGCGAAGTCACTTAAAAGTTTGCTTTTGAAATGGAAAATATTAATTATTCTACAAGCTGTTCAGCTTTCAAAATAAAAAATATATTTTTTAAACTCGAGCGCAGGGCAACCCTTTTGGCTTGTGTGAGAGCGTTCAAAACTTATTCCGGGGCAAAGTGGATCAAAAGAATGGCAGAAAGGAAATATTAGGTCAAGATGAAAATTCCAAATATACCCTCCTTTCAACTGCGTCCTTCCGTCCTAGGACTAACTTTGAATCCTTGGAAAATCTCTTGATAAAGTAAAATTAACCTCACGAACTACGAACACACGATAAGAATTTCCGATGGAAGGTCTAATTAAGCCCAGGATGCGTATTTTGTAAATAATTTTTCCCAAACTTTGTTGTGTCATTCACGAAAACAGATACGTACGTTATGTGTGAAATGCAACTTTCAAACCGAGTAGACCGATCTTATAATTATACGTACAAACAAATGTGTCCATGAAATCGTAATTTTTCTAATTATAAAAAAATATCACAGGTAATTAAATTTTATCTTCTAATTGACTTCTAGTAGCGTATAATTTATAAAAATAAGGTATATTTCGTGCTCAGAAGGACGATGGGAAAAAAAATCAACCAACCAAAATCTATCAAACAAACGCGTGCTCTCCGTGCAATCTAATCCCTCGTGCACGTCACCAGTCCGTGCCCACGTAATTGTTCAATGGCTGGAAAAAAGCAGCCATCGCACGATAGCCATCGTACGAGAAGTTGCCAGTTAAGCAATATCCTGCGTTATTATTCACATTGCTTCGAGCGTCCAGCGCTGGCCTCGGCGACATCCTACAAGGATCGATTGCCTTCTCATAAATATGAATTTTTCGCGGAGAGCTGTGGAGGTGGAAGCATCAGCTGTTCATTCGTCAGCCCAGCATCTCGATTGGACATGTTATATGTGTAAGAGCGAGAGCTGCATGCCCCTCGTGCACATATACTTAGAGGAGGGTGTTCGACTAAGCATTGACTTGCTTGACCTCTGACTTTGCGTGGTCTTGGATATTTATTTTAAAAGATTATCACAAATGAATTTTCATCGCATAGTAGCCTGGGGAGTTTATTAAATTCTAGCTCATGTTTTAAGCTGATGAATCGATTGCTGTTATTTATGGCTAAGCGTTGAATAACACATACATATTTCATGTTTTGCATTGAACTATTACACACTTTTTTTAACGTTGCTTTTGCAATTTTTAGTGTTATGATTGCAAAAATAGATGTCACAGGATCATTACTTGAAAAAGTAGAATAAACGTCTTTCAGGTACTAGAAACCAGTGCAAGTCCCACTCCCTGCAGTGTATTCTATAATCATTCGTCTCGAATTCTCGAGCTCGTTTTCGTTTGTCAGTAAGAACCTTACCCTAGCTGAACTAATGCCAGCTGGCAATGAAGGATGATGCTCCAATTCGATCCATTTCAATAACGATCGCTCATCGATGCATATTTATACATATCGGATTATAGCGCCAATCGTGGGTGGACTTTCTTCTCTGCTATTTTGCGAAAAGTATATCATAACAGAGCCCTTGCATATATTTAACACACGTGCGCGCTTACGTATGTTAAGACCGGTATGATGTATATGGAGGTGCACAACTGTGCCGTTTATCCTTCGGAGTCTGTAGGTAGGGTAGCATACGCCGGTGGCCTCCTTCCATCTCCTCGCGGCGACGGCGTCCTCGTCCCTTTTAAAACCGCTTCAGCATTTATCGGGGGCGCGCCAAACTTGCAGCAGCAGTAGCACACGTCGGCTTGTTTTCTCTCCTTCTCCTCCTCCTACTCCGTATTTATAAGAAACATACATGTATACCAGTGCACCGCTGTTATGTATGCCCATTGTGAGACGATGCTGACCTAATGGGGAAAGTTACACGCCTCGAGTTTCGTTGTCTCCTGTATAAATCATGCGCTCCATGAGAAGAGAAAAAAAAAACATGTTTTCCGTGGTTCTCTTCTCGTGGTGATTGATGTTTAAAAATTTTTTTGCCATGCATTTGCTGATCTTCCAAGTCGATTCGTTACTTCAGGATTGATTAGATTTTTATCTGGAAAAATTTTCTAGCGACGATATTGAAACGTGTAGAGACAGAAATTTGTTTCATTATCGAGAACACACAACTCTTACCTCCAATAACTCGATAAGATTAAACTACAATGGTAGTTTTCCTACGAGTTTGAAAAGTCTCTGTTTGCGAACCGAGAGGTTTGTGGCCCGAGCCGAAGGCGAGGGACGTAACGAGGTCCGTAAAGGAGACTTTTCGAACGAGTTCCGGAAAACTGCTTTTTCGCCCGAGGAAGTACCAGCCTCCCAAAACCACCCGAGGGCGGAAAAATACTTTTTGTCTATCAATCATAAGGACTTAGATCATGTTGTGAAGCTTTAACACAGTACTGATCATATCAAGGCTTGTACTTTGTAATTGTCATGCGTCATGGAGACTATAAAAAGCTCTTGATTCTTACGCCTACAATAAAGTATATATACCCTAACAGATACTGCCAAAGCGCATTTGAACATAGTCCTACAATGAAAAGTCGTGTTGGTACTATCTTGTGTTCTATAAATTTAAACACTTTCTCCAGTATACAGGAACTTAAAATAGTTTGCGAAAAAGAGAAAGAGTCACTTCAAAACTTCACCTTCTTCCATCTTCCATACCAGCCAAAAGTTTGGGTTCAAGTTTTGTGTCTGAAAAGATCCCCTCTCTTTCTCTCTCTCTCTCGTTTTCCCACTTTCTCTCACCCTCTTCACATACCTTTTAAAGGGCAAGCGAGTACTTTCGCATCTGCAAAGCTCCGCGTGAAATATCCACTCCATTGCCATACCTATACGCATATATGCGTAGAGCGACAGTTTTGTAGTTTCTCACTCTACTAATAGTGCGTGGAGAATAGCAGTAGCAGCAGACGTCTCAAGCGGAAGCAAGAGAGCTTCAACAATCCAAGATTCCTTCATCTCACTGTGACCTCAATTATTTTCTGTGCAGATAAAAAGAGATACAGAGAGAGGGGGAGGTGTTTGACTAATTCCAGTTCATCCAGCTCGAAATCGCGGCTTGAATATTAAAATACTCTTTCACAGCATTTTCTGGGCTGTGGTGCAGTCGATCTCTCATGATTGTATGGACTTTCAGGGTTCGAAAAGAAGTTTTTGCCTCCCGTCGTTCTTTGATTCCTTTTACGGTGTTCAACTTCCGCGATATTGCACGTTTTTCAGTTTGAGTGAAAAACGTCAGCCGCGATACACAAAAGCGCGTGGAAAAATGTTGCTGATGGAGAAGGGATATTTTATTGTGCTGGCTCTATATCAATGCTCTTTAGATAAATGAGATAGGGCAAAATGATGGTCATCCGTGGATGTTTTGAATTAACTGTGAGTGTATACTTATATAATGTTCACCGTGATTTTTTGATGAATCTTATCATAGCTATTATTTATTATCATCATTAATTTTATTATTATTATCATCGGTATTTGCATTTTTATCATAATCATTATTGTTGTCATTATTATTTTTATTTTTTCTGACTATTGATAGTTTTTTGTGGAAAGCAATTTTCACACGCTTACAAATTGCATCATAGCGCATGAATAACAATCATTGCCAGGGCGTTCACAGTCTGAATACATATTTAATATATTGTAAGTGTTTCAGATCTAAATCAGAAATAATAAGCTTTATGAAACCTTATTATGTAAATATTTTTTTAAAAACAACTCTAAAACGTCTTATTCCAGCCTATTCATATGAAGTATGTACTGATTTTTCCTGTTCAATACAAAAAAACAAATGTACGTAGATTATCTTCCAGTTATGTCTACCGTTAAAAAATGAGGGGTTGTCTTGAATTATTTACATTTCTTAATAAGCTGAGTTGCTGCACTCTGTACCAATTAACAATACACGGTAGCAAAGTAACTGTTATCGCTAAACTCTAATAGTATAATCTCATTCTCCTAACTTATAAGGCATTTAAGAACACGTTGCTCAAAGCCTGCATTCATAATAAATCAGCACAAATTAGAAATCCTCCATCAATTTCAACGAGCGTCTGATGCATGTACGTTTAATAAGAGTCAGGAAAAACTCTCCCATAACTAGCCATTATTATATACACTTACCGTGATTCATTTCTCCCTTTTGTCTCTTTCTTTATATTTGTTTGCGTGTTTTTCAGTGATTCCAGTAATAATTTTAACTCAATGCAGCTGCGTTACCTGTATACCTACGCACGTGCAAAAGTAATATCCATGCCCATGGTGAATATTATCTCGTGTAAAAAAGATCCACGTGCAGTACAGCTTCTTTATAGTGTATATTACACGCACACCCACTCATGTAGCAAGCTTTTTTTCTTCATTCACGAGTTAGCGCATCGCAGGCTAGCTCTGTACACCTAAATAGCTTTCTATCATTATCCGCTGCTATAGTGCGCTACGGTCACGAGTTTTCACATCACATCGGCGATGGATAATACGCTGGAAACGGAGAAGGGGGAGCTCTTATCTCTCGGCCCAAGTGATGCGCCATTAAAAAAGCACACGAGCGTGACCTACCTCCGTCCTCTCCTCCTCCCACTCTTTGCTCTTGAGATGCGCGTTCACGTGCATGTAATATATTCACGTTCGTACGTGCCATTAGTATTATATAGTGGAAGGACGAATGTGCGTGTATTATGTACACGTACGTAAGTGCAAGACCAAGCGAGAGGTCTGCTTTCCATCAAGTCGGGAGATCGTTCATTCAAGTTCAAGGTCGGCGCGATAGGAGCCATATGGACAAACAGCCAGGACAAGTGAGGCTTGCCCACTAATGTCAATTTTTAGTCGCCACTCATTTCTTTATTTGTCGTTATTATTTATCCGTTCACATGAGATGTATTGTCAACTGTAAGTAATTCAATTCATTGAAATAAGATTTTTTTTGTGGCTTTTGCTATAGATATTGGTATAACAATGGATTTGACGTACGAGTGAAATGTTTTTTACAATTTCTCTTCTCGACTCAGGAAAGCTATTTTGTTTCGCTTGTCCCTTCCTTGGTTCTTCTCAACGTTTTTCCTTTATATTTCTTTTTTGTCTTGCATCCCACGTCCACGTAACCAATCCCTTTGGAGACTGACCATCGTTGCCACCGCGAAATCTTTTCTCTTTTTCTCCGCCTCTCTTTATATATACATAATACTCATTTCGATTATCTTTCAGTAGAGATACTAACAAACAAGAGCAGAAGAGAAATGAAAAAGCGCCTTGGCTCGGATGTCTCAGCAGCGGTCGTTGTCTCGGTCAGTAATTAGTTGTTCCACCATTGTAGGTATACGCCGGCTAAAAGTATATTACCTCATCGTTCATAGACTAGCCTCGCTTTTTTGGTGTCTGTAGGTCTTTTTGTCGGTTCATAGAGACTAGAGAAAGATGATGAGCAGAGAAGACTAAAGCTGCCGGAGCTTTCTCTCTTAAGTATTTCTCCGATGCTTGGGTTTTCCTTCGTCTTCCAGTTCTTTCGGTCTGTGCGTGTCGACTATTACCGTGCACTCTGCACTTTTCACTTTACCGCTGCTACTCTTCTATTACTTCAAAAATTTAAGCTGCGAGTGCTGGATAATTTGGAAAACTGGGTTTGCTGCATCGTGCATCCATATGTGTTATATTTTTACATGTTTACAAAATAAATTGCATACATTATGTCAATAAGAATTTGACAAATAACCTCATCAACTTATGGTAAACTATGAGACCAGTGTAGTTTTGAATTTTACAATTTGAATCAAGACGTCAGTGCAGAAAAGCTAAATATGTTGAAACCGATTTGATGTAAATATAAACGTCTATGAATTTTTCAAGGCTTTATCAATAGTACTGCAATGCGTTTCATTAAAAATAGCAATTTTAACTGCGTGTGCTTTAAGCGTGTTATTTTAACGCTCTTGGATATTCGGTTATTGGATATGTACAGTGTGCCAGGGCTCTTATTGTGCTTTTTTCTTGGTTTAACTCGAACGACCTACTAGTAAAATCGGACGCCCGAAATAATCAAAGTAATGAGCGCACCGTATTTTGAAACAATATGATCTCGGGTACAGGGTGTAAGATAAGAGAAGCCCCAATCTTTGGCGATTTCGTTTTCAACCGGCGCAGTACGCAATTTGCTCCGAAGTGAAGATATACACGCATAGATCTCAATCAACGCAATCTTGGGCACCACAAGACGACAAAAACAAATTAAAACTAATGGGGATTTCGACTCGTGAGTAAAGTTAAGGCATGGTACAGGCGAGGCGAGGCAAGTCACCTCCTGGAACTGTGCCGATGCCGGAGAATTCCACTTTGGACGTACCTTTCCGGTTACGTAAGTGATGTTGCGATCTCTCCTGCGTATATGTAGTGAGTCATCGCGTTACGTTACTCAGTTTCATTTTTAAATATACTTTTTAAAAGTAGTCTTCTGATAAGCTTTTGCGCAACTGCTGCAACGTACAAAAGATGTTGAACCTATTGTTCGGTTCGAAATTGGTATTTTTTATTTAATAAAATCGAAATACACTTCATGTTTTATGAAGTATAACAAGTTATTGTCTATGCTGTAATTCACCTGCGGATCAAATCAAACTTGCCTCGCCTCCGTGAATATGATATAGTTATGGTCATTAGATGTATCGTCAGTCTGATTGTAATTTTACCCAAATTTTGATATGTATATCTTAATAGAATTGTAATGGCAATTCATTCACGCGTGTTTGACGGAAAGGAGACGAGGAAAGCGTTCGACGGTCATTAGCACAACCTTCGACTCTTAAGCTATTTTGCTGAACAAGTCTACACAACATTAAAAAAGTAGTGGAGAAATGCAGTAGAAAGAAAGCAGCGCATACATACCTTGAACATTCTCCTCGTAACAGGTCATCGCTGCTTCGAAGCGCCTTATCATTTTTTGAATTCCCGAGCGCCCACGCGAGCTGCAGCTTACCGCCTCAGACGCAGTACCTTTGGCCGCATTGCAATGATCGGCTTCTTCTTCCTCTCTTCCTCCTCCTTTGGCTGACCTCCTCTACTGCCTCGGTGAACCAACCCCGACAGTGCTGGCACATTCCTCGTCAGCTCAAGCATGTTATCTGGCTTGTTCCAAAATACAATATTATATGCTACACAATACCGAGTATGTGTGTCACTCAGGTACAACACTGTCACGAGCTATATCAGCTCTACTTACTAATATGTTAACGTACACTTTAACACTTACTAACAGATGAGTAACACCACATACAAATTAGTAAACTCTCTCTTTACACGAACAATTAATGAAAAACACGAAGCACTAAATTTTCACACAGATGATACACACATTAACAGCACCGTGAAAAGGGAACAACAGGCAACAGACTCTCAACCGCGAGACCGGCAGGGGAGTGCAGTGGCGATCGGGTCGCTCGCGAGCTATTTCGGATGACACGCCGGTGGTACCCCGCTTATTCGCGATCCAAGCGTCGCTGAACGCACATCTCTCAAACGCGATTAAATGCTACACTTGGTGTACATCCATCCGGAGCACTACTTCTGCTTCGAACAACACTGTTCTGCGGACTGATGCACGCGTCACACTCTAGCTGGTGTTCTGTACCACGAGCGATCGGCGTTCGTATCTAAATGTGTGAGCGTGTGCCCCGGCTCTGGACTGGAGGAACGCTTCTCTTCTCAGCTCTATACAGGGCCCCAACGATGCAGAGAACAGGCCGTAAAAGCGAGAGAGAGAAAGCCAGCTCTCTCGCTCCTTCTTGTGCGCTGCCCCTTCTCCGCTGCTGCACAACTTCGTATGTGGCTGCTGACTGTATATAGTAGCTGTGTGCGAAGGAGGAATGCCCCTCTACCCTCTACCTCCACCGGCACTAGGTAGTCGTATAGTCTCTATCCCTCATTCTTAATTCTGGCTTGCCGCCTGCTGCTCAATGCACTCTTTTTAATGTATGGGTACACACATATACGTCGTGGTAATGCACAATAGTTCCACACGACTATACATTTATGTGGGTGAGAACGTTCCGGGAGTAGTGGAGCAGCAGCTAGGCTACGTGGAGTGTGCAGTAGGGCACATATTTATACTCGGGCAACGTTACACGCGGGGAACTTCCTTGCGGGGTTTGTAAGTATTTATTATATGAACAAGGGGAGAAGCAGTAAAAGCAGAGAGAGAGAGAGAGAGAGAGAGAAAAAGAACACGTGAGGCCCTAAACTGCCTCCACGATTCGAATAATTAATGTACTTCACGTCGCATTCTCGCTGTATGCTTAGACTGTTATTGCGAATTTACATCGCTCTCCATTTCCCTTGCTCTTTATTAGATGGCACATTTGTCCAGGTATACCTACGTGAAAATGTATGTTTCTGGTCACTACATACGTGCAGTTGTGGATAGGTGAAAAATGAGGGTTTGTCGAGTATTTCGAGCGAATGTTTCAGTAAATTTCAGTAGTTGCTTCTATCAGCGTGCTAACCTGCACTAATTCAACGAGTATGAGCGTATGTTTTGACGTATCTGTACAATGTGATCGCTAACCGATCTTTTGCGATCTTCAGCTGATGTCAAAGGTCTGATCTAGATTGTTTCCATCGAAAATTTTGATTGACTTCTGTGTAAGAATACATTTCATAAATAATCAAAACTCGATTAAGGAAAAAGAATCACGTGCATGATAATTGAATGAATTTCTCACAGCTTAACAGATATTGTTCTTGAATATCAAACTAGTGTATTTTAGTAACTCGAAGCAAGGGTAATTAGCAAAATTAAACCAATCCGATGAATAGAGTCTCCGTTGTAATCAAGCTTGACGCAAGTGACTCAAAGGAACCTTGTTACTGTTAACATTACGATCTGCATTAATAAAAAGGAGCAAATTAAACTGACACAGATTGTTTGAATCTTCAGCGCATCGTCCTTTTATATCCCTTTTGTTTCATCATATAAAATCGTCATAGCCGTATAACTTTATGATGGAAAGAATAGAAGCTCACAAAAGGAGGGTAAAAGTATAATCCCCCCCTTCCACTCTTCCCGTATCTACCCCCTTTTCATTAAAAGTCAGTGTGGTATCAAGTTCTGTCATTAACCGTAGCCCTGAAAAAGGGGAGACACTAGTGCGAATCTCTAAGTTCCATTCGAGCTCACCGATAGCTCTGACAGTAGATTCGCAAATGACGTTATCCCTTTAAGTGATCCCTCCTTCTACCTCCCGGATTTTTATTGATCCTCTTTCTGCACCACTACATAGAGTTTGGTAATTTTTCGCTGAACAATCAGTGCATCCGAGGAAAGACGCTGGATCCTCTTTTCAGTCGGAGCTGAGATTCGTAAACAGAGGACAGTTCCAAGTGGTCCACTACCGAGAAAAGAAACAGGATACTGCACCTAGGTATAGAGCAGAGAAGTCTCCTCAAATAATCAGGTGAGTGAAAAATAGCCTTGATCAGAGCCCGAGGTTAACCGAATATTGTGATTTCTCAGCGGGTACATAACAGTCTGTCACGTACGGGAAAACGAGAGAGTGATGTCTTCTCGGGCTGTGATCGAGTATCACGTATTTATCTTTCAGCTCTCGTTGACTTTTTCGAGGCGGGATTTTGTCTTGATACACCCACTGATGATGTAATGAGATGTTTCCTTTGAACAACGAGCATTCAAAGTATTCATTACTCCCCGCGAAGCTTCGCTCCTCGACCACTTCGTTCATCAAATTATGTAAATTAAATGCAGTCTTACAAAATTTGACCCTATTTTATTCAGAGGGTAATCCAAAATTTCATTGCTGCCTTGCGCCGTACTTAATGATGGATTAAAAAGTTTTCATTATTCTGGGCGTTGTGAAACTTTTTTAGTGTACCATGGGATTAATTTCTGACAGCTGCTTTGACTTTATACAAGTTTTTGTGGCTTTTCTGAATTGGATTGTAAAAATGACTGCTCCTCTTTCACTTTTAAAGTTGATTTTTATTTTTACTGCGAAAAATTGACGTGCCCAAAAGACAAGTACATAACCATAACGCAGGGTATATTCTCGTCGTCAATGCTTCATACGTAATAGATCGTACACATTTTTCAAACAACTGTGACGCAAAGATAAGGCTATTTTTTACTTTTTGGAAATGGCACTCACTCATACACACACTTTCATACTTTCTATAAATATAAGCTGAGACTCGAGCGTGATTACATTACATATCATCATGTATGATTTATTCAATAGCGACAGTAGCGGGAATTTTCTTGGATTGTGTACTCTGATGACAAAAAGACGAACGTGAATTTTACGAGAGCTTTTGTTGCCACTATGTTGCTCTTCGGATTTACAAAGACGTCTGTGAAGCAGGTGTGTGAGTGGGTGGTTACCGATACGATCGATGTAATTTCACGTGCGCGCGAAGCGCTTTCACACTCTCACGTAACAACAATTACATTGATCCTTGGAAATAGGGAATCCCGCCACGGGTTTGCGTGGGAGTCGCGTAGCTGTAAATATCGTTGTTCCGATGTGTTTTCACGGTTAAGATGATTCATCGCTATCTTCTAAGTATCTGATTTATACGCTCAATTAATTAACACAGTCGATTTGATGCACGTGCTTTGCCGATAACAGAACGGTCAATCAATTTACCATCAATTGTCAGAAGTTTCTTGAAACGTATCGGGTGATGTAATGAGTGTTGATGAAAAAATTGGATTTTTAGTTTCATGCCGTTAAAACAAGAATAAGCATTCTATGTGCATCTGTCGGTTACTTCTTCTTATCTCTTAAAAGAAGGTTAGTATTGAGCGCCGAATCTCGGTCCCCGAACATACCTTATGTGTGACTGATTTTCCCCACGCTTTCCCTCTATCTTTTTGCGTAACGCTTGGATCTAAAAGTAGGTAGCTGTGAGGTATCATAATCAAGGCTGAAGTTCACAGGTGATTTTCTAGTTCAACTATTCTTATGGTGTATTGGTGTATGTTCTGCAAGGAAATTTTATGGAAAAAAAATCTGAACCTTACAAGGCAAAAAATCTATCAAGTGCAAGATCGTATATTAACATATTTTCTCCAATTCCACAGTGACAGTGCTTAAAATTTGTCGACGTTTTTTTAATAGAACGTTACTTCATTCAACACCACTACTGGTACTCCACGACGTGAAATTGACGAAAAGCGAAATAAAAGAGTGGAAGAAAGAAATTGTTGGTCCTCCCTCGTGCCGTTGCACATAAGTCTCACTGGATTCTTGAGCACTATTGACCTTTTCGCAAAATGAAAACGTTCGTTTCTGTATGTATGCACTATCCTCATACGATAGAATCTACACTCTTTTGGATACATGTAAGCTGCAGAGCCCAAAATCTTGCAAATGGTTAGTGTTACCTGTGTTAGCGTTGGCTATTATTATTTTTTTTTTACTATAGTATACGCCTACGCGAGAGTAGCCGGGTGATACCACAACGACGACAAACTTGATGGAAAGCTTTTCGAAACTGCAGCATGGATAGAGTTGTGCGCATGTGTGCCATGTACTATTGTAAAGGTCATGGGTAGGTGTATAGAGCCAGACAGACGCATACATGCAGAAAATGGATTTGTACGGCGAAGAAAAGTAGAAATGACCGCCAGGGCGTGCAAATAAAAGCGCATTTGGAAAGTCCGGTGACAGCACAAAGACAATCGTTTACATTCGTATAGAGCGCGCGCTTCTGTCTCGCCGAGTTTTTGTTCAGCCATCGTAAAAACATGCCCGTTGAATTTACCGCCCAATGGCTTTTTGTTTAGGTGCCATACTATGATATAAATAAGGAAATTTGGTGTATATTGTTGTTGATTGTATTATTCTTATTATTGTTATTTTTTTATCATCATTACTGTACCACGGTGTCCTTAGTCTATTTGAGTCACCACTGAGATTATGAGGCACTTTATGCCGAATGCTCGTCTTAATTTAAAGAATGATGTAAATTAAAACAACAAAATTCACATTTTCCGCACTCGGGTGGTTTTGGGAGGCTGGTACTTCCTCGGGCGAAAAAGCAGTTTTCCGATACTCGTTCGAAAAGTCTCCTTTTCCGCCCTCGGGTAGTTTTGGGATGCTGGTACTTCCTCGGGCGAAAAAGCAGTTTTCCGATACTCGTTCGAAAAGTCTCCTTTACGAACCTCGTAACGGACCTCGCCTTCGGCTCGGGCCGCAAACCTCTCGGTTCGCAAATAGAGACTTTTCAAACTCGTAGGAAAACTACTATTTTTTCTTTAAACGTGAAAGTATACAATTTGCCTAGTCTATCCACGATATATTATAGAATACTCAGGTAGTAGAGAGGGAATGAAAGAACAAAAAACAAAGTACAAAGGGGTAGACGAACAGGTTGCGCCCATTTTTCCGCAAAAGCACCGACCAAATATAAACATCAGAAAAACAGAGAGAATGAAAGGGGGGTGGAAGGATGAAAGAGAAAAGGGGTCGCATGCTAGCTCCTATAGCAGATACACGTCGAGCTGTAGTTATCACGTACAAAAAAAATTCAGCTTAGTATACCTAAAAGCGCTTTAGAAGAGCAGAGAATTTGATTTATGTTTATTGTCTAGGGGTAAACGTGTACTTAATTATATTAAAGCCTCGGTCGAAGAAAGCAATATTTCAAAACTCATGCGAATGTTCAGGGACCCTATACTTATGATAAGATTTTAATACTATCACTATACTGTGCACTCAAGTGTGGTAGCTGGTATTGTTTGCCTCGAGTATAGTGATTCCGTTACAGCTATTACTAATGAGCTTCAGCTCCGTGGCTGCGGAGTATAAATGTTCGATATGCCCTTGTGCAAAACAGCAAAACGCTTAAAGTGTTAATGTTATCATCTTATGGGCTTGATACTTTGGTATTTTAGATGTACATAGGTGTCTTAAAGAGCTTTTTTAAGCTTACTACACAACTTTAACCTTGGCTTTTTTACTATTACCTATTGTTAGTCTAGGGATGGTATTGCAGGAGAAATACTTCGAGAATACAAATAAATTGTCAATGATGATCAGAGGAAGAGACTATCTTTTTTCTCACACTTTTGTCTGTACAGTTTGTCAAGATATGTCCTCTATGTTTTATAGTATACATTACTTTTTTTTCGTAAAAGTGATTTGAATTAAATTATCTCATCTTACAGCTTTGCAGTTTCTTTTTAAGGACTTGACAGACTTACGCTAACGTGATTAACTTGACGTTTGAACATTAATAGTATAATCAAATTTGATGCATTCAATATGGGTATTGATCGAATTCGATGAAGTCGAATTGGCCAAGGTGAAAATGTAAAAATGGTGTATGGTTGTATTCATGAGCTCGTGCAAAACAACACGTATGGATTTTTCCCAATATGACTTTAAATTGATGTTTCTGATATTAATTAAGTAAAAAAAGAATAATAACCGAGTCACGTTAGTGGTGACTGGTTGTATTAAATTTTGCACTATAAGTATGGTAAAAAAAATCATCAAGTCGTCTTGCTAACACCATTATTCGAACACACCTATTAGCTCGAAATACATTCTACCGCGATACAGTCGGTAGTTTGTATTATTTGGCTTGGGAATTGAGTATCATTGACCCGAAACTCCTTGCTTACGTATACATACCCTTTCCTTCCCTGATATATTTGATACCGCAGAAACCCAAGCGAAATAATGCGCAGGTAGCAAACGCCGAAAGTGAAGAAAAAAAAGACAGAGAAAACTAGAGCAAAGTTAGCGAGATGGATATACACGAAGGACGCACTCACAGGAAAGGCCTTGGCTGATAGTCCTTTCGCGTACACGCACGTATATACGTAAGAAGAGGAGGAGGTGAAAGAGAAGAGTGACGACGAAGACATGATCCCAATGATTCTGACGACTGTGCCTCGGTAGAGTAAATATAGTACTGGCTGCCAAACCAGTTTTCTCTTAAAATAACTTGCAATTCGTCGACGCGAGCTTGGCTCAGTTCTCTTACTTAGAGCTATTCCCCTGCCTCACAGCATTGCAAGAATATACTCACACGCCAGCCACACATTCCGATGAGTTTTGACGTTGCATAGGTTAATATATGCATATTACGCTTACGGAGTAATGCGACGTGACGTCAATTCTCGAATAAATTACCAGAGACTTATCGGTTCTTTGCTCCACGTGTCGAGCTGATGTCTATATTACACGTATAGTACACGAGCATCCGTATGTTAATTATAAACTACGTTAAACATACAAAATAAAAGTTTCCTTATTTCTTTCCGGGCTTTGCATTACTTCGACGATGCATGCTAGGATATATGAGCTCGCGGTGGCTCAGTTGGCTACCCTAGCAGATATTGTAAGTAGGCAGTCAGTAGGGCTTACTTAGGCTGCCTCTCTAGCCTACTGAGGTCCTACGTTGGCAGAGTAAGGGAGCTATTGGTAGGCTGTTTCAATTGACGTAATCTAACTACCTTTCAATTGATGAATATAGATATGTACATATAAGAATACACATTGTATTATAATTAAACAAAAGTCGTGCTTTATTTTGTACATGAATTACGTATATTTCCTTTCTTCATAGAAATTTTTAATCACAAAATTGTTGATCACGTGTAGTTACAAACACATAACTTTAAAATAAATTAAATTTTGTCCAAACAAGAATGTAAATGTAACCTTAAATGTATAGCTCACTCTTGATTACAAGTAGACAATATGTACATATTAACTCTGAAGTACTTTTAAATATTAATCAAGAGAAATAAAAATTAACTGCTCTCACTGCCGTAGCCGAACGTATGGCACTGTGATATGAAAAAGTTATACATATATAAATACACTATATTTAGTAGGTAAAAACGCGGCAACTCGAATTTAAATTCCAAAAATGAGGTCTCGAACGAAGGGCTGGCAATTAAATTGACAAAATCGAATGAAACATTGGCCAACTGCTCGTGAAAATTGGATTTTCTTAATTTGCTGCAACTGTGTCTGTAGTTTGGAACTATCAGCATGAATCCCCATGGATTAAAAAAAAATTTCGGTAATAGTCCAATATTTTCTTTTCCCCGTTTTTTTCCTCCTACGCGCCAGATCGAGTAGTCTCAAATGTTTTGAAATCAAAAATTTTTCTGTTTTACGTTCGCATTAAATTTACTCCAAAAAGTTTATCATTAATTTAAACTTCATTGCTATAGTTTCACTTCAGTGACTGTACGTTACAGCGCATCCTGTCTCGTAGTTTATATACAAGCGCCTGTCATAAGTACGAGGAATGCTAGGCGGTAACAGCAACAAGAACAACAACTCAAACAGCTACCTAATTCATGCAAAATGCAGCTTCGGCAGCAATCTTAAAAACCACCGAAACTTTGCAAGCTAACGACAACAAACAGCCACCTATTCATTCCCACCACTGCATATATGTATAAAATTCGTAAAGTGAGACGAAAGCGAGCGAGTACTTCCGTTTCGTCAGTAAATCCTGCAATGTAAATTTAATCCCGCACGCGCTTCTTCCACCTCCTCTATATGCTTCCGACGCTCAACTCGAGCCGATTTGCATTCCTTCGATGCCGTGTACACTCGTCACGCGCGACGTCTTATCTGTCTCCCATGGTCCCCACTGAAAGGAAAGGTAAGTAGCTACGAGTTTTCGAAACAACAACAAGGATAAAGCAATGACGAAGAAGACGACGTCATCGACGTTGTGTCCCAGAGTTTCAAAGTTGATACGATCAATTTTGCACCAGTTAAATTACATCGCGAGAGATAAGTCGGGGGAAGGGTATGGGCTGATAAATCGGTGACAGCAAGCAAAACCTCGAATTCGTTACACTTGTATTGCAATGATTTGTACTTAACTGTTTATACTTGTTAATATGGATAGGTGAGACCCGTATGTGTTTTTGAACGTTTTTTTGTGACTCAAAAGTTATGGTCAAAGAAAAAATTTTGCAAAAAAATAAAAAATCTCAACTTGCAAATTCTTCAAATACATTCTCACCTCACCGTAATTTTTAATAATATTGTAAGCTTCCATGGATTTATGCATATGTATGTTGTCAAAAAAACGTTTCTCTAGGTAAACATACCCGATCAAAAATCGTAAAATGCCTAGCTAGGCCCGCGTAACAGCCAAGGTACGATTACCGATCGGGTAACCAGGCATCACCCTGTTATAGGCGTGACCAGTGATATGGATTTACCGGTCAAACAAATTTTCCTGACGTCAGTGTCATTATGACGGTTATCTGACTGTCAATGATCGTCAGATTTGGTTGAGGGTCTAATTTAAAATGACCGTCAGAAAATTTTCTGACCGATCATTGGTCAGGAAAAATTTTTTACTCAAATCATTTCAAGACGTGCAATGATACTTGTTCTATACAAAATTTTATTTAAATATAATGTGCAAAGATATATATCGCCTGACCGCGCATTGCGCTATTTGCGCTAAACAACCTCGAAGGTATCCTCGATCTATATCGATTGCCTCAGATTACTAAATCGAACAAGTTCCAATTTCAACACCAGCAGCGCCACAAAAGCTGGTGCGGGATTCAAAATTAACTTTAAATTATCTATTATTAAAACAAACTTCCCTCATTTTCTATATAGATGTAGGTTTAACCGTCAGAAATTTTTTTGACTTGTCAGAGTCAGCTGACCGTCAGTCAGAGATTTTCACCTCTTGGTCATGTCAGAGTTATGATTGTCAAACAACGCGTCAATTGACCGCTGACCTGACAAATCACATCACTGGGCGTGACACGAAATTATCCCTCTCTTGCGTTATACGCACACTCATCCTCATGAAATTCAAGAGTTTCCCAGTAGGTAAGCATGAGATACATGTCCATCTTCACTTTCATTTTCCACGAGCGGTGCTGTGGAGGCGCAACGGATTAATATCAGCCTCGATATGTATATCTTATCTTATCTTATCTTATCTTATCTTACTAATATATAAAGCAGAAGCGCTAAAACCGTTGTAATCGCTAACCGCGAAAACTACTAAACCGATTTCGTTGAAATTTTGCACACTGATTCATGATACTTCCGAGATGGTTTTAGCATAGTTTTCATAACAATAGCAATAAATGAGCTCAAAGTTTTGCAAAAATATGCCAGCTTTTCTCTTTAGTTCAGTAAAATCCGCTAGGTGGCGTCGACATAAAATCGAAGCTACCTGCAACATAATTAAATAAGTGTGGTTATAATAGGCTGGAGCGTCTCCATAATGTTGTAGTCGAGTTTCGGAAACTCAACGAGCTAAATAGAGAATGCTTATGATAGTCTTGCAGCTGGGTATCCCGGTTACGGACGACACTCTTCTCTAAGGGGGAAGGGGCCTAAGTGTCAATTTACCCTGAAACTCGATGAGTGCGATAAAAAAAAACTAATTCCAACCGATGCCATCTCTGCCACAATACCAGGAGACATATGTAGCCAGAGCACAATCTGGTTCAACTCATCAGAGTTGTGAGGGAGTCCCACCATCCCACCTGGTGCAGTTAGAGAATTTGTGGCTACAAATGTAAGCAAGGGAAAACAGCTCTGAGCTCTGAGGGGCATGAGCAGCCACAACGGCTACCTTCTTGGTCGTCGCGTCCCCAACGCGCTTACCCACATGTTCCCGTCTAACGATGAGCGGTTGGTTATCCGGGGAACGACCCGAGACGAGATATTCTTTGGTCAGCAGCGTACCTTCCTCCATCACAGTCTCCGTACATCGAGACTCCCAGGGTAAGAATCAAGCAACCGTAGCCAGCTCTTCATCATCAGGAATAAGAATAGCCTGGAAGTTTCACCACTGGCGCTTTTTAGCGCCATTATAAGTATTTACGTTCCCTACTTAACCATCAATTTCATCGGTTCTTTTTAGGATCCACCTAAGTGTAAACTACCTTGCCAACAAATACATTTTTATTACCATTTCCGGAAGCGATTCGTCGACTAAAAGACTATATTAACTAAAGACGGGCACTATTAAACCAAGTCAGCCATTCACTAGCAGACGTCACCTGCGGAGTTGTTCTTCGCAAGGCTGGAAAACCCGGTGACCGACGACCCTATACTACCCTCTCGACTCTAAGCATTCAACCAGGAATCACTGATCCTCTCCAAGGTCTGCGTTGGGCAAACCTATAACAGCTATGAAGGAAAAAAAACTTGAGCCAACGGGACAGCCTCCACTGGACAAGTATCACTAACCAATCTCCCCATCTAAGATCACCAAAACAACTGAATCTGCAAATAAAAAAGGTGCTTTAGACACCAACGTCTTCGACGTTATACCGGGAGACGTTGGGAAAGAGCACTACAACTAGCCCCAAAGCTTCGGACTTTGTAATTTTTCTCCCAATCAGTCTGGGTCTTCAACAGCAAGCCAGAGAAGATCACCCTGAGGTATCCAGGCAGTCACAATTGCTGTTAACTGCAGTCAAGAAAGAGTTAACTTAAGAAGCTCACCGGTCTTTTTTAGGGCCATCGGACGTCGAACTACCTTGCCAACAAATATATTAGAACTTAACAAAGTTGACAGAAAACAGCCTTTAGGGGTCACAAAAATTTTAAGCATGCCAAAAGTCGCAAGAGGGTGAATTGGAAGAAAAACTTCAAGTGTATCTAATAAATACAATTTTACTTAGGCGTCAAGAAACTGACGCAGAAAATTTATCGAGATTGAAACAGCAGCGTCAAAATCGACAACTAAAGAGTCCATTACGTGAGAGATCAGCTTTTCATTGTACCCTCACAGCAATCTCTGAAATCTTTAAAGATCCTACTTCAGATTTTTTAATGAGTAGAAAATGTATTTGTGTTTTTGTGGCAATAAAAATGTAGGGTTTAAGGTCCAGGACTTTGTTGCTCTGGTAATAAAGTTGTGAGATATGAGAAAAAAAATTTTTTTTTAATATAAATTTTTTGGGGGTTTAAAATCTTAACAGCTTTACAAAATAGCCGTTTTCGTGAATTACACGGGAGAAACTGTAAATCAACGGCTTCTTATAGCCACCGATTATTTTATGGCATAAAGAATGCACGGTACTTTTCAGCATAATAATTTTTTTGAATTCTTACACCTCATTATTTAACCAAATAAACTATAGGGATTCCGAAAAAATATGTTTTTAATAAAAAGATTTTTGTTCTGAGATGTATCAGGAATATGTGTAAAATTTCTAACTGAAAATGTTTCTCATTACATGTCAACACACTACGGTGTTTTATTTAGTAAGTCTCGGTCGAAGCCGAGACGGGGGGCTGCTAGTGAATATACATCACTATCTCCCAGAAGCAAATTATATACTTATACCCACAGCCAGTATCAGTGGTAGTGTCAGCTTCCATTAGTTCCATTGCTGCTACTGCATAACGTACACATTTTACTTAGCCTAGCAACCATACGCTATATACATTGGTACGAGGAACACGCTGCTAAGGAATTAATACAGGTGTGCTTATATTACTTTTGTCTTGACTTTCGTGAGTAATTTTCATGCGCGTGGTTCTGCATTATTAATAAGAGGTACCTCTAGCTGTCCCTCAACTTGATACTGCAGTATTGAACAAAGAGAAGTCTATTGCTGTAGGATTGGCATTTTAAAAATCTACAACATACGAGATGTATTAAGAAAAATTTTAATATACATCCGAATTCAAACTTCCTTTACAACGAATAGTTATGTTACAGCAACAGCTCATAATTATAATGACATATTGATATCCCCATAAGCAAGCATCTGGGGTAGCATACAAATTATCTGTGCTCCCAGAACCTAAGTTTCCTCTCCCAAGTCTGCCACACGTTAGCCCACAGATTTTGTTCTATTCTAATTAATAAGCACGTGTGCTGTAGAAACTATCTCATTTATCTCCCCTAGGAAGTGAGGTAGGTTTACTGGATGTGGAACAATGTATGCGAAATTTGCACAAGGATTCATCTTAATCGAATCCAAGCTGGATTCACCAGGCTATACGAATGCCAGCACCGTCAACTCTATTCGACATGTTACACAGAACATTACTGGCATGCATAATCTCTGTCTCTTTTTTGCTCTCATTCCTCCTTATTTGTCGATGTAAGTTAAAAAAAAAGGAAAAAGTATTAAACGCAGGGAAAAAAAACAGTTGTTGTCAAAGGGGTGCAGCGTACTCCGACTTTTTCACCATATCTTGCTCTTGTATAATTGAGGTCTGTTGCTTACGTATGCATGGATTATGACCTGGAGGGGAGAGTGGTAGGGAGGAACACCGATTGTGATCGTGACATATTTATAAAAAGCACCCAAGCATAGCTGCCATTTCAGTCTCGTTTTTTCAACCTCCCCTGCCCTCTGCTTGCACATATTTTATCCTCCTTCAAATGCTTTTTATACCCAATATGTATCTCCGTCACGAGCTTCAGGTCAACTGCTGTAGATATATAATATATATGTAC
The DNA here is from genome assembly GCF_000648655.2 of Copidosoma floridanum. The sequence continues at coordinate 5,164,469 of NW_019379587.1, forward strand.
GTGTGAGAGTTTGTTGCTGTTTTTCTGGCCAGAAAAATGAGTCTTTGCATTCACTGTCTAGGTAATGTAAAGTGAAATTACTTTTCTTTTATGCTTACGCTTATCGTTTTGGGTTAACATATACATGATATTATCATAATTTATGAAATACTGCTTCTGCTTCTGATGCTGCTATGTATCCACTACATGCGAGAGACGGCCCATTATGCAGCGCATTATTGATTTTTGATTAACCAAGTTTCTCTTAAGACATGCAGGGTATGTGCCCTTGTCATTCTGTTTAAGCCACATTAGTGTTTCTCATTATAGAATTTAAAAATCTCCTTAAAAATGTCTGTGGAAGTTTAGAATAAAAATATCACTGTGCACCTAAGTGTGCTCTTTAAATTGTTAGTCTTTTTCAAAATATCTTACAAAAATGCTTAAAAACATTTGATAAACTGTATACCAAATAAATCTGTTATTAACTATTTACTCAGATCCATCAAGTAGACTACGTCACTTTCATTATAAAAAAATAAGTACAGAAAGGATATCGCAATAATAGAGTATTGCAGAAATAGGTGCTTCAAAAAATATTTTGTATTGTACAGTCGGTGTCTACGTTAATTTAACGTCAATTTATTAATAAAATAAGTTTAGTTTTGTAGAATAGGTAAAATAGTTTGTTAACCATCAATTCCATTACAGGCAAACGCTCATATTACTATTTTTTACAAACGTATACATTTTAACTATGCACATGGAATCAGACCAAGGCAAAGCAGATAAAAATAACCTCTTTCTCCGCATTGTAATGTTAGAATATTATTTACTTCTGTAAAGCTTAATAGGATTAATTTTATATTTAGAAATTTAAATTAGTACCTTTACTGTTCACACTTGTAATAACAGTGTTCAATGAGCTCATCTTTTAAAGTATTTATAACTTTTCATTAACAGAGGAGAGCTCACACACAGCAATGCTACAAATAAACCTGTGAATCAGAACGTTTGCCCTTCCTTTTTCCCTGGTTAGTGGGAAACTCATTATCTCGTAGTATGATCTTTAATTTTTTTGCCTATTCATGGAATGATTATGTACTTTATATATTTGTAACATATACATGATAGCGTTCTCGTGGCATGGGTGGATAATAAATGTTGTATAATGATTGTTTGAGTTTGTTTAATAAATTTATTACAATGTATATGTGTGTGTGTGTGTGTGTGTGTTTCATTAGTAAATGTATTTGTGGATTAGAAGCATAATTTCTGTTGATTTTTTATTCCAGGTAACAATGCCGATTCATCTCTTACGTAAGTCACACGATTTTTACGCTATACAATTATTATTATTATTATTATTATTATTATTATTATTATTACTATTATTATTGTGTTATGTTTACAATATAGCCTTGATTAATTGTTTCCACCATAGTACGAGCTTCCCCAAAACTGTCCCTGCGTTAAGCCGTTCCTCTATTTTTGTTGAGTCACAGTTTTCTATTTTTCCCATCCCCGTCGTAATTTTTTTTGTAATCAGTGAAGTAGTGTTCGTGGTCTCCTATAAACAGTTTATCAGTAGAATATAAATATCGTATGGTGTATGGAACTTTTTACTTAGGAATCCCAAAGAAATTTTTGGAGTTTTCTTGCCGATCATTTGAAACGTTCTCGATGGACCAATCGGCCGTACACATTACTTACATGTTCATACATGTCAGCTGACGAATCCCTATACACACAAAGAGAGAAACAGGAAAAGCAGAAAACAAGCAGAGTAGCTAGAAAGAGAAGCAGGTAGAGTCGGGCAATGCTTCGTTGCTAGCATTAGTAACCGTAGGTAGTTCCAGAGTACAATAACGGTCCACCATCAGTGGCTCGCACAATACACGGATGCACGGATGGTTGGCCAGGAGTGGCGTAATTACGCAGCGCAGCACCCTAACACCCTTCTAAGTACGCCATGCTGTAGTGCACCAGCGCATGCCAAAGTGCGTCCAAAGTCCCTCTCTTCACTCGCTTGCTCGTCGATAGTACACCTATCTTTTTGACTTCATGCTCCTGTCTAATTACTGCGTGGTAAAAAATCACCTCAACGATCCTGTTATGCTGTTGGCAGTGTGCCTCTTAAGTTGATAGAAGCGGTAGAGAGGGAAACACAGATTTATACGCATTCATATACACATAACTGCTTTTGGCTTGTAATTTTTCCAGTTAGCCCCGAAAATGGCGGAGCCAATCAGTGACTTCCGGATACATTAGTCACACTCCCCCTTATACCCACTCTACTACTAAATACTCTCAATTGTTCAGAAAATCGTAGGTTATGATATTTCATATATGGCGTTTCCTTTGTTGAATAAAAATTAGTGAAGAATAAGTTGAATTGCCTTCAAGATAAGTGTTACCTGTTTATTCTACTACACTCTTAAATTTTTAGCAATAGAAACTCACTATACTTTTTGAAAAAAAAGCTACTAAGCCTTCTAAAAACATTTAAAAAATTAGTTAGGAAAATCGTTTTATCTAATTTGTGAGAACTCTACTACAAAAAAGTGATCGTTGCTTTTTTATTTATTTATTTATTTTTTTAAAGTATTTACACGAAAAAATATTCTTAAAAAAGCAGTGCTTCTTACGCCTATTGCACATACTTTTGGCAACTTATAAAAATAAATTTATGTGTATTTCAAGAAAGAGTATCTTATCTCCAGTTAAAATACATAGTTGTAAAATAATATGGTCAAGTTTTATTATATTTTATATACAACACTTTCAGTGTATATTCAATTTTGCGCAGTAGAATTGAACAAACAATTGTTTTCAAAACTAGTGATATCTCCTAATCTTAGCGCAAGCTCTCGTGTTTTAAGCAGTAAAAACTTGTTATGCTCTCAAAATAAAATAATTTTATGAGCCTTCCAAAAATATTAGGAAAATAAAGGGGGAAAATTGTTTTCTCCATCGTTACAGTCTGAAGAGTCACAGAACGTTACTAAAAAAACTGTCAAAAATGTCGTACAATTACAAATTTATTACCATGCTTTGTGAAAGGAATAAAGAGAAATTTTAATAACGATTACTACTGGTCGCAACCAAACAACCTAGTGCTCTGACTTGATTGAAATTATTAAAATTTGCTAAAAATTTTCATTAACAATAGCTAGTACCAAGAAATTTGTTTTAATTGCTTGCCAATTTACTTAAATGATAATAAGATAGTTTAAATCTTGAGCACACAACACCGCGTTACACTGTAAAGTGGAACTATTTTTGTAATAAAAAAGTTATTTTTATCCCACGCAACGGTATTCTCTCGTGCTTTTTCTTATCTTTATTAATCGCTTACCTTATAGTAGATAAATCATAATTTTTGTTATTTATTCGCGTATTTTAAAATATCGTATACAAGCTCAATATAAGATTATTCATCAGTAATCTTGCGAAGAGCTGTGATTTAAGAAAAAAAACTTTTAATCTATTATTAAATAATATCATAGCAGGTTTACGAGATACCGTGATTTTTGGTGCCAAACCAGTTTTCATTAGTTGATTGAGTAATATGTCGGTAGGTTTACGAAGCTTTGTTATACTCATATTATAATAAGCCTTTACTGCCTATTAGTACACGTGAATTGAATCGATTTATCTACGACAAAACAATGGCATCGACGCTCACATGAGTTTTAAATTTACTTTTCCTTTGAATACTATGATCCCAAGTAAATGTTTCATGCTTAGTAAATTGTATTAAATAACTTTTAACTTTCTGAAAATATATCGCATTTAATGTTGTACAACAAAATGCTTATTTACCTTATTTGGTATCGCCTGTTTAATGTCAAACGCTAAAGATTATAATTCGGAGAACTAATAAAATGTTTATTAATATTTCATCGAGTAACAAAATAGTGGTTGTGTAGGGCTTCACGTAAGTTTAAAATAAACTTACGTAGGCGAGTGGATACCACAGTTACAATTATGATCCTGGCGCTCATTATTAAAACGCCGAATTGGTAGTGGTGTTGTCTACCTCCAGTAGTAGTGAAATGTTCTTTACATAAAAAATTAAGTTTTAATTGTTTGTAGTTAACAAAAGAAAGAAAAACACACAATCGGTGTTGTCGTAAATAATGAAGACTAGCTTTGCATTTCTTAACCATGCAATTTGTTTTGGGCCGTAATAAATGAGAATTTAAAGATGATGTTCAAAATTTAAAGTAAATAACTATTGTTTCATATTTCCACTATGACAAATATCATCTTACTTTAACTCATGTGGGTATACGTTAAGTTTAATGATGTCACAACATTTTTTGCTGAGCTGCAATCCATTTATACGCATTGTTATAACATAAATAATTCTACATTGTTGTTACTGGGGGCGATACCACTGCCGATTCCGTACATAAAATATTCTACTAAGATATTGTTCCTCTATTTTTGTTGAGTCACAGTTTTCTATTTTTCCCATCCCCGTCGTAATTTTTTTTGTAATCAGTGAAGTAGTGTTCGTGGTCTCCTATAAACAGTTTATCAGTAGAATATAAATATCGTATGGTGTATGGAACTTTTTACTTAGGAATCCCAAAGAAATTTTTGGAGTTTTCTTGCCGATCATTTGAAACGTTCTCGATGGACCAATCGGCCGTACACATTACTTACATGTTCATACATGTCAGCTGACGAATCCCTATACACACAAAGAGAGAAACAGGAAAAGCAGAAAACAAGCAGAGTAGCTAGAAAGAGAAGCAGGTAGAGTCGGGCAATGCTTCGTTGCTAGCATTAGTAACCGTAGGTAGTTCCAGAGTACAATAACGGTCCACCATCAGTGGCTCGCACAATACACGGATGCACGGATGGTTGGCCAGGAGTGGCGTAATTACGCAGCGCAGCACCCTAACACCCTTCTAAGTACGCCATGCTGTAGTGCACCAGCGCATGCCAAAGTGCGTCCAAAGTCCCTCTCTTCACTCGCTTGCTCGTCGATAGTACACCTATCTTTTTGACTTCATGCTCCTGTCTAATTACTGCGTGGTAAAAAATCACCTCAACGATCCTGTTATGCTGTTGGCAGTGTGCCTCTTAAGTTGATAGAAGCGGTAGAGAGGGAAACACAGATTTATACGCATTCATATACACATAACTGCTTTTGGCTTGTAATTTTTCCAGTTAGCCCCGAAAATGGCGGAGCCAATCAGTGACTTCCGGATACATTAGTCACACTCCCCCTTATACCCACTCTACTACTAAATACTCTCAATTGTTCAGAAAATCGTAGGTTATGATATTTCATATATGGCGTTTCCTTTGTTGAATAAAAATTAGTGAAGAATAAGTTGAATTGCCTTCAAGATAAGTGTTACCTGTTTATTCTACTACACTCTTAAATTTTTAGCAATAGAAACTCACTATACTTTTTGAAAAAAAAGCTACTAAGCCTTCTAAAAACATTTAAAAAATTAGTTAGGAAAATCGTTTTATCTAATTTGTGAGAACTCTACTACAAAAAAGTGATCGTTGCTTTTTTATTTATTTATTTATTTTTTTAAAGTATTTACACGAAAAAATATTCTTAAAAAAGCAGTGCTTCTTACGCCTATTGCACATACTTTTGGCAACTTATAAAAATAAATTTATGTGTATTTCAAGAAAGAGTATCTTATCTCCAGTTAAAATACATAGTTGTAAAATAATATGGTCAAGTTTTATTATATTTTATATACAACACTTTCAGTGTATATTCAATTTTGCGCAGTAGAATTGAACAAACAATTGTTTTCAAAACTAGTGATATCTCCTAATCTTAGCGCAAGCTCTCGTGTTTTAAGCAGTAAAAACTTGTTATGCTCTCAAAATAAAATAATTTTATGAGCCTTCCAAAAATATTAGGAAAATAAAGGGGGAAAATTGTTTTCTCCATCGTTACAGTCTGAAGAGTCACAGAACGTTACTAAAAAAACTGTCAAAAATGTCGTACAATTACAAATTTATTACCATGCTTTGTGAAAGGAATAAAGAGAAATTTTAATAACGATTACTACTGGTCGCAACCAAACAACCTAGTGCTCTGACTTGATTGAAATTATTAAAATTTGCTAAAAATTTTCATTAACAATAGCTAGTACCAAGAAATTTGTTTTAATTGCTTGCCAATTTACTTAAATGATAATAAGATAGTTTAAATCTTGAGCACACAACACCGCGTTACACTGTAAAGTGGAACTATTTTTGTAATAAAAAAGTTATTTTTATCCCACGCAACGGTATTCTCTCGTGCTTTTTCTTATCTTTATTAATCGCTTACCTTATAGTAGATAAATCATAATTTTTGTTATTTATTCGCGTATTTTAAAATATCGTATACAAGCTCAATATAAGATTATTCATCAGTAATCTTGCGAAGAGCTGTGATTTAAGAAAAAAAACTTTTAATCTATTATTAAATAATATCATAGCAGGTTTACGAGATACCGTGATTTTTGGTGCCAAACCAGTTTTCATTAGTTGATTGAGTAATATGTCGGTAGGTTTACGAAGCTTTGTTATACTCATATTATAATAAGCCTTTACTGCCTATTAGTACACGTGAATTGAATCGATTTATCTACGACAAAACAATGGCATCGACGCTCACATGAGTTTTAAATTTACTTTTCCTTTGAATACTATGATCCCAAGTAAATGTTTCATGCTTAGTAAATTGTATTAAATAACTTTTAACTTTCTGAAAATATATCGCATTTAATGTTGTACAACAAAATGCTTATTTACCTTATTTGGTATCGCCTGTTTAATGTCAAACGCTAAAGATTATAATTCGGAGAACTAATAAAATGTTTATTAATATTTCATCGAGTAACAAAATAGTGGTTGTGTAGGGCTTCACGTAAGTTTAAAATAAACTTACGTAGGCGAGTGGATACCACAGTTACAATTATGATCCTGGCGCTCATTATTAAAACGCCGAATTGGTAGTGGTGTTGTCTACCTCCAGTAGTAGTGAAATGTTCTTTACATAAAAAATTAAGTTTTAATTGTTTGTAGTTAACAAAAGAAAGAAAAACACACAATCGGTGTTGTCGTAAATAATGAAGACTAGCTTTGCATTTCTTAACCATGCAATTTGTTTTGGGCCGTAATAAATGAGAATTTAAAGATGATGTTCAAAATTTAAAGTAAATAACTATTGTTTCATATTTCCACTATGACAAATATCATCTTACTTTAACTCATGTGGGTATACGTTAAGTTTAATGATGTCACAACATTTTTTGCTGAGCTGCAATCCATTTATACGCATTGTTATAACATAAATAATTCTACATTGTTGTTACTGGGGGCGATACCACTGCCGATTCCGTACATAAAATATTCTACTAAGATATTACTTTCATTTTTTTTATTATCATTATTAATATTATTCTTATTATTGTTATTAGTATTGGTATTATTATAAGTATCATTACATATCCAAAATAATTGTTTTTTTTTTCGACCACTAACTAACACAGTGACGTCATGATCGTATTGTAACACAAAAAAATCCAACGCGCCATTGACAGTACCTCTTAGGTGGTGTGGAAATCTGTCATATTTTTTTTAACATAAGTCCGTAAGCCTGCTATGTCTTGACTGTCTTCGAAAGTAATTTTGAAANATTTTTCTTAAAATTGTTATGACCATTAAAAGCCAACACCATTTTTTCCGAAAAATAAGCATCTCGAAAGGGTAAAAACCGGATTAGCAGCCCACTTCGTTGCCAAAAATAGGCGCAACTTACTAGGGCCAGCCGGAAGTCACCACTCTCCCTCAGTTCCACCTGCGGAGACTGCCCTGGCGTTGTGTATAGAGTGTGGAAATAGTGATTGTGTAATATTATTGTATTATAATATCTACAGCCAAACTATAACCAATATTACGTCTATGTAAACGTAGTTACTGGGACTAACAACACACAATGAGGATCTCTTAAGACCTTCGTATTTTCTTTTGCGACCATACATCCGTACAAAAACCGCTCTTATCCTCATGTAAGCAATTCAAGATTTAGATTTAGAAACAACGAACATTTTCATACCAGCTGCACACTTTTACATCAATGTTGTTGGAAAGACGTCGTTACTATTGTAAGCATAATTTGTCATTATTATTGTTATTAGTATTGGTATTATTATAAGTATCATTACATATCCAAAATAATTGTTTTTTTTTTCGACCACTAACTAACACAGTGACGTCATGATCGTATTGTAACACAAAAAAATCCAACGCGCCATTGACAGTACCTCTTAGGTGGTGTGGAAATCTGTCATATTTTTTTTAACATAAGTCCGTAAGCCTGCTATGTCTTGACTGTCTTCGAAAGTAATTTTGAAAACTTTCTATTGTCAGATCTTGTCAAATACTCGAGTAGTTGTCGGTGATGTGATATGACACGTCATAACATCATGAAGTATGGTTAAATTTTCTATTTTACAAGAGAAACTTACGTTTAGATCAAGTTACGTCTATCAGTCATTAATATAAAAAATGAATGACAGTTGCTTCCAAAAACATATAGATGATAAAGATACTTTTTTTTTATATTTACGTGTACATTTTGGGATGTCCATAATTTTTTTTAGTTTTGTTGAAGGGTTCTTCCGTTTTATTAATTTTATATTTCATACAGACATAAAAAAACGTTAAATTTTGTGACTTATGTCTGCAACTAAAGTTATGAAGTGGATTAATTATTTTACTAAGTTAATAATTATTGACAAACACTTACAGTAAAATTCAGAAAATACTCATTAACGATTCTAGCACTAGTTTATTACTAATAGATTGATAATTTTTTACCATATCACTGAAAAAATTTGTTTTATAAAAAAAGTTTTTTATGACGAGGCACATCACATCACTACATTTACAGTTTACCCCGTTACACATAATACATTGTATTCCGCTATTCAGCCAAGTTAATCATCAGTTTGGTATCTACAGCCGATCAGTAAGCTTAAGTCCAGTTAAATATTTTAACCTATTATAATTGAAAAAAAGTTAACTAGTTCAATTAGTCACTAGGTACTAAATACTTGAAATTGACATCATAGCTATTTTACTTAAGTAAGCTGGCAAGTATGAGTATAAAACATGGTCTTGCTCACTTAATATCATGAAAATGTCGGGCAAGTAAGCGTACTAGGTTTGTTGAATTTAACTGTTTATGTTTTGTATTTACATTGTTTACTCATCATTACAAGCGAATTAAAACGTGATTATTGCCAAGTGAACATAGCTCATCAGTTGGCCGTGAACATAAATTCGTAGATAATAGTAATAGGGTTTATTGTTCTTTTAATGACAGTGTAAGTGCGGTGATAATCGAGATAATACGGTTTTTAAGTGAACTTCAATACTAGCTTAAGGTTTATTTAAGACTCTACAGTAATATTGTTAGTGTTAAGTAAACGAGAAATATTTCAAAGTTAGTTTGGTGCTGTGGAAATGATAGTGTAATAAAAGCTAGCGTGATTTTAAGTTACACAGTGATAGTTTTAAATTATAATGATAGTGTATGTAAAATAAATGTTATAATAGCAGAGAAAATGTATGCGCTTGTATGACAGTGGAGATATTTTTTTTTCTAGTGTCAGTGAAAATTATTGATACATCAATGACCTAATTTAAATATTCAGACTGCTTGAAGAACAACATATGTATGTTGATAATTAAAAAAAATTAAAGTATTTTCTTTTCAGAAGCCTTGATACAATTGGTAGGCATAAGAAAGTTAAAAGATACACACCCGGTCTAGTTTTATTACTTCAAGGTCGGTTAATTCTTGAAAGGGTAGTGTTAAACAACTCTTTATCTAACTATATTTCTTATACTTGGCATAGTCCATACACAATATTTCAAATTTATTTATTTGATCTTAATTAGATATAAGTACTAAGTCTATACACAGTATTTTGAATATGTTTATTAGATCTCAAATAGACATACGTATTTAGTCTATACACAATTTTTCGAATATGTTGATTAGGTCTTAATTATGCATAAGTATTTAGTCCTTTGAATATATTTATCTTCTTTTTAAATGACTGTAGATTTTATAGAGGACAAGTTAAGTTTTATTATACTTACTAATTAGACGAATCCCAATGTACGTAATGAAGTAAGATGTTTTAAATCTCCTATTAAAGCTTAATAAATAAGGAAAAAATATTTTCAATATAGAAATATTAGTATATAATTTTAGGGACTGTTAGTTGAAGATTAGAGTTTTCAAATGAATTTGATGATTTTGTTTCTGATAATAGGTATACTTATTATGCTCGTAGTAAATATCGATACGAATTTTAGGAACTACAAATTTAACTTATTTTCTAATTTATACGAGCAGTGAAAATCATATATGGTGCCTTAAAGATACTCGTAATATTTCCCCTATTTACTAATAAAACAGTTCTCGAATAGGAGCAGGAGATAGTCAGTTCAATAAGGGCAGCAGCAAACGAGGTAGAATTTAATGTTATCATGTGAATTTTTCATGAGTTGTTATTTTATTTTGATCATAGTGGAATAAATGTAAAAAAATTTTCTTTCGTGGATGGGTAGAGCTCCTGGCGACGACTACCACGGTTTCTATTATCTTATTTCGATGTAAAGAAATTATCAGTACCTGTAATAACATTTTTACGTACAATTTACGGTACCGACTAAACGGTCTTTTCATCAAGATAAAAATAATATTAACAAAAAAAAAGATCAATGCGCCATGTTCCTTATACGATAAATGTTATAACAAAGTCTCAATACGTTGTTAAATGAGATCTAGTCTCTTATTGAAAAGCCGTTTTTGTTAATTAGTTTAATCATTCCCTCTACGCATTGCATCATAAAGGCATGAATTTTTCTTCGTAACATTTAAAGTAAAAAACATATTACAACTTTTAGAAAGTGTACATATCATAAGAAGCTGTAGTCGTACTATTTATTTGGAATATGATCTTTTGAATGTTTAAAATTGCAGCTCTAGATTTTTTTATGACTTATGAGCATTGTTAATAACGATTAACACTTTATTTTTAAAGATATATAGATGTTTATTCAGTTTTTTTCTAATTAAAACTTGGTGAATGTGCTCCAAACCATCAAATTGCTTTAAAATTTTTTCATAAAACAGAGCTAATGACTTTTTCATTGTTTAAAAAGCTTATTTTATTTAAATCAATTTCATATGTAAGTAAGGATTTTTATGGAAATTTGTTTACCTTAATAATTTTATAAACATTGCGTACCCGCTTTTTTAAGCGGAGATGTTTGTCCACGTCACCAAGGTAAACCCTTCCGCACGACACTCAATCGTGCCCTTGCAGTGGTCTTCAAAAACAGATCACCGTCTTCCGCTTTTCGTCTAACTACATTTTATGAACGCCGCAACGTCACGCTTCAGTAGTTTCTTCTTAGTCAACGTGTCATCATGCGTCACTTTAGTCGCCACCTGCTGAACTGAAGGACTAGGTACGGAAGACTATGACAACCACCTCTTGCCATCACCTAGCCTGCGTCTACTCGTGCGCTACGACGTCTAGCTTCCGTACAAGGCATCGGTAACAAGGCTCTGCCGACAACTTTCCACGTAAAGAAAAATCCTCAATCTACAGCGAATATTGGCATCGAATCACGACCCCAAATCCTGCTTGGCCTTCAGTTACTGCACGACGACCATGACCGACTTGCATCTACACGTCTCATTGACAGTGTACTAATAAGTTATACTCTTCCAGTTAATTAAGTTGCCAAACAACACGTCATATCACGTGGATTAGACTTGAGCACCGATCCAGCGAGCGTGTACTCATGTACTGCTACAAACCACTTCAAAAGGTGGCCGTGACAACAAGCTTCAAGCTCCTATGCGATCTGCTTTTAGTATGCCTACAGCTCTCCCATGCCATAACATCAAGCGCCTGCAGAAGATCTCAACTACAAGACACCGACCAATACTTCTTACCTTCCAATATGCCTTCGATCTTCAGCTCACATAAATAAATTACGCTTACCTTTTCCTAATTTACACTATAGGTACGAAGGACAATGGCACAACCTTTTATCTCTACCCAGCCTGTCTGTACTTCAAGCTAATATTTGAGGTTTCCAGAAAATCTGCCACTATCAAGAGTTTAAATTCATCTTCAAGAATGATGAAGATGTCAACGCTCATATACAGATGAAACATTTAATTTTGTTATTTCTTTTTTAAGTATGTTTCTCAATTTTTTTTAACGATTAGAAATAATATAAATTTAAAAATACTTGAAAATAATTATTTCAAGTTTAACGATATCGTACAGTAAAGAAAATGAAAAAATTTTAGTAATTTTATGTTTATGTCGTATAATTAACCTTTAAATGTTACAGGAAAATCGTCTCTTTGTAATCCTCAGTGGTCAAAGTCCCGCGCGTAAGAACCGAGCTCTGAACGCCATCTCAACTAGTCCTACAGTTAAGATGAATGCAACGTAAACTCTTCAACTTTTGGCCATATACCCGGTATCGCTTCACCCTCATCAATGCTTCATCAACAGTGGATTAGCGTACACCGTACCAGCCGACTACATCAGACTAGGATGGAAACATCAACTCAAACATGCAGATAAACTTTTAAATTTTATAAATTTTTACATTTTAACGCACTAACCTTTAGCTTTTTAATATTTATAAAACAAATTTACGCAAATTGAATACATTTTTACAAACTTTTTGAGAATATATTATTTTTGATTGGGATCAAAAGTGGTTTAACAATTGCTATTTTTTCCCTTCTCATTTACTCTAAAATATCTTAGGAAAATAAGTAGTCAGTTCTGCTCTTAAAGTGTGACATCTAATTTTTTACATGTTTCTCCACTTCATCCAACTTTACTTTGTAAGATTTTTCACGGAGATTCCTCAAAAATCAAGAAAACTCATGTCATTCTCAAAGCGAGTTCCTTGACTCATTGGCTGCATTCTTAGCCCTGCCATACATTCCACGTAACGCGTAGTTCGTACACCGTACTCTGCATTTGCCAGCAACTGAGAGCCATCAAAACCGTTTGTCCTGATTCGGGAGTCATCGAATTATTTTTGAGAGTCAAAGCATTTGACTTCAACAAGCAGCTAACAGATTTATCTTTATTGTATCTCAAATTGCTATTTATTTTTTTTCGTTGAACTAATTCATGTCTTTATTTCAGGTTAATGGTCAACTTGAATCTTATCAGCGTCAAAGAGCTGAATAAGTTTGTATTTAGTGTAGTTTACATTCATGTAATTGTTTTGCTAAAACAGGTTTTTGTACAATGCAAATGTTTGCCATTTATCTGCATGTTACGTATATCTTTGTATAAGTCAGATATTATTTGTAAGAAACTATTATATGAACTCACTGTAACTTATTTTTGTTGAAAGTGTAACGCTAACTCCTAAATGTTTTATAGAGAGGTTTATGTTTACCATAGATAGTAAGCACATTATTCGTTTGTTATGAATAAAAACTTTTGTTATATTGATTAAGTGCGTCGCTAATATTGTTATATTGTGCAACTAGTGATAAGCTTTTTGTCTTTTGTAAACCTATGTCTTATCGCGAAAAGGCGTCTTTGTTTGCATGAACTTTGAACGGCGGAATTGTTTATATTGTTTATTGTGTACTTTGTATAAGCATTTGGAACGATATTTAAAGTACCAGAAAATAGCTGTTAAATTGTAATAACTGAAGCCTTGTATTGCTCTGTATATTTATTTGTTGTACATCAAATGTACTGTATCTTTAAGGCTATTACAAAATTAATCTTAATGTTGATAGTTCGTAAATTCAAAGCTAGTTGTAACTGTAGATGCAGTTTTCTCTAAGTTTCTGATGTCGTTGATTCTCTGCTTCGTTTCTTGTACAGTTTTTAATTGCTTGTTATTTTTTATGTACAATCACTTTAAGCATATACTTGTATACGTCTTTTTGTGTACTGTATATTTTATATGTATCTTTTTATGGACGAATTTCATTTTTAATAATTTATTCATTTTCAATTTATAAGGTTTCGTTGGGACTGTAAGTCTTTTCTAAGATTTTCTTGTGATAGTAGTAGTAGTTGTTTATTTTGTCTGAATAAAGTAACGATTGTTTTTTTGAATGTTCAGTGAACTTTTCTTCAACAACTATAATAAAATTGGAGCACCACTCGAAAGCGGCCGTCTCATTCGATGGCGACCACCCATCAGGGAACCATCATTGGTTTGTGGAAAGCGTTTCTGCAAATTTTAAGGAGGATGAAGAATTCAACTTTTACATGAAGCTAACATTTTTCATTTTACTTTTTTATTCAATTATTTAATGAAGATAGTTTGATTAACTTTTAAGGTGGCTTTGTCGTTTCTTAATTAAAAAAAAAAAACGTTATTAAAAATGTACTTGTAGAAGACAATCAATTTTTCATTTTTTTTTTCGTGAATCATTATAATACTTTACTAGTCACCTAATTCCAAAAAGTAAAATTGTCTTTCAAAATAGTCCATTATTTTTAAAAAGAAGAAAATAACGGAATACCACTTCTAGGTACATAAAAAATGAGAAGTCACTTTTTAATAATTTATACGACTAGCAAGACTCAGTCGTTGAAAAAACTATTAAAATGATTCTAAAATAATTAGAAAACAAATTAGTATCAAAAACGTCTGTAGGTATACAAAACCTTACTACGCCACTTTTAAGTTTGGTTTGTTCTATCGATGATTTTTATAAGACAGCGTAACGCACGGTAGTAAGTGTTGATCATTCTCGCGAAGCACCTCCTTACCAATATCTTCCCTACGTAACAACAGCATGTTTTGACAGACTATTTGTTAAACTTAATTTTTTTGAAAATGGGGCCGTTGAACATACTATTCATTTTTAAAAAGTTTATTTATTTATTTATTTATTTTTTTAAAGTATTTACACGAAAAAATATTCTTAAAAAAGCAGTGCTTCTTACGCCTATTGCACATACTTTTGGCAACTTATAAAAATAAATTTATGTGTATTTCAAGAAAGAGTATCTTATCTCCAGTTAAAATACATAGTTGTAAAATAATATGGTCAAGTTTTATTATATTTTATATACAACACTTTCAGTGTATATTCAATTTTGCGCAGTAGAATTGAACAAACAATTGTTTTCAAAACTAGTGATATCTCCTAATCTTAGCGCAAGCTCTCGTGTTTTAAGCAGTAAAAACTTGTTATGCTCTCAAAATAAAATAATTTTATGAGCCTTCCAAAAATATTAGGAAAATAAAGGGGGAAAATTGTTTTCTCCATCGTTACAGTCTGAAGAGTCACAGAACGTTACTAAAAAAACTGTCAAAAATGTCGTACAATTACAAATTTATTACCATGCTTTGTGAAAGGAATAAAGAGAAATTTTAATAACGATTACTACTGGTCGCAACCAAACAACCTAGTGCTCTGACTTGATTGAAATTATTAAAATTTGCTAAAAATTTTCATTAACAATAGCTAGTACCAAGAAATTTGTTTTAATTGCTTGCCAATTTACTTAAATGATAATAAGATAGTTTAAATCTTGAGCACACAACACCGCGTTACACTGTAAAGTGGAACTATTTTTGTAATAAAAAAGTTATTTTTATCCCACGCAACGGTATTCTCTCGTGCTTTTTCTTATCTTTATTAATCGCTTACCTTATAGTAGATAAATCATAATTTTTGTTATTTATTCGCGTATTTTAAAATATCGTATACAAGCTCAATATAAGATTATTCATCAGTAATCTTGCGAAGAGCTGTGATTTAAGAAAAAAAACTTTTAATCTATTATTAAATAATATCATAGCAGGTTTACGAGATACCGTGATTTTTGGTGCCAAACCAGTTTTCATTAGTTGATTGAGTAATATGTCGGTAGGTTTACGAAGCTTTGTTATACTCATATTATAATAAGCCTTTACTGCCTATTAGTACACGTGAATTGAATCGATTTATCTACGACAAAACAATGGCATCGACGCTCACATGAGTTTTAAATTTACTTTTCCTTTGAATACTATGATCCCAAGTAAATGTTTCATGCTTAGTAAATTGTATTAAATAACTTTTAACTTTCTGAAAATATATCGCATTTAATGTTGTACAACAAAATGCTTATTTACCTTATTTGGTATCGCCTGTTTAATGTCAAACGCTAAAGATTATAATTCGGAGAACTAATAAAATGTTTATTAATATTTCATCGAGTAACAAAATAGTGGTTGTGTAGGGCTTCACGTAAGTTTAAAATAAACTTACGTAGGCGAGTGGATACCACAGTTACAATTATGATCCTGGCGCTCATTATTAAAACGCCGAATTGGTAGTGGTGTTGTCTACCTCCAGTAGTAGTGAAATGTTCTTTACATAAAAAATTAAGTTTTAATTGTTTGTAGTTAACAAAAGAAAGAAAAACACACAATCGGTGTTGTCGTAAATAATGAAGACTAGCTTTGCATTTCTTAACCATGCAATTTGTTTTGGGCCGTAATAAATGAGAATTTAAAGATGATGTTCAAAATTTAAAGTAAATAACTATTGTTTCATATTTCCACTATGACAAATATCATCTTACTTTAACTCATGTGGGTATACGTTAAGTTTAATGATGTCACAACATTTTTTGCTGAGCTGCAATCCATTTATACGCATTGTTATAACATAAATAATTCTACATTGTTGTTACTGGGGGCGATACCACTGCCGATTCCGTACATAAAATATTCTACTAAGATATTGTTCCTCTATTTTTGTTGAGTCACAGTTTTCTATTTTTCCCATCCCCGTCGTAATTTTTTTTGTAATCAGTGAAGTAGTGTTCGTGGTCTCCTATAAACAGTTTATCAGTAGAATATAAATATCGTATGGTGTATGGAACTTTTTACTTAGGAATCCCAAAGAAATTTTTGGAGTTTTCTTGCCGATCATTTGAAACGTTCTCGATGGACCAATCGGCCGTACACATTACTTACATGTTCATACATGTCAGCTGACGAATCCCTATACACACAAAGAGAGAAACAGGAAAAGCAGAAAACAAGCAGAGTAGCTAGAAAGAGAAGCAGGTAGAGTCGGGCAATGCTTCGTTGCTAGCATTAGTAACCGTAGGTAGTTCCAGAGTACAATAACGGTCCACCATCAGTGGCTCGCACAATACACGGATGCACGGATGGTTGGCCAGGAGTGGCGTAATTACGCAGCGCAGCACCCTAACACCCTTCTAAGTACGCCATGCTGTAGTGCACCAGCGCATGCCAAAGTGCGTCCAAAGTCCCTCTCTTCACTCGCTTGCTCGTCGATAGTACACCTATCTTTTTGACTTCATGCTCCTGTCTAATTACTGCGTGGTAAAAAATCACCTCAACGATCCTGTTATGCTGTTGGCAGTGTGCCTCTTAAGTTGATAGAAGCGGTAGAGAGGGAAACACAGATTTATACGCATTCATATACACATAACTGCTTTTGGCTTGTAATTTTTCCAGTTAGCCCCGAAAATGGCGGAGCCAATCAGTGACTTCCGGATACATTAGTCACACTCCCCCTTATACCCACTCTACTACTAAATACTCTCAATTGTTCAGAAAATCGTAGGTTATGATATTTCATATATGGCGTTTCCTTTGTTGAATAAAAATTAGTGAAGAATAAGTTGAATTGCCTTCAAGATAAGTGTTACCTGTTTATTCTACTACACTCTTAAATTTTTAGCAATAGAAACTCACTATACTTTTTGAAAAAAAAGCTACTAAGCCTTCTAAAAACATTTAAAAAATTAGTTAGGAAAATCGTTTTATCTAATTTGTGAGAACTCTACTACAAAAAAGTGATCGTTGCTTTTTTATTTATTTATTTATTTTTTTAAAGTATTTACACGAAAAAATATTCTTAAAAAAGCAGTGCTTCTTACGCCTATTGCACATACTTTTGGCAACTTATAAAAATAAATTTATGTGTATTTCAAGAAAGAGTATCTTATCTCCAGTTAAAATACATAGTTGTAAAATAATATGGTCAAGTTTTATTATATTTTATATACAACACTTTCAGTGTATATTCAATTTTGCGCAGTAGAATTGAACAAACAATTGTTTTCAAAACTAGTGATATCTCCTAATCTTAGCGCAAGCTCTCGTGTTTTAAGCAGTAAAAACTTGTTATGCTCTCAAAATAAAATAATTTTATGAGCCTTCCAAAAATATTAGGAAAATAAAGGGGGAAAATTGTTTTCTCCATCGTTACAGTCTGAAGAGTCACAGAACGTTACTAAAAAAACTGTCAAAAATGTCGTACAATTACAAATTTATTACCATGCTTTGTGAAAGGAATAAAGAGAAATTTTAATAACGATTACTACTGGTCGCAACCAAACAACCTAGTGCTCTGACTTGATTGAAATTATTAAAATTTGCTAAAAATTTTCATTAACAATAGCTAGTACCAAGAAATTTGTTTTAATTGCTTGCCAATTTACTTAAATGATAATAAGATAGTTTAAATCTTGAGCACACAACACCGCGTTACACTGTAAAGTGGAACTATTTTTGTAATAAAAAAGTTATTTTTATCCCACGCAACGGTATTCTCTCGTGCTTTTTCTTATCTTTATTAATCGCTTACCTTATAGTAGATAAATCATAATTTTTGTTATTTATTCGCGTATTTTAAAATATCGTATACAAGCTCAATATAAGATTATTCATCAGTAATCTTGCGAAGAGCTGTGATTTAAGAAAAAAAACTTTTAATCTATTATTAAATAATATCATAGCAGGTTTACGAGATACCGTGATTTTTGGTGCCAAACCAGTTTTCATTAGTTGATTGAGTAATATGTCGGTAGGTTTACGAAGCTTTNTATACAAAACCTTACTACGCCACTTTTAAGTTTGGTTTGTTCTATCGATGATTTTTATAAGACAGCGTAACGCACGGTAGTAAGTGTTGATCATTCTCGCGAAGCACCTCCTTACCAATATCTTCCCTACGTAACAACAGCATGTTTTGACAGACTATTTGTTAAACTTAATTTTTTTGAAAATGGGGCCGTTGAACATACTATTCATTTTTAAAAAGTTTATTTATTTATTTATTTATTTTTTTATCGAGTCCAAGTCACTTGAATAATAAAGGTTTTAACAATTATTCGACTGAAGCACTTGCGTTAGAAACTACAAAATCACCTCAGTTTTTTAATGTGATATTCGTTTTTTTTGTAAAATGTATATTAATATTTCTTTTAAAAAATTTTTCGAACGTGAAGTTCAGAATAAAATACACTTTTTTTTATGTCGTTATAAAACTAACTTGAAAACATTTTAGGAACACTGCAGTAATAATCAGTTTCTCTTCATTTTCAAGGTTCACATCTTTCATCACGCGATTCATGCATCCCTTCTATAGTGGCAGTGCGTTCGCACACACCGCATTAGCTGACTGCATCATGCTTTTCAACAGCTTTTGTTCAACTATCAAAGTCTGACGTCATTTTTAAAGAGGACGGAAATGTTAACTTCAGCATACAGCTAACATTTTACCTAATATAATTTTGTTATTCTTTTTTCTCAAAACCTGAACTTTACGAGATTTATAACAATAACTTTTGAAAACTTGAATTTGAATTTCATTGTCGTACAACTTTTGAATTGAGAGCAAAAGCATGCAAACGATTCGTTTTTTTGTCGTTATACTTACTATCAGATGTTTTAGCAACATCGTCGACCCTAAACTTACGCTTGCTAGTTAGTCAAGTATCAATTCAATTGCTTATTATCGTACTCAAGAGTCGGCCTACGGAAGCAAAGCACTGGCGTATTTTGGCTTGTCAACTGCATCCACCATTCCGCCTTACGTTTTACAGAACGTTTCCGAAACGTCAATCCTGCGGACACAGTATGTACCGCATACTCTGAATTCGTCAGTCACTGATAGCCATCAAAAACCAATTGTCCTGATGAAGAAGTTGTCGAATTTTTTGAGGGGATCGAATCATTGAACTACATTAAGCAGCTAACAGATTTATCTCTATTATTATCTTACAATCTGCTTTTTTTTCTTCCGTAAAATTAATTCATGTTTCTCTTTCAGGTGATTTGTCTACAAGCTCTAAAACACCTTTTTGTACATCAAGAATGATTGTAATTTATCTGAATATTGGGTATAAGCTTGTATATGTAAGAAATTGTTTGTAAAAAACTATTATGTGAACCAACTGTACCTAATCTTTTTTAAAAGTGTAATCTAAACTCTTAATTATTGTATGAGGAGAAAGATGGTAATGATAGATATTAAGCATATTAATTTTTTGTAATAATATTGCGATTTTTTCAAGGGAGATTAAGTGTATTTTAAATATTGTTTCATGAAACGACTGTTTATAAGCTGTTTTTGTCTTTTGTGAACTTGTGTCCGAAGGTAAAAAAAGCGTCTCTGTTTAGCAGATTTGTTCATGTTGTTAACCGTATTTTGGATAAGCGTCTGCGACGATCTTTAAAGTGTCGGAAGGTAACTGTTAAATTGTATTAACCTAAGTTTTTTAGTTATTTGTATTATCCTTTGTTGTACCCGAATGGTATATAATCTTTAAGGCTTTTATAACGTAGATCTTTATGTCATTAGTATACAATTTTAAATTATAATTTTTTATAAATCCGGTTTGTTTCGGGCTGTCGATTTCGTTGATTTTTTGCCATATTGGTTATATAGTTTTCAATTGATGGCAATATTTATGTACTACCATGTTGTTGTACTGCGGTTATTAATTTGTATCTGTTACTTTTATGTATTATTCTCTACGCAAATTTGTTTTTTTCATTATTGTATTTATTTTTAATCTCCAAGAGCTCATCGGGATCGTAAGATAAAAGTTTATCCACATGGTAATTTTGTTTGTTGGATGTTTTTTCATTTATCTAACGTCAAAGACATGATTTGCTTTATTTCATTTTATTTTAACAAAATTTTAATGATTTCGTGAAAATTGTAGAAAGTTTTTTTCCGCTATCCTGGTCACTGTTGAAGCATAACTTGCACGTAGACATCCTATTCCCCAGCCACTAAGCGTCTGTGAATCATCGTTGGTTTAAATTGTTTCTGCAAATTCGAAGAAGAATGAAGAATTCAACTTTAACATGCAGCTAACATTTTTTACTTTATTTTTTCACCTATTCCATAATACCGATGGTTTTATTTATCTTTAAGGTGTCTCCGTCGTGGTCGTTTTAAGAAAGGATTATAAGAGCAGTAGTTTTATTATGTTATATATTTGCTATTTATTTGATAAATATTTAAAATACTAAGAAAATTACTTAAACGAATGTAGTACAATTACCTATAAAAATATTAAATTTTTTATGACAAAAAAGAAAACAATTTTATATTTTCATTCGCGCTTTGTCTTAAAAATAAGATAGTCATCGTGACATTTTTTTTTAGCTGTTCAATATAAGATAATTATTGCTAATTCTTGCATCACGCTAGCGCTTGGGTCAAAAACGGCGAAACCACCTTATTTATTGAAGAAGGCCGTTGTTACACTAAAATAACTTAAATCCATGTTTGATTACTCAGAATTATAAGAGCTTAGCGTTTATAAATAAATACTCTTTCTTTTTGTTGTAGATATGTAATTAATTTGCGAATCTTTTAGGAAGGCTATCTCTGCAGTTCATCATCGATTTCGTACAATCTAAGCTTCGGTAGTCGTCCCTATACTATTCGACCCGAGGATGAGAAGAATGTATCGTATCTTTTCACTTGACATTTGCTGCAAAGACTTTTCATCAATGCATATTGACCGTGTGTTGGCTCACACCGTATCAGCTGCATGCATCATACCTTTCAACAGCCTTTCTTCTACTGTCGAGGTCCAACGTTATTTTTATGGAGGACGGAGATCTTCACTTCAACAAGCAGCTAAACTTTCACAATTTGTTATATTTTTATTCTTTGGTTTTAAAATATTTTTTTGGTCTCTGACGTTTATAAAATTACTTTTTGTTACATCGATATTTTTTAATTATGATTTTGTTGTCTTACAATTCGTAAATCGGAAAGGACTCGCACGATTTGTATTTCTATCGTCATGTAAACTTTGAAATTTTTTAGGAAAAAACTCACCTTGGCTCGTTGGCTGCATTTTCCATCTGGCCTAACACGTAAAATTTTACACAACACGCTCTGAACGTCCACACTCTGCATTTGCCAGCGACAGCGCGCTATCCAACAACTTCTGTTCAGTTGAGGGAGCTACCGTAATATTTGAGGACAACGATGCATTCAGCAATATGAAGCAGCTAACATACTTATCCTTATCATTTTCTATGTTAGCGTTTAATTCTCTTAGTGAAGTTGATAAATATTTTTGTTTTAGGTAAATTGTCAACGCAAACCTCATCAGAATTGAATAATTAATTGCGTTAATATTAAATTTCGTTTGAATTTAAGAATACTTGTTTTGTTAATACATGTCTTTACGAGAAACTTGTAAGTGTTATTTCTCAAAGTTGTGCTTAAATCAGATACGTTGCAGTTACTAGCGATATTGCTTCCAATAGTTGAAAGTTGATTGATCTGATCTTTGAACGCACTGTAAGCTGAACTTTCTTCTTTTAAAGCGACTGTGTGCATAAACGCACGATGCCTTGAGTTTTTTCTTTTTGTTTTCATTTACTGTAATAATATTAAGTAGCATGTTTGTAAAAAATACGATTTTGCATTAGAGATCACGATGGTAACGTTAACACAGGGTCGCAAAAGAAGACCGTACACGTGTAGCTTCTGATTCTTTTGTGGATTGTCTAATTCTAACGTATATAAATTCGATACAGCTCTAGAAATTTTTTTTCATAAAATAAGCTTCTTATGTTGTAACATGGTTATAACGTATTGAATTTTAAAGATGGTTCTGTTTAGGAAGATGAATAATCCTTTATTAGTTTTCTATCATATATTCTTAAGTAAATATCTTTGAGTATACTGCGGTTTTTAAACACGTACGGTCAGCTCGGTTACAATGTTATTTTAATTTAGGTACCAAAGAAAAAATCTATTTGTCAAAAAATAAAAAAAATTTGTTAGAGTATTTAATGATGGACTGTAAGCGAAAAATGCTTTTCACTTTTTTACGACCATAACAAATGTTTCTTCATTTAAATCATTAAGTAGTTTCTTAGTTGTGCTACTATTTCGAGCAAAGTAATTGTCAATTAAATTCGGATTTTGTAGTCTTTGTAAATTCTAGGTAATCGATTTCGTGGTCATCGAAAAAAAATTTAATTGGTTTTTTGATGATGTTGTGTGGAATAACAAATTTCACGAATTGAGAAAAACCTGTTAGCTCCAGGATGCTTCAACTGTTCTTTTAAAATTCCAAAATCTGTTTTTTTTTTTTTTTTTCTGGTAAATCTGACAAAGTCTTCATTATTTAAAATCGACTGACCAAAGGAGTCTTAAGTCTTAATCCTGTAACTACCATTTTTTCAATTATTATTTTTGTAAATAATAGATCTTCCAGAAGAAATAACTTTCTTAAGTTGCTTGTCTAAAATGTATGGAATTTCAGTTTTATTTATTCGTTCTATTAGGGTAAGTGTTTAAAAAAGCCACAAGCGTAAATTTTGTAATTTTTTAAAGTATGTTTACCCTTGATTTATCTTAGAACATAGAAAGTATCTTATGCCATCTGCCCGCAGGACATTGTACAAAATTTATAAAAGACCTTCATTGCTATTGTTTTATAGAAAGACGCGGCAGGCTTTAAAGTCGCTAATATAAAAATAAAATCAACTTGAAATGAGCAGACTCGTTACTTCCATTAAAACAGACTCATAATAGTCTGTTTGTGATAAGATAAATTTATTAATTAACAAGTCATCTAAAGTATCTGTATCAAACTTGAGACACGCTGCTCTTTTTGAATTCATTATTAAATTAATACTTGAAAAGTTTTTAGATTATTGATGAAATACGATAAATTTGGCATCGCGCTCAGAGCGTTTCAATCAGTAGATGCTTGATGTTAACTTTTTATTTATCAAAAATATACAGTGGGCTAAAGAAGTGCTGCTTTTCTTTGATACATTATTTCAAATTGTAACCAAAAACGTATGTGTCAATGATATCTGCTATAATTTGTTTCGAATGCATTAAAGGTTGTTTACGAATTAACTTGGAAATAATGCGGAAGGCTTAAGAAATGCCACTTAAAAAAAATTTATTGTTTATATAAAATCTTTTTTATTTTAACATTACAAAAGGAGTGCTGTAGGTCTTCAAAGCACCGCTGTCTATGGATTTTTTGTTAAGTTGATTATTTATCTCGTTTTTTATTTTATCGGGGATATGCAGTAGACTTAAGAGGCGATGCTTTTTTGTTACTTATTAATTAAGTCATAACTAAAATCTATGTGTCAATGGGGTTCACTTTGATTTGTTTTCAATGCATTGAAGTTTACTCACGTGTTTTACTAGGAAATAAAGCGGTAGGTTTAAAAAGTACTGCATTTTTTAAATGTACTGTTCATTAAATATTTTCCTAATTCTAATATTATAAAGAGGATGCAGTAGGCTTGAGATGCGTTGCTGTTTTTGGCTCATTATTATAATTAAAACTATAAAATTATGTATCAATAGGGTTTAATTTAATTTATTTTTTAAGCAGTCAGGATTCTCTTACGTGTTTAACTTGGGAATAGTGAGGTAGACTTAACAGGTGCTTTTAAAAAAAATGTATTGTTTAGTATATGTTTTTCTTACTCCTAAATAAAAAAGAATATGCGGTATGCTAGTTATTGTTTAGTTTATTGTTCACTTTGACTTTTTTTTCATCCGGGATATGCAGTAGACTTTGTTTTTTTGTGAAACAGTATTCAGATTAATTGAAAATTCATCTGGTAATCAATTTTTTTTTTATTCTCCTCATGTATTAGGATGTTTTTTTACACAGTTCAGTTGAAAAAAGTTTGGTATGCTAAAGAGGCGCTGCGTTTAAGAAATATATTATTAATTTGATAATTTTCACATTACAAAGGAGAATTAGTAGGCTTCAGAGGCGCTGCTTGTTTAAGACACAGTATTTTTTCTGAATAGTACTATTAATATCTCCTACAGTTTTTCGCTTGTTTTTTTACAAGATCATATCTAATTTAGTATAAGTACCCTGTTTCTAGACTTTTTTTCGTATTAATTTTTCCATGAGCTCACATTATCATTTATTTTAAGAATACTACATGGTTTTATCCCTGATTCTCTAGAAACCTAATGTATAAGATAGATATTTTTGTTCTGCATTTTTAGCCCTAGAATCGTAAGACAGTGATATAACATAAGATATTGTAAGCTATGATTACATTTTACAAAGTAGCGTATGGGTGCTATTTCTAATTAGTGCTGTAATTAAAATTACTAAATTTCTTTGAGAAATAAATATTAACAGGTCGTGCTTATTTTATTTGTAAGGAGACATTTTTGAGGTGCTAAACAATTCTGCAGGCTTTAAATTACCTGCAAAAAAGGTTATTATTTTTGATTGTAGTACGATTTACGTGTCAATGAGTGATTAAGAGAACATGTATTTACTCATTTTAATTTGCACCTAATTGCACCACTCAGTGCTGTTAATCTTCTAATTACAATAATTAAATTATGTTTATTATATCTTAATTAAACATACGTATTTAGTCCGTAAGATAAACAAAACTTCTTTTCGAATGTCTAAACACTTAAGAGAGGACTAGTTAAATTTTACAATAATTACTAATTATGTTATTTAATCATGTAGTTATTAAGGCCTTTCATAATTAAGTGCGCTTTCTACATGCTCAAATTCTGCGTTGTAGCACTTATAGGATATAGCAAGTCTGACTTGCAAAATTTTTTTTTATAGATCTGTAATAATACACGGAACGTGGTACTATACTTCGGAGCTTATTATTAAATGAATGACATACAAATGTAACAGTTTTTTTTAAAACGGAAGCATAAAAGACCTTCTTGCTGCAAACTTTCACCGTTTCATGTGAAACAAATGTCAATCCAATTTAAATTTCTTAATCGTCAGAAATTCTAAAAAAGCAGTTTAGTAATCATCCAATGTAAATGAGACTGGTTTTTTAATGATGTTATGTGAAATAGGAAATTTCACGAATTGAGAAAAACCTGTTAGATCTAGGATGCTGTAACTATTCTCTCAAAGATCCCAAAAATTGTTTTTCTCTTCTGCTGAATCTAAAAAAAGTCTTTTGTTTATTGAATATCTAGTTTAAACCAAGAAAATATTGGGAAGGCGTCAGGCTTGAGAGGCACCGCACTTTAAACAGGTTTTGTTAAATTGATTGTTTGAAACATCATTTTTCAGGGATGGTTAAAAGGCGCCGATCTTTTAAATTCTTTCGTATATTTAATATCTAGTTTACTCCAAGAGAATTTAAGGAAGGCTGTAGGCTTAGAAAGTGACGCACTTTAAGAGGGTTTTGTTAAATTTGTTGTTTTAACTCTCGTTTTTCAGGAATGTGCAGTAGGTTTTAGAGGTGCTGCGTTTTCGAGACACATGATACGAAGTATAAGTTACAATTTTTTTGTCGATAGAAATTCCTTAAATCATTCTGCAGTGCGTTGAGGACTGGTGCACGTCGTTAACTTGTATTGTTTAATAGTGGGTAGGCTTACGAACCGCCGCACTTTTGAATCCTTTTAATTATTTAAAATCATTTTAATTCCAAGGCTATTTTAAAAAGGCAGTAGGCTTGAGAGCCGCCGCACTTTAAAAGGGTTTTAATAAAACAATTGTTCTGAATATCATTTTTCAGGGATCGGCAGTAGGCTTTAAAAGCGCTGTGTTTTTGTGCCACAATATCAGAAGTATAACTAAGATTTTCCGTGTCAATGTAGTTTGCTTCAATCTTTCTGCAGTGCATTAAGGTGTGGTTCACGAGATTACCTTGAAATAGTGTGGTAGGCTTACGAGGCGCCGAACTTTTGAATCCTTTTGATTATTTTATATATTGTTTACTCCAAGATAATTTTGGAATGATAGTAGGCTTGAGAGGCGCCGCACTTTCAAAGGGTTTTGCTGAATTAATTGTTCCAAACACTATGTTTCAGGGATTGGCAGTAGGCTTGAGAGGCGCTGCGTTTTTGTGACACATTAGTTAAAATATAACTGAGATTTTTCATGTCAAAAGGGTTTGCTTGAATCTTTTTGCAGTGCATTGAGGTGTGGCTCAGGCGATTAACTTGGAATAGTGCGGTAGGCTTACGAGGCGCGACACTTTTGGAGGGTTTTGTTAAATTAATTGTTTAAAACATTATTTTCCGGGGATTGGCAGTAGGCTTGAGAGGCGCTGCGTTTTTGTGCCACATTATTTTAAGTATAACATAGATTTTTCATGTCAAAAGGGTTTGCTTGACTCTTTAAGCAGTGCATTTAGGTGTGGTTCACGCGATTAACTTGAGATAGTGCGGTAGGCTTACGAGGCGCCACATCTTGAGTCCTTTTTATTACTTAATATCTTGTTTATTTTAACACAATTTTGGGATGGTGGTACGCTTAAAAGGCGCCGCACTTTCAAAGGGTTTTGTTGAATTAATTGTTCCGAACATTATTTTTCAGGGATTGGCAGTAGGCTTGAGAGGCGCTGCGTGTTTGTGACACATTATTTAGAGTATTACTGAGATTTTTTATGTCAGAAGGGTTTGCTTGATTCTTTATGCAGTGCATTTAGGTGTAATTCACGCGATTAACTTGGGATAGTGCGGTAGGCTTACGAGGCGCCGCACTTTTAAGTCCTTTTTTTTTACTTATTATCTTGTTTATTTTAAGATAATTTTGGGATGGCGGTAGGCTTGAGAGGCGCCGCACTTTTGAAGGGTTTTGTTGAATTAATTGTTTCAAACATTATATTTCAGGGATTGGCAGTAGGCTTGAGAGGCGCTGCTTTTTTATGACACATTATTTTAAGTATAACATAGATTTTGAATGTCAAAAGGGTTTGCTTGATTCTTTATGCAGTGCATTTAGGTGTAATTCACGCGATTAACTTGGGATAGTGCGGTAGGCTTACGAGGCGCCGCACTTTTAAGTCCTTTTTATTACTTATTATCTTGTTTATTTTAAGATAATTTTGGGATGGCGGTATGCTTGAGAGGCGCCGCACTTTTGAAGGGTTTTGTTAAATTAATTGTTCCAAACATTATATTTCAGGGATTGGCAGTAGGCTTGAGAGGCGCTGCTTTTTTATGACACATTATTTGAAGTATAACTTAGATTTTTTATGTCATAAGGGTTTGCTTGATTTTTTTTGCAGTGCATTGAAGTTTGGTTTACGCGATTAACGTAGGATAGTGTGTTAGGCTTACGAGGCGCCGCACTTTTAAAGGGTTTTATTGAAGAAATTGTTCCAAACATTATTTTTCAGGGATTGGCAGTAGGCTTGAGAGGCGCTGCTTTTTTGTGACACATTATTTTTAGTATAACATTGATTTTTCATGTCAAAAGGGTTTGCTTGATTTTTTATGCAGTGCATTTAGGTGTAATTCACGCGATTAACTTGGGATAGTGCGGTAGGCTTACGAGGCGCCGCACTTTTCAGTCTTTTTTATTACTTATTATCTTGTTTATTTTAAGATAATTTTGGGATGGCGGTAGGCTTGAGAGGCGCCGCACATTTGAAGGGTTTTGTTGAATTAATTGTTTCAAACATTATATTTCAGGGATTGGCAGTAGGCTTGAGAGGCGCTGCTTTTTTGTGACACATTATTTTAAGTATAACATTGATTTTTTATGTCAAAAGGGTTTGCTTGATTTTTTATGCAGTGCATTAGGTGTAATTCACGCGATTAACTTGGGATAGTGCGGTAGGCTTACGAGGCGCCGCACTTTTAAGTCCTTTTTATTACTTATTATCTTGTTTATTATAAGATAATTTTGGGATGGCGGTAGGCTTGAGAGGCGCCGCACTTTTGAAGGGTTTTGTTGAATTAATTGTTCCAAACATTATTTTTCAGGGATTGGCAGTAAGCTTGAGAGGCGCTGCGTTTTTGTGAAACATTATTTGAAGTATAACTGAGATTTTTCATGTCATAAGGGTTTGCTTAAATCTTTTTGCAGTGCATAAAGGTTTGGATCGCGCGATTATTTTTTGATAGTGCGGTAGGCTTACGAGGCGCCACACTTTCAAAGGGTTTTATTGAAGAAATTGTTCCAAATATTATTTTTCAGGGTATGGCAGTAGGCTTGAGAGGCGCTGCGTTTTTGTGACACATTACTTAAAATATAACATAGATTTTTCATGTCAAAAGGGTTTGCTTGATTCTTTAAGCAGTGCATTTAGGTGTGGTTCACGCGATTAACTTGAGATAGTGCGGTAGGCTTACGAGGCGCCGCATCTTGAGTCCTTTTTATTACCTAATATCTTGTTTATTTTAACATAATTTTGGGATGGCGGTACGCTTAAGAGGCGCCGCACTTTCAAAGGGTTTTGTTGAATTAATTGTTCCAAACATTATTTTTCAGGGATTGGCAGTAGGTTTGAGAGGCGCTGCTTTTTTGTGACACATTATTTTAAGTATAACATTGATTTTTTATGTCAAAAGTGTTTGCTTGATTTTTTATGCAGTGCATTTAGGTGTAATTAACGCGATTAACTTGGGATAGTGCGGTAGGCTAACGAGGCGCTGCACTTTTCAGTCTTTTTCATTACTTATTATCTTGTTCATTTTAAGATAATTTTGGGATGGCGGTAGGCTTGAGAGGCGCCGCACATTTAAAGGGTTTTGTTAAATTAATTGTTCCAAACATTATATTTCAGGGATTGGCAGTAGGCTTGAGAGGCGCTGCTTTTTTATGACACATTATTTTAAGTATAACATAGATTTTTAATGTCAAAAAGGTTTGCTTGATTCTTTATGCAGTGCATTTAGGAGTAATTCACGCGATTAACTTGGGATAGTGCGGTAGGCTTACGAGGCACCGCACTTTTAAGTCCTTTTTATTACTTTTTATCTTGTTTATTTTAAGATAATTTTGGGATGGCGGTAAGCTTGAGAGGCGCCGCACTTTTGAAGGGTTTTGTTGAATTAATTGTTCCAAACATTATTTTTCAGGGATTGGCAGTAGGCTTGAGAGGCGCTGCTTTTTTGTGACACATTATTTTTAGTATAACATTGATTTTTTATGTCAAAAGGGTTTGCTTGATTTTTTATGCAGTGCATTTAGGTGTAATTCACGCGATTAACTTGGGATAGTGCGGTAGGCTTACGAGGCGCCGCACTTTTCAGTCTTTTTTATTACTTATTATCTTGTTTATTTTAAGATAATTTTGGGATGGCGGTAGGCTTGAGAGGCGCCGCACATTTGAAGGGTTTTGTTGAATTAATTGTTTCAAACATTATATTTCAGGGATTGGCAGTAGGCTTGAGAGGCGCTGCTTTTTTGTGACACATTATTTTAAGTATAACATTGATTTTTTATGTCAAAAGGGTTTGCTTGATTTTTTATGCAGTGCATTTAGGTGTAATTCACGCGATTAACTTGGGATAGTGCGGTAGGCTTACGAGGCGCCGCACTTTTCAGTCTTTTTTATTACTTATTATCTTGTTCATTTTAAGATAATTTTGGGATGGCGGTAGGCTTGAGAGGCGCCGCACATTTGAAGGGTTTTGTTGAATTAATTGTTTCAAACATTATATTTCAGGGATTGGCAGTAGGCTTGAGAGGCGCTGCTTTTTTGTGACACATTATTTTAAGTATAACATTGATTTTTTATGTCAAAAGGGTTTGCTTGATTTTTTATGCAGTGCATTTAGGTGTAATTCACGCGATTAACTTGGGATAATGCGGTAGGCTTACGAGGCGCCGCATTTTTCAGTCTTTTTTATTACTTATTATCTTGTTCATTTTAAGATAATTTTGGGATGGCAGTAGGCTTGAGAGGCGCCGCACATTTAAAGGGTTTTGTTGAATAAATTGTTTTAAACATTATATTTCAGGGATTGGCAGTAGGCTTGAGAGGCGCTGCTTTTTTGTGAAACATTATTTTAAGTATAACATTGATTAATTATGTCAAAAGGGTTTGCTTGATTTTTTATGCAGTGCATTTAGGTGTAATTCACGCGATTAACTTGGGATAGTGCGGTAGGCTTACGAGGCGCCGCACTTTTCAGTCTTTTTTATTACTTATTATCTTGTTTATTTTAAGATAATTTTGGGATGGCGGTAGGCTTGAGAGGCGCCGCACATTTGAAGGGTTTTGTTGAATTAATTGTTTCAAACATTATATTTCAGGGATTGGCAGTAGGCTTGAGAGGCGCTGCTTTTTTGTGACACATTATTTTAAGTATAACATTGATTTTTTATGTCAAAAGGGTTTGCTTGATTTTTTATGCAGTGCATTAGGTGTAATTCACGCGATTAACTTGGGATAGTGCGGTAGGCTTACGAGGCGCCGCACTTTTAAGTCCTTTTTATTACTTATTATCTTGTTTATTATAAGATAATTTTGGGATGGCGGTAGGCTTGAGAGGCGCCGCACTTTTGAAGGGTTTTGTTGAATTAATTGTTCCAAACATTATTTTTCAGGGATTGGCAGTAGGCTTGAGAGGCGCTGCTTTTTTGTGACACATTATTTTTAGTATAACATTGATTTTTTATGTCAAAAGGGTTTGCTTGATTTTTTATGCAGTGCATTTAGGTGTAATTCACGCGATTAACTTGGGATAGTGCGGTAGGCTTACGAGGCGCCGCACTTTTCAGTCCTTTTGATTATTCAATATTTTGTTTACTCCAAGATATTTTTGGAAAGGCGGTAGTCTTACGAGGCGCCGCACTTTCAAAGGGTTTTGTTAAATTAATTGTTCCAAACATCATTTTTCAGGGATTGGCAGTAGGCTTGAGAGGCGCTGCGTTTTTGTGACACATTATTTAAAGTTTAAGTTAGATTTTTCATGTCATAAGGGTTTGCTTAAATCTTTTTGCAGTGGATTTAGGTGTAATTCACGCGATTAACTTGGGATAGTGCGGTAGGCTTACGAGGCGCCGCACTTTTTAGTCATATATTTCAGGGATTGGCAGTAGGCTTGAGAGGCGCTGCTTTTTTTTGACAAATTATTGTAAGTATAACATAGATTTTGAATGTGAAAAGGGTTTGCTTGATTCTCTTTGCAGTGCATTGAGGTTTGGTTTACGCGATTAACGTAGAATAGTGTGTTAGGCTTACAAGGCGCCGCACTTTTAAATTTTCTGGATTATTTAATGTTTTGTTTACTCCAAGATATTTTTGGGAAGGTGGTAGGCTTGAGAGGCGCCGCACTTTTGAAGGGTTTTATTGAATTAATTGTTTCAAACATTATTTTTAGGGATTGGCAGTAAGCTTGAGAGGCGCTGCGTTTTTGTGACACATTATTGAAAGTATAACTGAGATTTTTTCATGTCAAAAGGGTTTGCTTGATTCTTTATGCAGTGCATTGAGGTGTTATTCACGCGATTAACTTGGGAAAGTGTGGTAGGCTTACGAGGCGCCGCACTTTTAAATCCTTTTGATTATTCAATATTTTGTTTACTCCAAGATATTTTTGGGAAGGCGGTAGGCTTACGAGGCGCCGCACTTTCAGAGGGTTTTGTTAAATTAATTGTTCCAAACATTATTTTTCAGGGATTGGCAGTAGGCTTGAGAGGCGCTGCGTTTTTGTGACACATTATTTAAAGTTTAACTTAGATTTTTCATGTCATAAGGGTTTGCTTAAATCTTTTTGCAGTGCATTTAGGTGTAATTCACGCGATTAACTTGGGATAGTGCGGTAGGCTTACGAGGCGCCACACTTTCAAAGGGTTTTATTGAAGAAATTGTTCCAAACATAATATGTCAGGGATTGGCAGTAGGCTTGAGAGGCGCTGCGTTTTTGTGACACATTATTTAAAGTTTAACTTAGATTTTTCATGTCAAAAAAGTTTGCTTGATTCTTTATGCAGTGCATTTAGGTGTAATTCACGCGATTAACTTGGGATAGTGCGGTAGGCTTACGAGGCGCCGCACTTTTCAGTCTTTTTTATTACTTATTATCTTGTTTATTTTAAGATAATTTTGGGATGGCGGTAGGCTTGAGAGGCGCCGCACTTTTGAAGGGTTTTGTTGAATTAATTGTTCCAAACATTATTTTTCAGGGATTGGCAGTAGGCTTGAGAGGCGCTGCTTTTTTGTGACACATTATTTTAAGTATAACATTGATTTTTTATGTCAAAAGGGTTTGCTTGATTTTTTATGCAGTGCATTTAGGTGTAATTCACGCGATTAACTTGGGATAGTGCGGTAGGCTTACGAGGCGCCGCACTTTTCAGTCTTTTTTATTACTTATTATCTTGTTTATTTTAAGATAATTTTGGGATGGCGGTAGGCTTGAGAGGCGCCGCACTTTTGAAGGGTTTTGTTGAATTAATTGTTCCAAACATTATTTTTCAGGGATTGGCAGTAGGCTTGAGAGGCGCTGCTTTTTTGTGACACATTATTTTAAGTATAACATTGATTTTTTATGTCAAAAGGGTTTGCTTGATTTTTTATGCAGTGCATTTAGGTGTAATTCACGCGATTAACTTGGGATAGTGCGGTAGGCTTACGAGGCGCCGCACTTTTCAGTCTTTTTTATTACTTATTATCTTGTTTATTTTAAGATAATTTTGGGATGGCGGTAGGCTTGAGAGGCGCCGCACTTTTGAAGGGTTTTGTTGAATTAATTGTTCCAAACATTATTTTTCAGGGATTGGCAGTAGGCTTGAGAGGCGCTGCTTTTTTGTGACACATTATTTTAAGTATAACATTGATTTTTTATGTCAAAAGGGTTTGCTTGATTTTTTATGCAGTGC
Source organism: Copidosoma floridanum (assembly GCF_000648655.2). The sequence goes on from NW_019379587.1 coordinate 5,198,371, forward strand.
ATTTAGGTGTAATTCACGCGATTAACTTGGGATAGTGCGGTAGGCTTACGAGGCGCCGCACTTTTCAGTCTTTTTTATTACTTATTATCTTGTTTATTTTAAGATAATTTTGGGATGGCGGTAGGCTTGAGAGGCGCCGCACTTTTGAAGGGTTTTGTTGAATTAATTGTTCCAAACATTATTTTTCAGGGATTGGCAGTAGGCTTGAGAGGCGCTGCTTTTTTGTGACACATTATTTTAAGTATAACATTGATTTTTTATGTCAAAAGGGTTTGCTTGATTTTTTATGCAGTGCATTTAGGTGTAATTCACGCGATTAACTTGGGATAGTGCGGTAGGCTTACGAGGCGCCGCACTTTTCAGTCTTTTTTATTACTTATTATCTTGTTTATTTTAAGATAATTTTGGGATGGCGGTAGGCTTGAGAGGCGCCGCACTTTTGAAGGGTTTTGTTGAATTAATTGTTCCAAACATTATTTTTCAGGGATTGGCAGTAAGCTTGAGAGGCGCTGCGTTTTTGTGAAACATTATTTGGAGTATAACTGAGATTTTTCATGTCATAAGGGTTTGCTTAAATCTTTTTGCAGTGCATAAAGGTTTGGATCGCGCGATTATTTTTTGATAGTGTGGTAGGCTTACGAGGCGCCACACTTTCAAAGGGTTTTATTGAAGAAATTGTTCCAAACATTATATGTCAGGGATTGGCAGTAGGCTTGAGAGGCGCTGCGTTTTTGTGACACATTATTTAAAGTTTAACTTAGATTTTTCATGTCAAAAGGGTTTGCTTGATTCTTTATGCAGTGCATTTAGGTGCAATTCACGCGATTAACTTGGGATAGTGCGGTAGGCTTACGAGGCGCCGCACTTTTCAGTCTTTTTTATTACTTATTATCTTGTTTATTTTAAGATAATTTTGGGATGGCGGTAGGCTTGAGAGGCGCCGCACATTTGAAGGGTTTTGTTGAATTAATTGTTTCAAACATTATATTTCAGGGATTGGCAGTAGGCTTGAGAGGCGCTGCTTTTTTATGACACATTATTTTAAGTATAACATAGATTTTTAATGTCAAAAGGGTTTGCTTGATTCTTTATGCAGTGCATTTAGGTGTAATTCACGCGATTAACTTGGGATAGTGCGGTAGGCTTACGAGGCGCCGCACTTTTCAGTCTTTTTTATTACTTATTATCTTGTTCATTTTAAGATAATTTTGGGATGGCGGTAGGCTTGAGAGGCGCCGCACATTTGAAGGGTTTTGTTGAATTAATTGTTTCAAACATTATATTTCAGGGATTGGCAGTAGGCTTGAGAGGCGCTGCTTTTTTATGACACATTATTTTAAGTATAACATAGATTTTTAATGTCAAAAGGGTTTGCTTGATTCTTTATGCAGTGCATTTAGGTGTAATTTACGCGATTAACTTGGGATAGTGCGGTAGGCTTACGAGGCGCCGCACTTTTCAGTCTTTTTTATTACTTATTATCTTGTTCATTTTAAGATAATTTTGGGATGGCGGTAGGCTTGAGAGGCGCCGCACATTTGAAGGGTTTTGTTGAATTAATTGTTTCAAACATTATATTTCAGGGATTGGCAGTAGGCTTGAGAGGCGCTGCTTTTTTATGACACATTATTTTAAGTATAACATAGATTTTTAATGTCAAAAGGGTTTGCTTGATTCTTTATGCAGTGCATTTAGGTGTAATTTACGCGATTAACTTGGGATAGTGCGGTAGGCTTACGAGGCGCCGCACTTTTCAGTCTTTTTTATTACTTATTATCTTGTTCATTTTAAGATAATTTTGGGATGGCGGTAGGCTTGAGAGGCGCCGCACATTTGAAGGGTTTTGTTGAATTAATTGTTTCAAACATTATATTTCAGGGATTGGCAGTAGGCTTGAGAGGCGCTGCTTTTTTATGACACATTATTTTAAGTATAACATAGATTTTTAATGTCAAAAGGGTTTGCTTGATTCTTTATGCAGTGCATTTAGGTGTAATTTACGCGATTAACTTGGGATAGTGCGGTAGGCTTACGAGGCGCCGCACTTTTCAGTCTTTTTTATTACTTATTATCTTGTTCATTTTAAGATAATTTTGGGATGGCGGTAGGCTTGAGAGGCGCCGCACATTTGAAGGGTTTTGTTGAATTAATTGTTTCAAACATTATATTTCAGGGATTGGCAGTAGGCTTGAGAGGCGCTGCTTTTTTATGACACATTATTTTAAGTATAACATAGATTTTTAATGTCAAAAGGGTTTGCTTGATTCTTTATGCAGTGCATTTAGGTGTAATTTACGCGATTAACTTGGGATAGTGCGGTAGGCTTACGAGGCGCCGCACTTTTCAGTCTTTTTTATTACTTATTATCTTGTTCATTTTAAGATAATTTTGGGATGGCGGTAGGCTTGAGAGGCGCCGCACATTTGAAGGGTTTTGTTGAATTAATTGTTTCAAACATTATATTTCAGGGATTGGCAGTAGGCTTGAGAGGCGCTGCTTTTTTATGACACATTATTTTAAGTATAACATAGATTTTTAATGTCAAAAGGGTTTGCTTGATTCTTTATGCAGTGCATTTAGGTGTAATTTACGCGATTAACTTGGGATAGTGCGGTAGGCTTACGAGGCGCCGCACTTTTCAGTCTTTTTTATTACTTATTATCTTGTTCATTTTAAGATAATTTTGGGATGGCGGTAGGCTTGAGAGGCGCCGCACATTTGAAGGGTTTTGTTGAATTAATTGTTTCAAACATTATATTTCAGGGATTGGCAGTAGGCTTGAGAGGCGCTGCTTTTTTATGACACATTATTTTAAGTATAACATAGATTTTTAATGTCAAAAGGGTTTGCTTGATTCTTTATGCAGTGCATTTAGGTGTAATTTACGCGATTAACTTGGGATAGTGCGGTAGGCTTACGAGGCGCCGCACTTTTCAGTCTTTTTTATTACTTATTATCTTGTTCATTTTAAGATAATTTTGGGATGGCGGTAGGCTTGAGAGGCGCCGCACATTTGAAGGGTTTTGTTGAATTAATTGTTTCAAACATTATATTTCAGGGATTGGCAGTAGGCTTGAGAGGCGCTGCTTTTTTATGACACATTATTTTAAGTATAACATAGATTTTTAATGTCAAAAGGGTTTGCTTGATTCTTTATGCAGTGCATTTAGGTGTAATTTACGCGATTAACTTGGGATAGTGCGGTAGGCTTACGAGGCGCCGCACTTTTCAGTCTTTTTTATTACTTATTATCTTGTTCATTTTAAGATAATTTTGGGATGGCGGTAGGCTTGAGAGGCGCCGCACATTTGAAGGGTTTTGTTGAATTAATTGTTTCAAACATTATATTTCAGGGATTGGCAGTAGGCTTGAGAGGCGCTGCTTTTTTATGACACATTATTTTAAGTATAACATAGATTTTTAATGTCAAAAGGGTTTGCTTGATTCTTTATGCAGTGCATTTAGGTGTAATTTACGCGATTAACTTGGGATAGTGCGGTAGGCTTACGAGGCGCCGCACTTTTCAGTCTTTTTTATTACTTATTATCTTGTTCATTTTAAGATAATTTTGGGATGGCGGTAGGCTTGAGAGGCGCCGCACATTTGAAGGGTTTTGTTGAATTAATTGTTTCAAACATTATATTTCAGGGATTGGCAGTAGGCTTGAGAGGCGCTGCTTTTTTATGACACATTATTTTAAGTATAACATAGATTTTTAATGTCAAAAGGGTTTGCTTGATTCTTTATGCAGTGCATTTAGGTGTAATTTACGCGATTAACTTGGGATAGTGCGGTAGGCTTACGAGGCGCCGCACTTTTCAGTCTTTTTTATTACTTATTATCTTGTTCATTTTAAGATAATTTTGGGATGGCGGTAGGCTTGAGAGGCGCCGCACATTTGAAGGGTTTTGTTGAATTAATTGTTTCAAACATTATATTTCAGGGATTGGCAGTAGGCTTGAGAGGCGCTGCTTTTTTATGACACATTATTTTAAGTATAACATAGATTTTTAATGTCAAAAGGGTTTGCTTGATTCTTTATGCAGTGCATTTAGGTGTAATTTACGCGATTAACTTGGGATAGTGCGGTAGGCTTACGAGGCGCCGCACTTTTCAGTCTTTTTTATTACTTATTATCTTGTTCATTTTAAGATAATTTTGGGATGGCGGTAGGCTTGAGAGGCGCCGCACATTTGAAGGGTTTTGTTGAATTAATTGTTTCAAACATTATATTTCAGGGATTGGCAGTAGGCTTGAGAGGCGCTGCTTTTTTATGACACATTATTTTAAGTATAACATAGATTTTTAATGTCAAAAGGGTTTGCTTGATTCTTTATGCAGTGCATTTAGGTGTAATTTACGCGATTAACTTGGGATAGTGCGGTAGGCTTACGAGGCGCCGCACTTTTCAGTCTTTTTTATTACTTATTATCTTGTTCATTTTAAGATAATTTTGGGATGGCGGTAGGCTTGAGAGGCGCCGCACATTTGAAGGGTTTTGTTGAATTAATTGTTTCAAACATTATATTTCAGGGATTGGCAGTAGGCTTGAGAGGCGCTGCTTTTTTATGACACATTATTTTAAGTATAACATAGATTTTTAATGTCAAAAGGGTTTGCTTGATTCTTTATGCAGTGCATTTAGGTGTAATTCACGCGATTAACTTGGGATAGTGCGGTAGGCTTACGAGGCGCCGCACTTTTCAGTCTTTTTTATGACTTATTATCTTGTTCATTTTAAGATAATTTTGGGATGGCGGTAGGCTTGAGAGGCGCCGCACATTTGAAGGAATTTGTTGAATTAATTGTTTCAAACATTATATTTTAGGGATTGGCAGTAGGCTTGAGAGGCGCTGCTTTTTTATGACACATTGTTTTAAGTATAACATAGATTTTTAATGTCGAAAGGGTTTGCTTGATTCTTTATGCAGTGCATTTAGGTGTAATTCACGCGATTAACTTGGGATAGTGCGGTAGGCTTACGAGGCGCCGCACTTTTCAGTCTTTTTTATTACTTATTATCTTGTTCATTTTAAGATAACTCTGGGATGGCGGTAGGCTTGAGAGGCGCCGCACATTTGAAGGGTTTTGTTGAATTAACTGTTTCAAACAATATATTTCAGGGATTGGCAGTACGCTTGAGAGGCGCTGCGTTTTTGTGAAACATTATTTGAAGTATAACTGAGACTTTTTATGTCATAAGGGTTGGCTTAAATCTTTTTGCAGTGCATAAAGGTTTGGATCACGCGATTATTTTTTGATAGTGTGGTAGGCTTACGAGGCGCCACACTTTTGAAGGGTTTTATTGAAGAAATTGTTCCAAACATTATTTTTCAGGGATTGGCAGTAGGCTTGAGAGGCGCTGCGTTTTTGTGACACATAATTTAAAGTATAGCAGAGATTTTTCATGTCAAAAGGGTTTGCTTGATTCTATATGCAGTGCATTTAGGTGTAATTCACGCAATTAACTTGGAATAGTGCGGTAGGCTTACGAGGCGCCGTACTTTTGAAGGGTTTTGTTAAATTAATTGTTCTAAACATTATTTTTTAGGGATTGGCAGTAAGCTTGAGAGGCGCTGCGTTTTTGTGACACATTATTTTAAGTATAACATAGATTTTTAATGTCAAAAGGGTTTGCTTGATTCTATATGCAGTGCATTTAGGTGTAATTTACGCGATTAACTTGGGATAGTGCGGTAGGCTTACGAGGCGCCGCACTTTTAAGTCCTTTTTATTACTTATTATCTTGTTTATTATAAGATAATTTTGGGATGGCGGTAGGCTTGAGAGGCGCCGCACTTTCAAAGGGTTTTATTGAATTAATTGTTTCAAACATTATTTTTAGGGATTGGCAGTAAGCTTGAGAGGCGCTGCGTTTTTGTGACACATTATTGAAAGTATAACTGAGATTTTTACATGTCAAAAGGGTTTGCTTGATTCTTTATGCAGTGCATTGAGGTGTAATTCACGCGATTAACTTGGGATAGTGTGGTAGGCTTACGAGGCGCCGCACTTTTAAATCCTTTTAATTATTCAATACTTTGTTTACTCCAAGATATTTTTGGGAAGGCGGTAGGCTTGAGAGGCGCCGCACTTTTAAAGGGTTTCATTATATCAATTGTTTCAAACATTATATTTTAGGGATTGGCAGTAGGCTTGAGAGGTGCTGCTTTTTTGTGACACATTATTTTAAGTATAACATAGATTTTTTATGTCAAAAGGGTTTGCTTGATCCTATATGCAGTGCATTGAGGTATAATTCACGCGATCAACTTGGGATAGTGTGGTAGGCTTACGAGGCGCCGCACTTTTAAATCCCTTTAATTATTTAATATTTTGTTTACTCCAAGATATTTTTGGGAAGGCGGTAGGCTTGAGAGGCGCCGCACTTTTAAAGGGTTTCATTAAATTAATTGTTTAAAACATCATTTTTCAGGGATTGGCAGTAGGCTTGAGAGGCGCTGCGTTTTTGTGACACATTATTTGAAGTATAACAGAGATTTTTCATGTCACAAGGGTTTGCTTGATTCTTCATGCAGTGTATTGAGATCTGGTTCACGCGATTCACTTAAGATAGTGCGGTAGGCTTACGAGGCGCCACACTTTTGAGTCCTTTTTATTACTCAATATTTTGTTTACTCCAAAATATTTTTGGGAAGGCGGTAGGCTTGAGGGGCGCCACTTTTTAGAAGGGTTTGTTAAATTGATTTTTGTAATCATTATTTCTCAGGGATGTGCAGCAGGCTTGAGAGGCGCTGTTTCATTGTGACACATAATACAGTATATATCTGGAAATATTTGTGTTTATAGGGTTCCATTAAATTATCCTGCAGGGCATTAACGATCTTTTTACGTGATCTATTTTGAAATAGTGCGGCACTCTCGAGAGATTCTGCTTTGTTACAATTTTTCTATTTGTTTGTTTCTTTGGTACATCTTTTTTATTAGGAATAAGCAGCAGGCTTTAGAGGCATAGCGTTTTAGTGACTTTCTATTTTAAACATGCTCTGTAACTAACTAGTCGTTGTTGTTAGTTACTTATCAGATTCTTGCTTCTTGTGATTTGATCATTAATCTTTTGGTTCGTTTATTCTTTCTCCACAAAGGGTAGTATGTAGGTATTAGTGGTACTGCTTTGAGAGGACACAGTATTTTTATTTTCAAAGTTCTCAGTCATCTTTCTTAGTTCTTTGCTTGTTTAATAGCCAGATGATTTCAATTCTCCAAAGTAAGTATGTAATGCTGAAAAAGCTCTGACTTTTCAAAGTCTGAGCTGTTCATATACGTAGCCTGAATACCTTTTATTTAATTTAAGTATCCTAGTTTTTTCATTTTTCTCTCTTAGTAGTTTTTGCGTTAGTGTAGCAAAGCATACGTTCGATAAGTACTATCTAGTTAGACTAAAGTTGTCTCGAACTTCGTTTTACAAGATAATATTTTACGCTGAGACATTTTTAGCCTTAGAAACGTAAGGCTCTTTACATACTATGCTTTTATAACATTTGTTTGGCGTTAAATTATTATTGCAGGGTTTAAGATACATTTAAATAAAGTTGGTATTTGTAGATATAGTATGATATAAGTGTCGATGGTTATTTTAGCACACTTGTATTTTTAGATTTTGAACATTTTATTTGTTTTAATTTTTAGTGCTGTTTATACCCTCACTACAATATTAAATATATGTTGTTGAGGTATTGATTAGGCATTAGTATTTAGTTTGCACACAATATTTTAAATTAATTTTTTAGGTCTTGATTAGGCATTAGTATTAATTTTATACACAATATGTTCAACATGTTCATTTGGTTTTAATAAGACATAATTTATTACTATATAGACAATAATTTAATTATGGTTATTAGGTTTGATTAGGAATAATTATTTAGTCCATACACAATGTATGTAATTTATTTATTAGGTTTTATTTCGACATAAGTGTATAGTCTTTACACAATATTTTATTTATGTCAATTAAGTCTTTATCAAACATAAGTATTTAGTTTAAATACAATATTTTAAATTAGCACATGAGGTCTTGATTAGATGTAAATATTTTTTATTATATACACAATATTTTAAATTTATTTACTAGGTCATGATTAATCGTAAGTATTTATTTTTCACACAGTATCTTAAATATGTTTATGAAGTATCGAGTAGACATAAGTATTCAGTTCGTACACAATATTTTAAATTCATTTACTAGGTCTCAATTAATCATAAGTATTTATTCTTTACACAATNTTTTTTATTTAAAAAATAGTAAAACTAGACAGACACCCTGCAAAACTTAAAATCTTCGAGAAGTTTTTCCTCCCCTCACGTGTATTCTAGTAGTCCAAACGTAATACTTACGACTGTCACATCAATGACACTTCAAATAATGACTTTTGTACTGTAATCACATTCACAATAAAGAGATAGAGGGTGGTCCGTTTTGATATGGAGAAAGGCATATATTGTTTGGAGAGCACTAGCAAATTATTGTGGACATAGGATCGCGCTCCTGTATGAACCAATTATTAAGGCAAGTGTGGCGTCCTTCAAACAGTCAAGTATATTCTCTTCTCCTAACATGTATATATATATATATATATATATATATCCTCTATATTGTATAGTTATTTGTATTTTATGTATACAAACTTGCACGTGGCGATACCGTGTTACATTATATATATACACGCTTGCACAACTTACAGGTATTCACATACATTACCAGCAGGGCACATCGCAGGATATTTCCGATGCAGACCACGTACGATCTATTGATTGATACATCATATGCAATAAGGTGTTACAGAGGGCTGCGACAGCGCTATCACCTATCGAGCCTATGAAAACATTTTTCTACCTCTACACTATACTCTTCGGTATACTTATATTCATGTACATATACATCGTTCGTATATTTTTCTGGCAAACGTGCAGCTATAACCGAAAAACTAAGTAATCGTCTACCGGATCCGTGAATCCTCTATAAATGCATATATATGTGGTAAAGAGGGTTGCGGGCTCGTAGATGTTTTTTGGGTAATTGTATTTTATGGTTCTTCGCTTAAAAAGTTTCTTCTTGAATTGGGAAGGAATATTTATTGAATGTCACAAAACGTTTAACAATCAACGTGTGGACCATTTATCTTATTTGATTCCAATTAATAAATGTAGTGCATAGCTTGGATATCTATATCTTTCTCAAACGGAATCAAATGTTTATGTCAGAGTAATTCAAAGTTTTAGGTCCTTTTATTGCTCATCTGAAATTTCGTTGAAAACTTTCGCATTGCATGCATATGTATTTAAGCATATTTATTACATCAAAAACATAAGTACGTCTACTATTTTGCTACTAACTTATTTTGGCCTCCTAATAAATAAGATTAAATTTTTTTAGGATAAATGCAGTAACGATCTATGTATACTATAAAATACATTGTTTAGGTATTTGTTGCCACTAAGAATGGCATCCAGATAATGTACATCGAGAATGTAAATTAATATATATCTGCGACTTCTGCTTAAGCTCTTTTAGCATTTAATCTGGATACTTATCTCATCAATTGTATGTGTCTTATAATATATTTTTACATCAGATTAAAAGAAGAACACTATCAGTATACCATTATTTTTATGATTGCATGTAATTAGAGATGAGAGCTGAAAACTTTCCAATGATGCAACAGAGGTCAAGTATGCTCCAAAGTAAACGCATCTAAAGAGAAGACATATCTCAACTATAGGTCACGTACGGGGGCGGTGAAAAAGCGTTGTACATACAATCGAGGAGTGACGCGTAAAACTGCACCAGCTCCTGAGCACTTTTAAGCTTTGTGTAAATTTTATGCTCGGTTATATCTTGGTTATACATCGAAACCCGGAGACAGTGACACTTCAGTTACCCCCTTCCTCTGTTGTTTACGTGCAGCGTTATAAATTTTGCAATGGATATTATAATTTTGTCCTGAATTTGGTTTATCTTTAATCGAGATTCACGTATGTTTTTTTCATGGTATTTTTTATTTATTTTACAGAGCTTAGTATAGGAAATCAATATTAATTTATATTTTACACAATATCTTGAATATGTTTATTAAGTTTTGAGTAAACATAAGTATTTTGTCCATACACATTATTTTATACATGTTGATTAGGTCTTAATTAGACATAAGTATTTAGTCCTTTGAATATAATTTTCGTCTTTCCAAATGACTGTAGACTTTATAGAGGATAAGTTTAGTTTTATTATAATTACTAATTATGTTATTCTATTGCGTAGTTATTAAGGCTTTTCAATATTATCTCTACCAATATGTGCTGAAATTTTTTGTTGTAGTAGTTGCAGTATAGAACAAGTCTGGCTTGAAAAGTTTTTTTTTGTATATCTGTAAAAATGTCTTAATAAGTTTGATGTTTGATGATGGGTTTATTTAACGAGGATATTCCTTCTTACTATGATTCTGTGCTAAAAAATAGTGAAAGCGTTACAACAGCCAATTTTTTTTACGATCGGCGTATTTCTGCTTATATTAAACAGTTAAACTGTCAAGTCAAGTTACACGAATTCTATGGTAGGTTTTAAAGTAAGATTTTTGAAATTTCCTATTAAAGCGTGATACATAAGGAAAGAAAATTTTCAATACAGAAACCTTAGTATATAATTTTAGGTACTATCGATTAAAGATCAGAGTTTTGAAATAAATTTAAAGATTTTATTTCTTATAATAGGTATACTTATTATGCTAGCAGTAAACTTCGATACGAAATCTAGGATTTACAAATTTAGTTTACCTTCTAATTTATGCAAGTAGTGAAAATCGCATGACACGCCTTAAAGATACTCCCAATATTTCCCCTATTTACTAATTAAACAGTTCTTGAAATCAGTAAGAGATAGTCAGTTCAATTAGGGCAGCAGCAAACGAGGTAGCATTTAATGTTATCATGTGAATTTTTCATGAGTTGTAATTTTATTTTGATCCAAATGGAATAAATGTAAGAAAATTTTCTTTCGTGGATGGGTAGGGCTCCTGGCGACGACTACCACGGTTTCTATTATCTTATTTCGATGTAAAGAGGTTATCAGTACCGGTAATTACATTTTTACGTATAATTTACGGTACCGACTAAACGGTCTTTTCATCAAGATAAAAATAATATTAACAAAAAAAAAGTCAACGCGCCATCTTCCTTATACGATAAATGTTATAACAAAGTCTTAATACGTTGTTTAATGTTCATAAGAGTTAATGACGATTGGTATAAGATTTATTAGTATGGAAGTAGTCCATTTACCTCAATGGTGGTGTGGAAACAATGGACAAAAATACTAATATTTTTGCCCGGTATTTAAAATAATAAACTGAGAACTAGTCACTTATAGAGTAGCCGTTTTTATTAATTATTATTAACACGTTTTTATTAGCTTCACTTGTAACTAACTATGTATGTAAGAAAATCTTGGAATCTTAATTTGACTCACTTACTAGTCTTTGATTGGGATGAAATTTTGCACACTCTCTGAGTTCTGACGACAGTACATGACTAGATAAGAAACTTCATAACAAATCCAATATGGTGGCCTTCCCACGATGGCGGACTGGCTGTTTGAAATTCACCCCCATGATATGGGTATTAAATACAAGGGTTTGCTGGCAGGAATACGAAAAAAGTAGTCACTCGACTCAAATCTAATATGGCTGTCGTCCAAGATGGTGAACAGCCTATGATTTACGTATGAAATGAATGGGTTTGTTAAAAATAATGCGAAATAACATTTTTTACCAAATTATCATGTAATGGGTATCAATCTATAAGGTTTGCCGAGAGGAATACGAAGATTGGACTTTGAGTCTGTGAGATTCCACCTAAGCAAGGGTAGGATACGCGCCGAGGGCTAAATGATATGATTGTGGTAAAAAATATCATGCCGCTAGCGCCACCTTAGGGCACAGGGTGCAATCCTATTGTAATTAGCCTTGCCTTCTACATGGACCTCTGGGAGATCGACCGTCTATATGACTAAAAAGTATTAAATAAAAATAATAGTATAAATAACTCAAAAACACGCTTTTAGCACGCACTAAAAATTACCAAANAAAATTAGTAGTCAAAGTTATTAATTAATGTTTTATGAAAAAGTCTGTGTTTTACTTCTTTCTACGATTATATATATTCAAGGAATTGTTCATCAGTTTTTTGCAGTGTTTTTTAATGTGTAAGGTGAGGTTACCTACTACGGGGCAGTACTAGACCACGATTGCAGCTGTAGTATAAGTTCAATTTTATCAAGTTCAAATATTCAATGTAAAGATGTCTTGAAAAGCACAAGATCTTCCTGAATAATATTATAATTTTTTAACTAGTACTATATGCAATCTTCGTAGTATACAAAGACAAGTGTAGGTGACTTCTTAAACCTATTACGTGGTTCCTGTAAAATTAATTTTAGTTCCTTGTATTAGGTTGTATCTCATACCAATATTCCTATACTATTATAGATAAATTATAACGTCTGTTAATATAAGTTTTTATATTTCTTCATAGCAAACTTTATTAAAAATGGTTTATAAACTGATGTTGAAATTTTTCGTTTGTAGAAATATAACACGGCTGTTTGTTTTTGATTCACTTCTAACGAATGCCTCAACAGTACAGTAGATTAAAAATAAATATTTATCTACTTTCAATTCATTAAAAAAAAATCATGTAATTAAATGAAACATTTTCAGAAAAGTTCTTGTTATTATTTTTATTATTTGGCTGGCATTTTAAAACCATTCTTAATGGTATGAATACTGAAACATGATTATAATCCTGAAAACTTGTTACGCCTTTATATAAAAAATTAACCAAAGTCATTAAAAACAATTTTCCTTTTCCATCATAAAAATCTTTTCGGGGTTTCAAAGCCTTATTTTATATTTACTTCTTCAAAGTACATTACATAAAGTCCAATCTCTAACTCAGAATGGCTAGTAAAAGTTGGGAATAGTCAAACAACTTACGTATATTCAGGAGCACAAAGAGAAACATGAACTTTTTAAGGCTCCAAAAGCTCAAAGCTTTTAACGCAAAAAAACTCTAACATCACGTGTACTTTTTTCTGTTGATACGAATATATTAAAATACAAATACTCTCTTAAATAAGAGATTACATAGAGAAGAGAAGGAAGAAAAATATGTTTGATCAATGATTATGTGACGCGGAAGTGGTGCAGCACGTGATCCTCCTACTCCCTTCTGTTCTCCCTCTATACAATAAACGTGCTATACCCATCGCTATATGAGACTCTTACTGTAGTCTAACTCACCATACACACTGCCTCGCGAAAGATCAATAACTTTTGTTGTGAGTCTCTCGTAACCGTAGCAACCTGTTTTTTGAGCCTTTTTGAGCATTCATATAGGTATATATTATGATGAGTTATAAATGATTTTAAGTAATTGATTAAATAATTCGAAGGAGCTTTTTTGCCTCCTAGACACCGACTGGGCCCTTTTTTCCACAGTTTTTGAATAATTTGAATACTTTTATTGGCTCTGTGCTTGAGTGTACTCGATATATCTTATTGACCGCTCGATATACAACTTGTGAAGTCAACTTATTGTAAAATATCTTGTGTTTTTATGAATTTCCTACTAAACTTAGAATGTTTGAGAAATTTTTTTTATCTAACAAAAGGAAATTTCATTACTTTTATGTGTTTTGAAACAGTTTGTGCAATTATTTTACGTTTATTTCAGTTTAATTATTCGAAAAAGTTGCAATGAAACTTAGGCTTTTCTGTCATTGAATGTAATCTCTGGAAATCCAGTTCTACAAAATTTCAAAGATGGAACTCCAAAAGATGATTATGAGAAATGATAATCTAGAAATATGAGAAGGTTGAAGCTGCTGTTACATAGAAAATTTTTTTTGCATCTAATGTCGTTTTTATAAATTTCATATCTCATTTGAACATTTAATTATAATTAAATGAACAGTAATAAAACCTATGAGAGAATTTTCTGTACTTGTACAGTGTAAGTGCACTGACAACTTTTTTACTGAGTATAATCAGCAATCGAGCCCTTGGATTGCAATGGAAAAAATATTTTCCGACCTCAGAAATTTTTCTAATATTTAAATGTTTACTGCGCTCTTGGAAGGAATTTTTCTAATATTTAGATGTTTACTGCGCTCTTGGAAGGAAAAATAGTCTTCACCATCTATGGACATCATATTAAGGGGAGATCACAGCTGTCCCTTGCGCGTTGCTTTTCAAACACCTTGGGGCCTGATGATCGCCCTGCATGGAGGAGATACGCATTAGTGACGAAAACTACTCTTCTCCCTTACATTTTTCTTTCTTTGAAAATAATATGATACATAGGCTTAATTTACAAAATAATCTTACGTTGAGCTCATGGTACAGTCTATGTCACTAACGTCTAAAGTTTGGAGTTAAGGGAAGAACGTAACGATTTTACTGAGTAACCTTTACATAAAACTTTAAGCTTGTTCGTGGAATTTTTATAATGGATGAAAATGTAGATTTTAATAGTCACTAAGGGAATTTTTTTTGTAAGAAACAAATTTATTAATCCTTGTATGAATTGTTATTATCACCAGTTTTTCGAAACGATTAGTTATTGTCAATTTTATCATTTTCCAGTATCTGCACTTGAAATTTTTTCTGTAGCACGGTAGAAAATGAAACGTTACAGCTAACGTTGAGTCACCAAACCAGCCGTACTTCCGTAATACCACCTAAAACTCAATTTCGAACTGCTCATAAACTTGCTAAGAAAATCTCACTCTCCCATTGTACATCGTACGTTTTCTATTCTTCTCACAACTATTTGGTAAATCCGCAAACATGTGTCTCGAGAGTTTAGAAGCTCGGCTCATTTCTTGCTTTGGCACGCGAATTTTCCCAGCCGAGGTAATGTCCGTGTAAATTTCTACGACATGCTACGCCTCCACCCTAATGAAAATTCTTGATTAGTTACCACTGGATTTTGTACTCAAGGTAAGAGTGGTAAAGTCGATCCTCATAAAAAGTCGACGTACTTTTTAGTAACATCTCGAAATAAGGATGGTACGAAAAAGTCTGGGTTGTTAAAAATGTTTTTGTTGGAAGACTGAAAGAATTGAGCAGCAAATGTAGCCTAAGAGATCCTTTAAAGTCCTTACATTACGGAAGGAAATTCTTATATTCGTATTTTAGTTAATTTCTATTTAATAACAAGAAAACCGCTGCGTGAATGGGAAAAATACACGTGGTCTAAAAGTTGCAGCATTCAGCCACTTTGAAATTCATGAAAATTTTGAACTAGTCTTTTTCATCATGCAAAATTTCGGTCATGAGAGAGGTTTTTTCTTTCTCCACAGATTTAAAAGATTTAATTTCTTTCGTGGGGAGGCTAAATAAAGTGCAAAGTGTAGTTTCTTTTTATGCTGAGTAGCACTCTAGTAACTTTGAATAAAATACGTGAGCCTTGCATTGATGGAAGCCTCTAGTCTTTTTTTTCAGTATGGCTGGCAGCCAAGCCATGAGATTCTTCGAGCTTTGAGCTGTTAGCTAGATTTTTTTAGTAGACACCACATAAACAAACTTAACGATCGAATATTTGTAGGTACAAGCTCAACAGTCGCCGCCTGAGCACGTGCCTTGCAGGTTGTCTTCAAGAAAATAAGATGGAAATCGATTGTAATTTGTACTATTATATATATTATAGTATAGAAAATAGGAAAAAAATTATTCACTATATCAACTCAAGTTTGAGCTTTGTAGTCAATTTTGAATTCAAGAGCATTTTTACATTTTTTAAACTTATATTTGTAAATTAATAGATAGTTTATTGTTTAAGTGATAACAAGATTGGAAGTTTAGTTCATCGCTTGGTTTTATAACTGTTAAACTATCGAAGATTACGATTTATTCTTTATTTCTTTTATCACGACTGTACAGGTCTTACTCAGGTACGTAGTTCAATTATCAAAGGGCTAAAAAAAGTTTCACCCTAAATTATTATTCATGAATCCACTTTGAGCACTACAATAAATTCTCCTCCCACCTTCCGATTAGAGACGCTAAATCGATACCGAGCGTCTTTGTATACTACCAACTCTCTGCTAAGCTGAAAATTCGATCCAAATAGTCGATACTGCTATTTATCCGTCTCTTCTCATTATCCCTCACAAAATTATCAATACCAACATATTCTACTTTTCGATATGGAAGACTCATTTTGTTTACTTACTTTTTCTGACAAATGCCCTTTTTCTTTTCGCAACTCTACCGGAAACTTAATTTAAATTTGTCTGTTTGTTTGTGCCTCTCTTGAATTTAAAAAAGAAAAAGTGAGGCGATATATCACTAAAATCAAAAATCCCCGTAACAGGTAATAATCTGAGCTACCACCACCTTAAAAAAAAGCAACACATCACGGTCGAAGGCAAGTTGGCGATGTTTGAAGGACCTCCCTCTCGTATCATTCGTTTTTTCATCGCCTTGACAAGCAGGTGTTAAATTTTTTGCAAATATCTGTCTTCTCTTTTTTTGTGTATTTCACTTACTGATAAAATATGTGTACGCAGCAGTACTCGACGTCAAAGACATGTGGCATGTCTAACCACAAGATTCCTCATCTCGAATACCGCACGAGTACCGAACAGTCTTGCCGTCGTCATGTCGGCGTAAAAATGAAAAATGTTGGTCGGCGGAAAGTCTGGCTGCTTCACTATGTATTATTCTCCAGTACATTCTGTGCACATGTTTGTGTCCATTGTGTATATACAAGAGGGGCTAATATTATGGATTCAACGCTCAATAAAATTTTGTCATATTGTTCTCATTACGTTTTTTTTTTATTTCAAGGTCCCAATAGTTGTGTTCTGAGATTTTAACTCACACACAGATTGAAAAAACTCTAGTCTGTCATAAAAACGTGTAAATTCTTCATCATCTAACGCGATGGTAACTTTTTAAGATTTTCTAGTAAAACAGATTTCCTTCCTGTCAAGAAGATAAATAAAAAATGCGTAAAACTCAAATACATATTCTAAAAAAAAAAAAAAAAAAAAAACAACAACAACAACAACAACAACAACAACACAGGTAGCGCGCGTATCGGTGAGGATTTAAAACCCTGAGGATTCATCCTCTTTTCTCCAGCCATTTACTCCACTTTTATATTTTATCCTGTCTTTTTATTCGCTCCAGTGATTTTTCAACGAAATCGAGCAGCCCTTTCGCACGAGTTCGCACTTCTTTCTTCGATGGAAAGAAGCTCCACTTTTCCTTTGGACGCTTTTCACTCTTTGCAGTTGCATGACACCCGGCACAAAGCGTCACAGAATCCCTTCAAGTTGATAACAATGCTTCCTTCGTGCCAAAGCCACACACCATGGAGCGTCGTCGCATGCATAACCCGCTCTAGCCTTTTTCATAACAGGTCAGCAGCCAGACGAACGGTTCTTCTCAGTCCACTCATCTGCTAAATGTTAGTGGAGTTAATTTTGTTATTTACTTTTAGTAGCTCTGTGTAAGTCCGCATTTTCATTTACTTCTTAATACTGTTCTTAGCCTGAACTATTCAAAAAATAGTAGTCTCTATCAAGTTATATCTTTATCACCACAAATACGCAACTTTCTATTACCGTTGGTATATTATTTATTATGTTTGTTATCTTATACCCTGTGTATACTACACTCATTTGTTTTTATTTAACCAGAGTCCGATATTTTTGTCTTACCGTCACTACCATTTTTTAATGCTTGAACTAAATTAATTGAAGTTAAATCGTTAAAAAAGTCATTCAGCTTTTTGCATTGTCATAAATTTGATAGAGAGATACTCTCTTTAACTCAATAAAATAAGTAAGATCGTTGCTGTTAAAAAAGGCAAAGATACAGCAGCTAAGTACGCGTCACTTTTCACGACATCGCGTCATCGTCGTTGGATCAACTATTGAGGTTTAATTAATTTACGACTAGTTTCTATAGCTAATCATGTGGTCGATTAAAGGTTTCTTAAATGAGTTAGATCCGACAAAACAGGAAATTACAACTTTTTTAATAGTTACACTCATTTCAAAAATACATACGTCTTTCAGAATTCAAAGTTAGTATAACCAAACAATAGTTTTTTAATTTAATCATGTTACCTCAATATTACGCAAGATTTTACAAAACTATCTTAAGATTGATGCCCTTAGAATACGCCCTTTGCTTTCTTACATAAATCCATGATATAAATAAACAAAGAACTAAAAGCAACAATGAACTGAAACAATAAATCAAAACACTAAAACCGTATGGCTGGCGGAGTCAGAATTTAATAAACAAGTACGTAATGCTTTTATAATAATACCTATAATAGCATAAATTCCTAAAGAGATAACTTGAATAAACATGAATTTCGGTATCTAATTGGTTTTTGTCAAGAACGAGTTCGCTTTATCAGTTGGTATTATTATTGTCTTTTTTTTCATATATTATTTCCAAGTATAAGGAACTTATTATTATAATTAAAAAAAAGTATTTCTTCTTGTAGGTACGGTCTCAATGAATTTTTTTTATAGAGTGATGCAAAGAGCGCGTCCACGTTCGATTTCTCTTGTTCTTCCGTCCTTTACTCCATCTGACGCTGTACCTATAGTCTCGGTAAATGACAAGCGCGTGTGTATCAGACAATGAGAGCGTTCTCTTATACATTGGTGAAAACTTTCTTTCTTTCTTTTTTTTTTAGAAATCATTTGCGTTGTTGAGAATTAATAATAGAGAAAAAATTTTAGAATAAACTCACATTTCTCAAGATTGATGAAGATCTTTTTTGCCCTTAACAATTTATTTGAATACTTTACGATACCTACGATTGTTTTGTTCAATTTATTCTTATTCTCATTATTATTATTATTATTATTATTAAATACATGAACAATATATTTATATACGAAAAAAGAAGTTACATGATTTTACCATTAATGCAACATACCTAATATTTGCCCACTACACGTAACGATTCTTTTAGTGACAAAACCAGCTTTCTCTGCTGCATGTCGGAAAACTTCTGAACTATGTTGAAAACGCACGAATAATATTGATGGAAAGCCAAGCAAGCAGCCGTAACAGCTCAAGCTTATATGCATACAAGCCCCTAGCATGTCTCTTAAATTTGACAAAAAGCAAAATTAAAGATGAAACCTCCTCGGCGTGAAGATGACTTTGACTCTTTATTTCAAACATCTCCTTAGTGTATGATAACGTTAATTAAAATATGAGCTGATAAACAAAAGTTGCATCGTGAGTGCCTGCAATACTTTGAGCATTGATCAAAAGATTCACGAACTGTATTACGGTGCTCTTTAATCAAAGATTAAGTTTCTTATGTTTCGATCGCTACTATTTATTCTCCCTTTCTTCCCTTCACTTCTTGTAATTAATGAATCCATGGTACCAATGAAGCACGTAGTAAATTATTTACTTTATTGTTCAATTACAGTATTTATGCTAGTGTGTATAAACTTCATACTTTATTCTAGCATGTATGATTAGAAATTTTTATTGTTATATGATATAAAAAAGTATTATAGTTTCGTGTTAATCAATCTAAAAATTAAATAGACCTGGTGGACCTGAACCTAAGTATATCTGATTTGCTGCAAAAACAAGAAAGCAAAAAGATATTGAATTCGGCTCAATTTAATGAATCTTTGAATAAAGGGACTCTTTGTTTTTGAACGAGATTAGTATCAAGCTTGGAGAGATCAATATGGTGTCCACTGTCAAAGACACGAGAACTACTCGATGATCTCATCCAGTGTGATTAGGCACCAACCATTCCAAGTATTTCTTCCGAGTATCCACTGATCCTTGCACTCCGACCGGTGCTACACCCTCTTTACTGAGTTCGTTTATCCGGTGGCCGTAGAGCTTTTTTCCTCCCACACACTTTTTATTTCTTACCTATTCGACCACCAGTAGATGAAATTTCTCACTGTCAAGGCAAATTCTCTGTCACACATAGGATAATGAGATGCTTGAGGAAGCATCAAATGTCCGAATGGGGTAAGGAGCTCGGTAAAATTTAATTGTTGGTGGGCTTAAATGAGACCAATTTTTAATCGTCACTCCAAAGAGAGTTGATGCTCTGCGTCCGAGTTTCCAGTGAATCCTCGTGCAGTTCTGTTATACTTGCCTCCGCCCTTGTGGAATCAATCCACCTTGGTCTTACCAAACTTTTTTTATTCAGTTTTCCCAATTCTTATTTTTTTAATCGTTAGTTCTATAGCTGTGACTTTTTTGTAACTCCGTTTGTAAAAAGGAAGCGTGGTACATACACAATGTAACCAATTTGCTACCTATTTTTATAATAGATTACTTAGTCCTATCTCAAACTAAAAAAAGTGATTTGCAAAGACTCAGCGTTTGACTTGCAAGTATGAATCATTCTAATATTAAATTTCATAAAACAGTATTTTAAAATAAGTTTTTAGTGACAATTATTTTGAAATTGAAGTCATCTCCCATGCTATTTTTTTTGTTGTTGAATCGAGGGTAATTGAATTACAATATCACCAATTTTCAAACAACGTCAGTGCAAGGTAAAAAACGACAAACCCACGTCAAAATAACTGTTTTAAAAAAATGCTAAATCCATCGCTAGTTAAATTAAAGTCACCACTGTAAAAAGTGCATTTATTTATTTTGCAATTAAAAATACCATCGGAAATTAAAATTTTCAAGTTATCAAGTATGCCAAAGCTGACTGGAAAGAGGGTCGGAATTTTCCGTTCACAAGTAGTTTTTCCCCGGATCTCAGAAAATGTCTTGTCCAGTTGTAGCGCACGAACAGACAGCTGAAACAAGAAAAAAGGTTCCACTGGATATTAAAGGATAATTAACTATAAATGCACTTGACTGGAAGTGGCCGCAACGTTACATCACTCACGACGCTTTTACACGCTCGCTCTCTTTCTTTGTCTGCTTTTTTTGCACAGCAATGTTTTGTGACCTTTTAGTGCTGTGCCCATAAAAACATACTCCCAAAGCTGGCATCTCACTTAAATTTCAACAAAACCAAGTGAAATTTACGCATGCGTTACTTCTGCTTGCGTCCCTTACCGTCATTACCGCGTACACAACGTTACTGCTATGCGACTTGTGCGAAAGAAAATTTATGTATATGATACCTCAGTGAATACATGTTGAAAGCAGCGTCCTTCTGAGTATTACAATAGATCAAGTTGCTACTGATGTTTAGCCAAAGCTGTTAAAAAATCTTCAGGTGAACTGATGACAACATGAGACTGTGAGAGACTGCGCATAGTGGATTTTTTTAAATAAGCTACTTAGACAGTAACGCGCTCTCAATTTTTGTTAACGAAAAATATTAAATAACAAAGTAAATGTGTTTTTATTTAAAAACATTTTTTAATCTCAGAGAAAAAAGAGGTGGAGTATTTAACATAAATCATTAATAATTGAAAAAGCGAGAAAAGTTCGTAATAACAAGTAAGTTTGGTGCTTGCGGTTCTCCGTACAAGGAATTATAGTGTGGAGTAGATTCTTAGTTTTGTCTTGGTTATGGAATTTCGCATTTGTATTATGTACTTTTTCACAGAGTATACACCTAGAAACTTAGTCGTAGACGTTCTGAAAAATGGGCTCCTACTCCCTGCGTGTTTGTACTCTGTGTTATGAATAGAAATGAGCATTAAAGAAAAAAAAAGTTTGCGGTTAAATGAAGCATTTCAAATCCTAGTTTGTATCCTAGTTTTTATCCAACAATTATTATTTGCAGTAACTTTCCTTTTTTTTGTAAATCAAATATTTTGTTCAATGCTAATCTGTTATTTTATGTACCCTTTAAAAAATTCTTTTAAATACTGTCGTCACTTATTTTTCCATTAAATCAAATCTTATAAATTAAAAAACTTACATAATACACGTACTAATGATCAAGACAAGATTTCTTCTTACTCACCTGCAACAGAAAAAACATTGAAATCCATTACGATGTGTTTATTAATCTAAAAACATAATAAAATATCATTATTGTCTATAAATGTCCGTTCACTCTCATTAGACTGATCCAAAATACTATTTTATTATGATTCATGCAGCAGCAAAATCAGGAACTGCCGTCAAGGTAATAATTAATAAATAATCTCTCCCTATGATCTGCCTCAATGAATTATACAATGGGCTGATGTATCATATCATTACCCAACAAAAAAGTCTATACAGCCTGATACAACAATCTCCGCTATCTATATCATCTTTGGACGATATGTACACATTAGTTTCCTTAGGATAATCTTTGTTTACAACTTGCTGCCATGCATAACTGACATCCTCGTTCAAGTGTGTCGGGTACAGGATTTATGCTTACGTGACTTGTCGTCTTCGCAAAGACGCAGGACGTTCATGCAATTATACGTCCGTATGGTTAAATATGGGCTTACGACGATGACGGCGGTGTACTGCTGCACGGGGGAGAAACGAGGACACGTGACATGTCCATGTATTTTATTATGTTTGTATACTGGTGCCTACTTTATCCTAGGCTCGTGTACGTCTATAGGTATATATGTTTTAGAAGTGTACTGGAGAAGAGGGAGAAAAAGAGATTGAGAGATCTGCGAGCAAATGTTGACAGGGCTCTTAAAGTTTCATGTGTCGCACTGTAGATATTACGTGTGTATGATTATTCCGAAGAAATTTTTGGCAGAGGACATGGTGAGAGACATCGTCTCTGCGTTTCATAATAAGGGCAATTGCGATTGCTTCTTTTTTGTCAAGGGTAAAAAAGGAATATATTTTAAATGCAGATCGACTGTCTGTTGGTAACTGATTGATGGTGTTATTTAATTATATTATTTAATAACCTGCTAAGTATCATCGAATGATTTTTAAAGTCAGTATGTGTGCTTCAAAATATGTTTACAGTTTAAGGGAAACAACTAACATAGATTAAAGTTGAAGAAAAAGCAAATTAAAAAAAAATTTTGAAGGGACAAACTTTTTGAAGTGAAAATTAGTTTGCGAGTCAGACATTAAAAGAATTTTTAATACAAAAGCGTTTATCAGTGCAAGTAATAGAAACAATTGCTTGGTCTGCAATGAAATGGAAGAATATTTATTGTACTTTTTATGCAATCTTCAAATCACTGAATTTTGATAGGTTCAAGTTTAAAATAAGTAATTAAAGTACATATCTAAAATCGAACCTAATGGAATTTGTATTGCTCATTTAATGTAGCTCTGTAATGTTGGATGAAGTTTACGTAGCTCTTTAAAATGTTGCTCTGAAATAAACTTTTGAACCAAGGCGAATTTAATTTGCATAAGTTCAACTATAAACGCTGTACATATTACAGTATCAAAGTTTTATTAAAAACTTTGAATTTAAGTTTTGGGGAAACTATAATAACATTTTGCATGGCTTCTTTTACATTATTTTTGAGATTTCAACTAAAATGATTCAACAAGAATTTATGTAAAATGAATGTATAGAAGACAAAAGAAAAAAAAACTAAGTATCTCAATACGATGTCAAAGTTTGTCATGCCCAATGTAATAACGAATGTCGAGTCTTCGGGATGAAAAAATTCAAGAGATTATCTTAAAAATCAAGCTCCTTCAACTTCTGAGTAGATTAGGCTGGAATTTCTGATAAAGACGTTATCCTCTTGGCATATCTACCATAAATATAAGGTTGGTAGGAATGGATCGAAGAGTGATGGAGAGAAACCAGAGTGGATAGATCGAGATTACGACTCTGGCGCTGACGAGACTTCCTTCCCTTTAACCATTGCATTTTGAGGTTGTTCTGTACTGGAGAGCCGCTGTCACTCTTCTTATATCCTCCTCCTTTCATTGGAAAAATATTTGTTCTCGTGTGGCCACCGGCAGCGGTAGTTTCCTTTATCCTGTGTAAATGGTGGCGATTCTCTGTATACACAAGTTTATATGCAGTCGACGACTGGCTCGTAACAAAGCCCTCCCCTATTGTGCTAAGAGACGATGGGAATCGTATTTCTTGGTTTACCGATGTTTGGCGAATTATTTCCGCTAGTAGGTATTGGAGGAGAAAGCGCAAGTTGTGTATTTTAGCAGACCTGCGAATAAGAGATGAAACGAGTAGTTCAAAGATTTTGCTAATAAGAATAGGCTGAAATGCATGCCGCACTCCAACTTAAAGAAGTTCTATTGGCATATCTTAATGAACAAAAATAAAAACAGCAATATTTAAAAAAATGTTATTCTTCAGACTTTTAGTGCATTAGCTACGGACATAATGCTGAAGTGTAAAAAAATGTATTACCCAATTTAATTTCAGTGCAAGGTACCTACTCTACTTCATTCAGCGTAACGTAATAATAGTAGCCGTATAATTTTGTCAAAAAATATTACATTAAAAAAAACTCATTTACATACGGAATGAAGCCTCTGAAACCTATGAAAGCCAAGCACTGTGACTGCATAAAACTACACTGAGAAAAAAAAAACTATTTTCATTACTGTGCTGGAATAGTAATATGATACTGTTCAGTCGTCTATAGACTTCTTAGTGTTTAAACAACAATTTTTACTATTTTAACACTAGATTACCCTTCTAGGATAGAAGTTTTTAGTATTTTTTTCTCTCAGTGTACCGTATCAGTAGAAATATGCGAATTCAGTGAGAAAGAGTAAAAATCATAAAGCGAGAGAAGAAGTCAAGACGAAGGCGCTAAACGAGAGTGAAAATAAGAATAAGAAGCTGGCTCGTTAATGCCCATCTAATAGAACCACACACATACAGACATAGTCACATAAAGTTAGTACAGCTGCTCAGAGACTCTTCCTCCTAATGTATTCCAATCCTCCCCATCTACTGCATAAAATATTCGCAAGGAGCCTCAGGGAATTCAACGGGAGGCCCATGCGAATTAGTCATTCGAATTTCTTCGAGTTGTAGGTAGATCCAGTAGAGGTGAAATCCCATGGGTACAGAAGGCAAGTCGAAGAGAAGCCTCGGATCTCTTCATCTCTTTGGATAGGCCAGCTATGTTTCTCTTTTTCTCTCTCTCTCTCTCTCTCTCTCTCTCTCTCTCTCTCTCTTGCATATGGAAGAACATCTTAAGAAGGGCAGGTAATATGTGGATTTGATGGTATGTAAGAGTTCGACTTGCGAGATCGTATGATATTATGTTATATGCCTTTGCAGGCGAGAAAGATATTGGATTGTAACAAACGTCTTATCACTTCTTTTATAAATATTGATCATAAAGTATGTGACTGATTGATAGTGGTTGACCGATAGTAAAAAATAGAGGATGAAGAAACACATCAATATTTATGATAGTGGTGTAACTTATTGTTTGTATTGCCAAATGCAGTAGGTTTCTTTTACGGATGAACCGCATCCACCGAAATTATAATTTTAAAGTGATTGGGCGATAAAATAATTTGGTATTTTGATAAAAACAAAGATGTATTTTAAGTATCTACTTAAACACGTCCTGTCAAAATTTTAGACCATTGCTAAAATATTTCCATATATTTAAACTTTTATACACAAAGTTGCACGAAAACAGTTTTACAAAAACCGATTGATTCAAGTTAATATTTTTTCATTTGCATCTGCACACTTTTACTATTGACGAAAATTAATTTAAAAAATTTCAATGTTCTTGAATTTATACTAGACCGTTTACAATTTATTTTTATTCGGTCCGCAATTATTCTTATGTTTCTTCGCTCAAACTACATAGCCCCTCACATAGATAGGCACGCAAGCTCGCAAAAATCATGTATGTGTGATATTCTCCCTCTCTGTCTCCTACACTAAACCCTTATCTCGTTCCCTTTGGCTTCCAAGCTCAAGTTCTACTTTAGTCCTGCAGTGGCTGCGCTTGCAAAAGGATGGGATCGTTAGCGATTGAAGGTCGAGTCTCGTTTTCTAAACGAGTGCCACCTTTTGTTCCTTGTAGAATGTTGAGGGGAAGAAGAGGCTGACGAAGACAGAAGAGGGGAGTTGAAAGAAAAGTGGGACACTACACGAGCGAGCGGCATCTTTTCGGGGCTCTTTGGTCAGTAGTGCCGGTAGATGCATGTTCGTTTAATTCACAATATAATAATTGGTACAGTCGTAAATTACTGCACAGTCCAATGTTGTGCTATATCAGTCAGCTATTTCACTTTTTTTGCATCGCATTTGCTCCATTTTTCGCTTTTTTCACTAGCTGTTACATTGGGAGAGTAAAGTTCTTTGTTGACGTGCAAGTAGAGCTGCATCGATATCCAATTTAATTTAGTAATGTGAGAGCTAATGCTTCTAATAAAATTTACGTTTTTCTACCAGCTTTAATGACTTTTACTTTTATTAAAATTTTTTTGTCATCATATAACAAATCATAAATACGTTATTTAGTACAACTCATGGTTAAATTAAACATGTATCACTTAAAATACAAAATTTCATTATAAATAACGGCGCTTAATTTTCCAAAACATAACGTTTTGCATAGTGAAACGAGTGTGAAAATCACCGTGGGTAAGATTTATAATTTTAAAATGAATATAAAAACAAAATTGAATAAAAAAAGACATGGGAAAAAATATTTATTTTGTAGTTGATGTGACTGCACATGAATAATTTTTTTAAATGACATAAATCATTATTTTGTACCATAAAACTTGTTTCTGACTAGTTATAAAAATTTCCTTCTTTACCAATGTGAAAGCTTCTCTGTGATTAAACAAGAGCTGTATCGTAAGTAATGAATGAAAAACAGTTAAAAAATCCTCACTCCTAAATGTTAAATCTAATTATTATTTATTGTTAATACAGATACAGGAACGTGACGCAGTCTCATATTATAACCAATATCTAGTCAAACAAGAAATTTTTTGATACATCAGGCCTAATATTATTTCTTCTACTGTAACAATGCAGGGAGTCATCAAGTCTACTATGTCTGCTTGATGACACTGCAACTATACGTGTATACTCAGCATACAGTTAAATTACAGCTGGTATATCAACAGGTCGCATTATCAGTGTATGTAATCGTGTTTTACTGAATTCACCGCTGAAATCTGATGACGAAGAGGATAAATCCCCGATGGCTAAAAGTATATGTTCGCTAAAATGTTGAACTCGTAATCGTAGTCGATTATTGCGGTGGGTGGGTTGTTCAAGTCCAGATAAAACCTTTTGTATATACACACACAAACAAGCGTAAACTATTCGTTCATCAGGAATACCTCCCGAGTCAAGTGTCTCTTTATCTCCTCTGTGCCTCACATATGCGATATGCAGTGCGATTTCGTTTATTAAGTGTGGCAATCACGATATCTAATGCCTTTTAAGTGGGCAAGAGCTAGGCTTTAATAATCTTTATCCTTACAGATTTCAATTACCATTGAAAAAAACACTCAGTTCTCACAAACACAACACGATACGTTATCTCTTCATTATTTGCGTACACCTAGTTTATCTTGCGAGGTACTCGTTTCTAACATTACTATGTTCTTTGCGCTGTTATATGTATCACAGGAAAGGCAATTTATCACTCATAAAACTTGCGCTATCACATGTCGTGTATCATTTTACCTCTATTTTGAAACTTCCAATAGTTTTATTTCTACTACAAATAATTTATTCTTAACAAAATTATTATTTTTTTGAAAAGTTGTGTGTCTGTTGTTCTGTGTTGAATGTACAGCTCACATGAAAAAATAACAGGAAATCAAGTATTCTTTTATATATATATATAAGAGCGCGCGGTGGCTCAGTCGGCTAGGTCGTGGATTGACACGCGGGAGACTGTGGTTCGATTCCCGGCCAGTGCGACTTTTCGGGCAAGTACAACTGTGATTCTCACATGTGCTTTTTCACCACGCAATGCTCCTCGAGGAGGGTTTAGGCGACCTTCTCGCAGCAAAATTGCCTAATTTCCCCCTACCCCCCGCCCAGTAATGTGAGGCCTCCTATCCCTTTCCTTGTCCCTTTCCCCAAGTGCTAAGTGCCCTGTGTAGTGCCCTTTATAAGGAGCCGGACGTAAAGCACTATAATATAAAAAAAATATATATGTACATGAGTTTACAGTTTGNTTAATATATATATCTTGTGTCTCTTAGAACATGCGGCTAATTTTTTGGTTTGGTTTTATCAAATAACTTCGTCAGCTGCACTGATAATAACCTTTTGCTTGCTTCTCTAAAAACATGCATTTAAAGTTTTTATTTCCTTTACGTACGTTTGTTTCAAAAATAAATTTTGTAAATATTACTATATCCTTGCGTTCAGCACATTAAAATTTTGTGTACTATTAATCTGAAAAGCGTACATACTTTGGTCGTTCCAAACTATTCGTTTTATTCGAAAAGTACTGGCCAGTTTCTTAATCTAGCTGAATTCTAAATTATCCATTTGTTTATATCATCACAACAAAATATAAGAATAGTGGTATTAATCTCAAAAGTTTTTTTTTTCGATAACATTCTACTTTGGGTTCTACTATTTTAGTTGTAATTTAGCTAAGAATAAAGTGAGAGTATTCACGTAGAAGTCAAACAAAATCACTTTTGTCAAACTGTAATTTGAAATCTAGTTGATTCAAAAATGTTGGTCAGGAGCGATTTTAGTACATATGCAAGTCTAAAGATCAATGGAAATTTTAAACTTTATTTGATGGTTTTACCAATACTTAAATTACAGCTTGTTTGAAGGCTTGTTTTAGATTAAATCTAGTTAATTACTAGTATTTCTTACCATGTTAACTTACAAATAAAACAACAGGTATTTTATGTTATCAATAAGGAGAACCATTCTTATTTTATTTTAGAATATAACTGGAGCATCACCTTTGGCACAAACGAAATAATCAAATACCAGAGTTTGAATCAACACTGTCACGCAAAATCTTTTGTTGTCAATCCTAGTTTCTTCCATCATATAATTTTTCGGAGAGGTTTCAACATATATCTTTTACTCTGTTTATATTCTAACTATTGTTTTGCGGGATAAAAATTTTATACAACTTAAGCAAAAAAATTTTGAAACATTAATTAGACATCTCCTTACTTGATAACTTTTTGTCTCTTAAAGTTGCTATTGATTTCGCAACGGTATAATAAAACTCATAATGCCAATCACCTACGTGACACATCTAACAATTATTGCGTAGAGTGCAACCGAGTCAAGCAACATGTACAAATAAGCACCTGCAGTTGGGTAGCGAATGAAAAATTATAACTCATTCTCCACTGTGACACAAGTACGGTCGATGTCAAGGTAAAACCGAGAGTTTGCGCAACAGTTGCTTTGCGGTTTTTGAGTATACTTGCGAGATGACTGCACGCGCGAACACTGCTATGAGAGCAACGAAGTGGCAAACCCTAATCGATCTCGGGTTGTTTTTTTTTTTTTTTTTTTTTTTTTTATTGTAGAGAACATGCATAAAAAGAGTCGTGGGTAAAATCAGGCTTGCAAGGAACATTAATTAATAGGGCATTCCACGTGAATGGAGAAAATATATTTTTTTAAACTTTGGATTTCGTATTTGGATAGTACTTTGTATGAGAAAACATTATTGTAATTTTTACAAATTTTTTGACCAATACCACTGCCATCAGTGATGGTCAAAAACTTCGAATTCTTCTTTGACCGTTAACTTTTGAATTTTAGAGGAAGAATTATGCTGGTAAAAAAATTTAATATGTTTACGTTTTTTAAATATTCAAGTGAGCTTCACCTGTTTTTTTCGAATTTTAAAGTAAAAAATTGATTTTGTTATAAATAGACATACTTATTATCATGAATGTAAATTATATATAATATTTATCAATCATCTATCTACAGAGAAATTCTTTCAAGTTGTAACTTAATTTTTTTAATAGAGAAACCTGAAAAAAATAAAAAGAAGAAATATCGACGCGGAAAATATTTACTTTAATAATAGACTTGAACCACTTTGGTGCGTCTGGCTTAAAAATAGAATACATACGTTACACACGTTGTCATCGAGATATAAGAGCCCGTTCTGCACTTTTATAAAAATCGATGAAAATACAAAGCGATAGAGCTCTCATGTTTCTTGTATATTGAACGTGTTGAAAGCCAGCTGGTGCTGCCAAAGTTTTTCAATTAATTTTTTCCTTCCCTTCGAAAGGCCTTGTGAGTCTAGGGGTATTTTTAGAACCTGAATTCATTGTTGCATTCGTCATAGCTGGTGGATGCAGTGATAGTGGCCTGATGAACTCGAGGAGAAGGAAGTCGGATCGACAATAGTATTTATGTAACGACTCTTATTGTTTCCGAAGTATTTAAGAATTTGTGAAAAAATTTATATTTTGCTCAAGTATGTTCTTAATTATTGCGCAATGGACTATTGCGCAGTTACATAGAGTAAAAAAAAAAAATACGTATCATGAAATTCGTAAATGAAAATAGGCTAAAATAATACTTCAGAAAATTTTGAAAGTTCGCACCTAAGTATTAAATAATGTTAAATATCTTTTGTACATATTCTACTGAGTAATTAATGAACAGGACAGTTTGAAAGCTATTAATTAGAACCTTGAATACAACTAGAATCTGGTATGTCATGAGAGAGGCCATCATCCTTAGCAAATAACAGCCTGCCCATATATTTTTAATAAGAAAACGAGGATCAGAAACACTTGTGCGCTTGTATCAAAAGAGAAAAAGGGATATAAAAAGGTGTAGGTCACTGATATTAGAAGGCCGGCGTAGCACTCAAATTCGTTTGCGCTCTCCTCCACCCGTGGTACGTTTTTGTACTAGAACTCGTTGGTTACACCCTCATGCGAACACAAACACACGCACGCGAGGTGTAGGGTTGCACGGATCGTTGAAAGAATGTGCCTCGTAAATTTCGGCGTGGAACAATCGGCCTGGCTTCTGCTGCTGTTTGTGCTGCTACGTCGTACCAGAATGTCCTATGTATACGTGTGACCTGCATTGGTATTGTTGCTCGCGTACGTGTCTGTGTCAGTATTGTACTGTTATATAAGCGACGCACACACGCACAACGGGGGCCGTTTTTTAACGACCTTTTGGAGCATCAGCAGCTCTCTATATCTTGTTGTTTTTGTACAATGAGCTCGTAACCACCTATATGTATACTCGTCTGCACTTGATTTTGCTGTCATTTCTCTGGGTCAGAGAACATATAATACAGATGAGCAAAGCGATAAGCAGAGTCCAGCACACGCTAGACATTGCGTGTGACTTGTCGCACTGTTTATCAGCTCGATAATTATAGTAGTGGCTGTTTATCGATTAGCCTTTTATCTCGCTATCATCTCTTTTTTTCTGCTATCAAAAAGTTGACATATTTTTCATGTTAATCTTCGGAATGTACGTACGCCTTATCAAAACCTTTTTAAATCAACGGCCCTATTGTGAATGCTTTTTTAATTACAATGTACTATATATGCTACATATATTTGATGCCTAGACATTGCGATACAGAATGGAAAATTGGTGGGTTGATGATAGCTTTTAATGGTAGAAAGTTGGGAAAACTGCAGATACATGCAATTATTTATGTAGAGCAAAATGAAAATCATCATTTTGTTAAATTTACTACTATCCAAGTATATAGTTAAAAAAACTTTCTCGTAATGAAAGGACATTATCCATTAATCAATAACTTTAACATCCGTCATTCAAAAGCTTCTTATTACTAGCGAGAAAAATTATGCACAAATCTTAGGCTGTAGTTGGGCATTTTTTATAGTCAACAGAACATCTGCAAAGAGAGACTAAAAATAAAAGTAAGAATTTTAGGAATGCAGATCTAATTAATCTCACTTTCGAGATAGGAGCCTTTCCTTGACAAAAGATAAAAAGCAAATTAGATTCCTAGTATAAAAAGAACAGCGTGAAAATAAACAAAAAAACGACTGCCACAGCTTTTAAACGTGGAAAAAGAAGAAGAGAAGAAGCAATGGTAGCGAGCAGTTGTCTCGGACCTCTGACGTTGTCTTTGCGGTCAAGCGGACCTGGACCTAAATTAAAACAATATCCTCTAGTGGAGCGAGTGAAATCCCTTGAACTCGCAAGAACGGCACAGACCATGGTGACGACACCAGAGATGTTGGGTGGAGTGGGGACGAATCTTGGGATTCTGGGGATTCTTCGGGAATTTCAGAAAAAGCGCCCTCGGCACCAGCGGGAGACTTCCCGAGTATTTTTGGAAGGCTTCAGAGCTTTGGACGAAGCTTTGACAAATAAAGAGTCACTAGTCTTTATTCCATTAATGCTTGGCTCTTTATTTGTACTTTCAATGCTTAAACAACTATTTTATTATTTGCTAAGAGAATTATTTGTTGCAGCTACTATTTTTCTCGTCTATAAACCACTTTTTAAAACTAAATCTTCAAAATTTAATTCTTTTTTTGATTATCGATTTTTTGTTCCCAAAAAATGATTAAAATTGTTGAATATCTTATTTATTTTCAGAAATGTTTTTAAAAAATAATTGAGAATTAACATCACGTAATTCATTAACTGCAAAACTTATGTTTATTTTTGTTTATCATTTCAAGCTCGTAAATATTATTGGGCCTTTCGTAAGTAGTGCAATGCCATTCGCAATCATTAAAATGAATGATATGCGTCGATAGGTTATTCTGTTTATTTATTATCATCAAAGGAAAAAGCAAAACTAAAACTTTATTTCATATTTCTCAAATTATAAAATCGTTTATTGTACTGGTACACGAACGGTGGCCCCTGCGTTAACAAGAAAACACATACCGGTGATGATTCTTTTTTTTTTTTTTTTTTTTTTTTTTTCACACTCCACCTTCCACCTCCACGTATATTTCATTGACCAACGAGATTCAATTCCCGTTTCGCTCGTAACTCATACCTCAGGGAGGGAGAATTTACCACGTGATTAAAAACGTCATGGCGCATATATATACACCTACATTGGCCACGTGGATCTAGGTGACGTATATAGAGTCAAGAAGTTTCGCAAGGAATTAATAGGGGACGGAGGGAGGAAGAAAATAACAATAATATTTGACACCGAGAGAGAGAGAGAGAGCCGCGGGGTGAAATATAAAGGGAAGTGACGGAGCGTACCGGTAATACCCGGAGGGACAGGGCCATCATCCCGGCGCTTAACTCCCTAATTCCGAAAAATCGCGTTTTACCCTCGACTACCGTGGCTGTGAGGATCGAGCCCGTGTATGCGTATACACTGCAGTCCCCTGGAGCAAGTATTTAGAGCAGAGAGAGAAGGGTCGACTCGGGTATCACGTGGGAGTACACAATGGAAGGACCCCCGTGAGTGAAACTCGAGAAAGCTGTGCCCACGTACTTATATATATATGGNATTTCATATTTCTCAAATTATAAAATCGTTTATTGTATATAATAAAATAATAATGGCACCTACTAGGATATAAATTTTTATTGATTTTAATCGAACTCTATGAATAGATAAAAAAATTACTTATCAAACTGTATATGTCTCAATTTGTTGACAAAAACGTAGGTGTTAGACGACGTTCGACACCAGTCGTATCAGCTTTACCAGTAGTCGAGTGCTGTCGAGTATCTGACGTCTAGCAGTAGGTATAATAATATTATATCACATCAAAGATGCGGCAAAACATACCACCCAAGTACTACCTTATTTATTTACAGTTCGACCGTCTCGGCTCTTCGCATACTCACTCGGTGACTTTCAATGATATTTTTTCGCTCCTAATGACACTTGAGGCTCTGTTACTTGTGTCTCGTACGCGACTTTTTTTAATTCTTCGGTTCCTACTCAGCCGTAATCATCACTGTCGCCGTGTGATGCCAGCGATCAATTAGTGACATGAGTGAGAGATATTGCATCATTTTCACAATAACTTCGTCAGTGCAAATATAATTAAAAAAAAAAAAAAAAGATACTTACCATAAATACATACGTTCATACTGATGATACGAAAAAAAAGAACAGAAAAAAAAGGGGCGTAATATGTGACGTGGTAGCTAAAGCTATCACGTCACTGTATACCTATATTTCGGGGCAAGTCATCGGCGGCTACCGACTTACCGAGTCCTAGAATAACATATATATTTTCTATATGTATATCTATAACACATTACTTAATGTGTGTTCTCGGTGCCGCGGACTACGAGCCAGAGGAGAGAGAAGGACCGAAGACCATAAAAGGGATTGAA
>NW_019379588.1:0-11765 GCF_000648655.2 Copidosoma floridanum
TTGGTAGTCCTGGGGGGGGGGGCGACGTGGTCCAGTGCGTGGCCATGGACGTTCGGTGGCTTCAGACAGGCAGCGGATAGACTCTGCTCTCGGCGCGCTCTCGTGCTCTGCTTCCCTGACTCCCTGGAGGCCGCTGGCTGGTGGATCCACTGCTCGCCTTGTCGTCGTCGTCGAACCTCTCTCTCTCTCTCTCTCTTCATCCTCCATGCTTCCTATCCACGTCTCTCCAAACTCCTCCCTACTCTCTCTCGTCCTCTACCTCTTCTCCACGGACTCACTCTCTCCACCTCCGCTACACCCAGAAAACTCTCCGCAAACTCTCCAAGAACACACGAAAAAAATAAGTACTTTAACGTATTTAAAAAGACATCTGTATAATTCTAAAAGTTCTGATGTTAACGGTAATAAATTTTAAAAAGAAATTTTGAGAGCAGTGTGAATGGTTGTACCGTCAATTGCTACAGCAGCTTTACCAGTAGAAGCACAGGTTATGTAAGCATTGCAGTAACCTTCGGTGTCAGTGAACCTATTGTATAATTCCATAATTAGTTTGATAATAAACGTATTACCACACCCAGCAGGACCAGTCAAAAATATTAGAAAAGGTGACTCATGTTTATTTTAAAGATGATCAATAATGGTATCTAAGAGTTTTCTTTGCTCTTTGTTTGCAGATCTTATTAAATCGTAAAACTGTTCAGTATCCATTACATTTTTTTCTTTTTTGCTATGACACCCAGTTTATTTAAAGATGCACGATGCAAATCAGTGTTAACAGCACCTTCAGGATCGCGAAGCAATCTTTCATACGGGTCCGGTTCAAAAATTATGTTAGCTTGATTTTGTAAATCTTCGTCTTGAACAGCGTTTTAATCATTTTTTCTATGCCACTACTTGCAAATTTCGAGAATTTTCTGTACATCTAAGTTAGATTCAAACTCTTTTGTGCGCTCTAAAATTAAATCATCATTATCTTGACATATTTAAATGAACTTATTTTCAGCTAACACATCATTTTCTTCGCTTTTTAAAGGGATGTGTAACAGTACTATTTCTCGTGCATAATCATCAAAGTCAGACATATCTTAGTTACAGTACCACATAACTCTAGGCTTTTGCCTTTTAATACATTCTTTTATTTAATATATTTAATTAATTCTCCTTTATCATTAAAATAATACTAAGCAACAAACTGTGCCAACGTTATGTCTTCGAGACTGTCAGGTCTTTTTTCGTATTCATCAAACACATTTTCTTTCCAAATATCAACACAATCGTCATACATTTCATTAAGTTCTTTTATAGTTTTTCTTATTCTCATACGTTCTGTAGGGTAAATAGTAGGTATATAAACGACTGCTAAAGATTACTTAGCCATTGGTTCACGCAATAAGTACTAAGCAACTTTCTGTGATGACATTTCAACGGAATTCAGAACGTCAATACTTATTTTTCTTGTAATTTCAACTATATCAAACTTAGGATTTTCATCCATAATTTCAATAATTTGTCGTTGTACATTTGTGTTTGTAAACGTACTCGATAACGTAAGCTGCACAGAAATACTCATCTTGAATAATTTGAAAATCCATATTAGATTTTAAATGATGCAAAACAAATGGATTGAATGTATTGTGCCATTTATTCAATGGCGTTCGACGATAAAACAACTTTGTTCGAGTGATGCCCGCACGGATAAAATTATAATGGTGTTCATCAGACACGATGAAGATATGACTATAAAAATCATCAAAATCTTCGTAATCAAAATTTTGTAAATTTGTTCGAATAAGACTGTAATGTTTCTTATGATTATTAAAATTTTCTTCAGAAAAATTTGAATCAGTACCTTTCATTGCCATCAATGTCACAGTTTTTTTAGATGGCATGAAAGGTACTCCAAATCTACAATTGTCTTTTTTATTTGGATCCATTTTTTTATAACAAGCGAAAGTGTGCTTATGGATTTAAACTTTAATATTTCCAGATGCTTCAGATGCTGCTACTGAAACGAATTCATCAATCATATTGATCACATCATCGTCATTTCTTAATAAACTTGCAGGTGGATTATCTTACCACAAAAAAAACGTGAGCATGAGGACTACCTCGATGTTAAAATTTTATTCTTTTAAAATAATCAAGCACCCAGTATTTTCCTAATGAACTGTTTGTTTTCTTTTGCAAAATGTTCATGAAACAATTGACTAATTTATTAAAATAAATTGCACAAATAATAGCATTGTTATTGATTAGTTTATCTTTTCTGACATAGTGTAGCTTTGAAAAAAATTCATAGGAAACTTCTGTTTCATAATGTTTTAATTTATACAATAATTTTAATAAATTGTTCCATCCAACTTCATTTGCACTCATACTCATGAAAACTGTTGGTGCACCTATTTTTCTAATAATCGCAAAAAGAAATTTTTTTTAATCAGCCCAATACCAAACAGAATTAGGTATACATCGAAGAAAAGCGAGGTTACCTCCGATACAACTGCTTATATAATTTTCCGATTGAGTTTTCTCTTTTGTAATATTAGTATCATGCCCAATATGTTTGAAAGCTACAGTTACAGCATCTCGAACTCACTATTTCATAATTTTAACAGCCAAATATAAAAGATGTTGTGGATCTGTACCCCAACGATCTGTACGTCGAAGTTCACTGGTAGCTTGCATAAATGAAGTAACATTAACTCCTTCCTTGCAATTTCTGAACTGTCCACAATAAATGGTTGGAAATAAAAGCTCTTCAGCGTGTTCATCAAACAAAATACTTATAGTTTCAGTATTTTCGCCGGGTGTAATGTATAACATTTTGTCTTCATTCCACATTAAAGTTTGTTGTTGAGCTGTCAGATTTTCTTCAAACATGTTCACTAACTTCATTATGATCAATTTCAGCATCATCTAAATAATTATTTAAGGTTTTCTCTTTGATGGAAATATTATAAAATAAATACAGTGGTATGTGCACTAAATATGTTAACCAGTCCTTGATATATATTTTTTTTTTTACAAGACCATGAACGTAATTCGATTTATGTATTAACTGTTTTAAATGCGTACATAAAAAGAATGGTCATCTTGAATATTTCTTGGAAGTTTATTGACTGATGTTTTAACATCAATTGGAACTTTCATAATTCTTCCATAAATACCGACTTGGCCATGAACATGTCTGAGTCTTCTTATTTGCATAAAAGGGATTCTTGGAGAAATAAGTCACTGTTCAATAAGATTTAACTCTGGTAAATGTGATAGAATGACTGGATATGAAAATCCGTTGTATGTGGATAATATTGGAATTTTTTGTTCGACCACAGATTGTTTACATGTAGAACAAATTGCCACTACAGTAATGCCGCTAACAAAATTCTATTATAATACAAATAATTATTATATATAGCAATTGGTTTAAGAGTGTAACTTAAAAAAAAGTGATTATTTACCTGTAAAATTGTTTTCAAAATATTTTCATGCACTGCAGATGACAATTTCAAATCTTTTTTCCACCAAAGCCTATTGCAAACTGCGCCAGAATGACCAAAAGTATTATTCAGAAAAGTGTTAAAAAAATTTAAATGTGCTTGTGCGTGTTGATCATAGTTCGTATATTTCGCCACAACTTCATTATTATCCCTTTCCGAGTCAACGTCAGTTTCCGAAACAATATCTGAAGGATCACGAATGTTTTCAATATCAATTCTGGATTGTAAAGTAATGTTTGAAACTGGAATTAATGGTGCGAAATGCAAGTTTGTTAAATGCAAATGGATAAAATTTGGAGAACCGTTTACTTTACAATAAGCGAGGATTTGTCTTTCCAAATTAATATTTACATGAATAAAGTGATAATGTATGCATATATTTGTATCATGTAATCTTCCAAATATACATATGCAGTCCATATCTCTGTACTTGTGGTCACTAGAGAGTATCTCATTTGCACATCTGGGATTCAAACATAAACACAAAAAAAGTAATTGTTGCAGTAGCCGTCTCAGTTGTAGAGGTGTAGTTGTAAGATTTAAAAGTTTTAAAAAACAATAGAACAAACAATTTCCAGCTGGCTCAGATGGAATATCTCTGTTATGATTAAAAATAAGATCTGGTTGAGCACATGTGACACTATACTTATACAGGGTATTATTAAATTCTATTGGTATACAGAATCCTGTATTGAGCATGGATCATCATGTAACGAGGCATTCGTCTATAAATTTGTGCATCTGTTTCGTCTTGGCTCCTGATTATTTGTTTGTTGTCTCTAAACTAAAAAAGAAAAGAAAAAAAAATCAATTAGAACTAATAGTATAATGTAAATTAAAAAACGAAAATCAATACAATTAAAACTTTTATAACGTTGAAAAATTACGTTTAATACCTTTGAAGATCATAATTTTGTAAAGATAATGCAGCGTCAAGTTGAGACATTTGTTTCTGTAATTTAAGTTTTTTTCTATATCTTTGAGGATATTGAGCATTCATAATTGTACAGAAAAAGTAAAAAGTAGATTATTGAAAAGAACTTTAAAAGTTTATGAACAAAATTAAAACTCACTGGTCAGATTTCTCATCAGAATATGGTTTTCGTAAATTTGACAATTGTTATGTAGGCGTACGTAATTGTGATATCAGTATGTCTGTACGTGTTTTCTCCAATTCATTTAAAGAAGGTTACAGACTTTGTTTTTCTGTGAAATATTTGCTTTTTGTGTTGTCCTCATTATCACAAGATTCCTGTAATTTCACTTAAAACATACGCTGTTCTCTAAATTCCATTACTCTTTCTGTTAAATTATATAATGGTGAAATATTATTGTTACATATAACTGCTCTTTATTGCTCATTTTGCTGTTGATTTTGTAGTCAATTTTGGTTTTCTTTAAATGTTACTGTATGTCTTTGATGTAGCCTCCACAATTTAGATGAAGAGTCAGAATTTGATTTGTTTTGAATTGATGTTTTGGAATCAAAAAATAGACAAGTGTCTCGTCTTATGTTTGGATTAAATTTAAGAACACTGAAATTCTAGTTTGCTTACACTTGCAAACTGAAGATTAAAACGCACCTTGTATCTACAGAAAATCACTATCACAAAATATTAACACTGAAGCCATTGACACGTTGCAACACGATGACAATTAACCTTATAATCAAATATACAAGCTTTCAACGTAGCACTAAAAATCGCTTCTTCTGACAAAGATGACTGTCAGAGAGTAAAACAATGTCTTAAAAAGCCTGTTGCGGCCGTAGTTCATAACTGATGACAGTCGGTGCCACCATGTGAGAGCCAAAAAAAACTTTTAGTGGGCGCGTGAAAAATATTTGAAATATATTTCACATAGAATTTTTTATGTTTAAAAAAAGTATTAATATAATGATTTAATGGCATTTTGGCATTATTTATTTATCAAATGCAAATTAAGCGCCCTTAAAAACCATTAAAATGATATGTAACGCGAAATATACATATTGTTCAGTTTTGAAAATCTTTATTAAATATGACTTAGCGCCTAGTACAGAGTTGCAGACAATTATATTACTTCTGTCGATGTGATCTTCCTCAGCTCTTTCTTCTTTGGGTCCTCGATCGTCAGTGTGTCAGCCTGCGCGCGGCTCGGCAGCTCCGCAGGAGCAGTACGCGCGCAGAACGAAGGAGGGCGCGCGTGCCATCATCTTGTCAGACGTTGATCGCGGGAAACGAGCCGAATAATCCGCCCGCATCGCTCCTGGAGCAACATACTAGTCGCCGCCCGCAAGGCGGGTCGGCCTTCTCGACCATCAGGGGGTGGCGTTGGTGGACCGGGGTTCGCTACGGGGAGCAAGGCCCGTTTGACAATCGGTCGCACGTACTCGCCAGTCGCTGTCTTCACGGTGACCGCGCGCACCAATCCATCAGGACCAGGCTGGGCGCGAATGATGCGACCTAGCGGCCAACGACCGCTCGATTGGAGGAGGGTGGCGTCCAGTATCATGACGAAGTCGCCGACAGCAAAACTTTGGCGAGCAACTGTCCACTTCGGCCTCTGCTGGAGTGTATTAAGGTACTCTCGGCTCCAACGTGACCAGAACTGAGCTCGAATGGCTCTCACGAGGTCCCAATGCGAGAGAGCGTCTAAGTTTTTAGTGGGAGGCCTGGGCTGGATGATGGAATCGAGTGGGGCTCCAATAAGGAAGTGGCCTGGTGTAAGTACCTCGAGGTCGGAAGGGTTGCCGGAGAGCGGTGTCAAGGGCCTTCCGTTGAGCACCATCTCAATCCCAATTAGTACGGTGGAGAATTCCTCGTAGGTCAGGAGACGGGAGCCCACTACGCGTCAGAGGTAGCCTTTGACTGATTTGACGGCGGCTTCCCAGAGTCCGTCGAAATGTGAAGCTCCAGGGGGGATGAAGTGCCAAGCAGTACCTTGTGAAGTAAGAGATCCGGCAACGAGGTCCCAGTCGATCTTCGCAATTTGTAACGCCTCGCGCAGCTCCAGATCAGCGCGGCAAAAGCAAGTGGCATTGTCACTCCAGAGTTCAGAGGGTTGACCGCGACGACCGGTGAACCGAGCGAGAGCGCCCAGGAAGGCGGCTGTGGAGAGATCACCGACGAGCTCTAGGTGTAGGGCCCTTGTTGTCATGCACACGAAGACGGCAATGTAACCCTTTGTAGTGCGTATGCCTCATCCTTTTGACGCAAGTACTGAAAAAATCCCGGCGTAGTCGACACCCGTGCAGCCAAAAGCGCGGGAAGGTGTGACTCGTGAAGCTGGTAAGGGGGCCATCATCTGGGTCACGGAGCGAGCCTGGAGTTGGGAGCATACGACGCACCGCCGCAATTGAGCCTTGATTCTGCGTGGGCCACCGAGAATCCATGCACGCTTGGCCGCGTAGGCGCTAGTGACTCTGTATCCACCGTGAAGAGCTCGAGTATGGGCCCAAGAAAGGACCAGCGTGGTGAGCGATGAGGCTCCACTAAGGATGGTGGATGCTGCTCTTCGTAAAGTAGCGAGGAAAAACCCAGCCGCCCGCCGACGCGCAGAACGCCGTTGGTGTCGAGGGAAGCTGCAAGAGACGTCAAAGGGTTCCCTTTTGGCAATCGCTCGCCGTTCTGCAAACGTGCGCGCTCTTCGCCGAACGTTTCCGATTGGCTCAAACGGACGCAGGCCAGGAAGGCATCTTGAAGCTTGGTGGGGTTCAGTGGTGAGAGCACTGGCAGGACAGGTGGGCGACGCAACTGGCACCGGACCCACCGACGAGTGCGCACGAGAACGACGAGTAGAGTGTGAAGCTTGGAATATCGTTCAAGTATGCTCGGCTGAGCCAGATGGGTGGCGTAGCAGGCCAACGGCAGGGGTGTCACCTCTTGAAGTGCTTCCTGGGGCCAGGCTCGGTCGTTGTTGACGAGCCACGGCGGACCGTCCCACCACAGGAGTTGTTGTCTGAGACCGGACATGTCCGCGCTTCGAGTGACCACATCGGCTGGATTGGACTGCGACGGCACGTACCACCAGGTGCTCGAGGGTAGCGTGTCTTGTATCTGGGCCTCGTAGTTGTCGACGAGGGCGTTGTTGGTTGGCTGATCGGAGTGAACCCAGTGCAGCACAATTTACGAGTCACACCAGGCGTGACAGCGCTCAATCAGAACTGCTAGTTCTTCGGCCGTCGAGCGCAGAAGCTTAGCAGCCAGCAGGGTGGCGTGGAGCTCCAAGCGAGGAATGGTCATCCGGGCCACGGGCTCGGCCATTGGCTTAAGAGTGCGGATGGGAGCCAGCTTCGTGCGAGCAAGGAGGATGTGGCAGCGGACAGAACCGTCCGTGGCCTGGAGTCTAGAGTACAGGACTGGCGGCTGGCATCGGAAAATACGTGCAGGTGAATGTCCACTGACGCGACCGTTCCGATCTAACGAGGCAGGGATATACCGGAGATGGCTTGGAGCTTCCACCTTTGAATCATGGACGACGGAGCAGACTCGTCCCAGTCCAGGTTGGCTCACCATAAGTCTTGCAGCAGGAGTTTAGCGTTCAGCACGATCAGCGCAAGCCAACCACATGGATCAAACAGGCCCGCAAGCGCTGCGAGCATGGTCCTCTTGGTGGTTTGGTGCTGTATGAGGGGAGGTGTTAGCAGGAAGCAATCTGACAGTGGGTCTCAGCTCACACCAAGCTCACTAACGAGACCTTCAGCGCCAAGCTGACACCAAGTGGGCCGCAGGCACACGTCGTCGGGGAGGTCGTCCAGCATCTCGGGCACATTGGCTACCCACTTGCGCAGAGGAAACCCGCCGGCTTGCAGAAGTTCGATTAGCTGGTCACGAATATGTCGAGCCGTGGCGATGTCGTCGGCACCGGAGAGTATGTCGTCGACGTAGCAGTCGTTCATCACCACGGGAACCACCTCAGGCCAACGGTGTCCTTTGTCCTTGCACAGCTGCTGCACAGTGCGCAAGGAGAGGTACGGTGAGCACGAAGCGCCGTAGGTGACTGTTAACAGCTGGCAGTGCGTGGGCGGTTGGTTTGGATCAGGGCTCCACAAGATACGCTGTAGATCGACGTCACGCTTGTCAATCCAGATCTGACGAAACATCATGCGGACGTCACTGCAGAAGGCGATTCGGTGTCGTCACCAGCGTAGAAGCACGCTGGGGAGCGCGGTCTGCAGCCTAGGACCCGCGAAGAGGACGTCGTTTAAGCTGTAGCCGCTCGATGTCAGTTTCAAGGCGTTGAACACGACGCGAAGCCTGCGGCCCTTATCGCTGCTCTGCCAGATGCCGTGATGTTGGATATAGTGCACTGGTCGGGGCGATGCCGTGCGAAGATCGTCAGGCAGTGGCCTCATGTAGCCCAGAGTGATGTACTCTGCCATAAATTGCACATACTCAGCACCCATCGCTGGGGTCCGCTGGAGGCGACGATGCAACGAATGAAGGGCGGCCGTGGCACTTTGCAGGCTGTTGCTGAGCAGCCGCGCACTGTTGCTCTTCAATGGCAGACGAACGACATAGCGGCCATCTGAAGCACGATGGTGATCGAGGAAGATGCACTCGCACTCAATGTCCTCTGGAGCGCAGCGGCTGACTTGCGGTATTTCCTCGAGCTCCCAAAAGCGCTGCAGCAGCGCAGCCAGCTCGCGATGCCAAGACGGTGCTCCGTACATGTGCAGTGTTGAGCCGACAGTAAAAGCTGCTGACTGCAGGCCAGGAGCACGGCCAACGAGGGTCCAGGTGAAGATCGTGTGCTGGCCGATAATGTCACCCTGCCAGACGGATTCCGCCCTCAATATGCGGCTGTAGATGTCGGCACTGAGGAGCAGGTCCACACGACTAGGTGTACCGAATGCGGGGTCAGCCAGAGGCTAAAGATCAAGCCACTGCTCGGCCATGGATGGGTGCAGGATGGGGCTCGGACTGTCGCGCGGCGGCCGGACGGCCCACTCAGCTGGACGAGAGCGGTCGGTAGCACGGTTAGTCAGGAAGA
The DNA here is from genome assembly GCF_000648655.2 of Copidosoma floridanum. The sequence goes on from NW_019379588.1 coordinate 9,471, forward strand.
GGGCGACGGGCCCAGGTCGTCGGCACGGGTTGCACCGACGGGGTCGGCCTTTGGCCGTTTTGGTGATGGCAGACCGTCAGATGGGTCCGATGGCCGTCGACGGCCGCTGTCGTGAAGCAGGCTGTGGTGCTGTTCTCGGCAGTGCTGACAAACAGATCGGGAGGGGCAGAACTTCAACAGGTGGCCCGTTCGGAGGAAATTAAAATATAGTCAGGCTTGGTAGACCAGGTCCAAACGTGCGCGCCGAGGCCTTGGAATCGAGCACAGTACCCCAGGTAATGGGTTTCGCTGCAAGACGGGCACGGAGGCAGAGCTGCGCCGGTTGCGAGGAAGCGATAGTGCCACCCATAAGATGATGAAGCTGGTGGACGGATGCTGGGCGTGCTCGGTGGCCGCGCTGGGCGAGATGCCTCAATGGAGCTGAGAGTACGGCACTTACGGTGAAGAAAGTTCGTCATGGCGGCGAAAGTCGTAGTCTCAATCTCAGCCCTTGTGTCGGCGCCCTCGAGCCGCTCGAGCTCGTCCTCCCAGGCACGCCGGGTAGTTGGGTCCATGCCAGTCATGGCACAAGAAATCAGCCAGTCATCCCACTGGAGGACAGGACGGCCCAAAGCTTGCAACTGGTCCCGGTGGCGACCCAGCGTATCAAGAAGGCTCCGCAGACCTCTGGCCGACTTGTCCCTTAGAGGCCTAATGTTGCGTAGCGCCGTTAGATGATCGTGTACTAGGAGACGGTGGTGTTCAAACCGTGCCTCGTGCGCGGCCCAAGCAGTCGAGTAGTTGGCGCCAACGATCTGGATTGCGTCGAGGGCTGTTTTGGCATCTCCCTCCACGAGAGACTTTAAGTCAAACAGTCGCTCGACATCGGTGAGCTGTTGATCGTTATGCACTAGCGCTCGAAAGAGATCCCAGAAGCTCTCCCAGTCTTCTCTTTTCCCGGAGTAGGCAGGAATACTAATTTGAGGCAGGCGGGGTCCACAACTCGATGAAGCGCGCCCGGGGCCCGATCCACCGTTGCCAGAGGGTGGTGCGAGGGTGCTCCTCGCGTTGTAGAGATGGACGCGTGACTCTATGTACTCAGCCTCTGATGTCGAGTACATTTAAGTTAGTGACTCCTGCTTCTCGGGAGGAGGCGTCTCGATGAGCCTCAGATGATTGGCCTAAAAGTCGCTCCAGTAGCCATCCAGCAACTCAAGCCTCACTTCGACAAGGCCGGTGGTCCAGGCCGAGGGCTCAGTTTGCGTGACGGCCAGCGCGAAACGAGCGATGACGTCTGCCAGAGCGCATTGGGCGCCAAATAGGTTAGCCCAGCCTTTGTCGGACCTAAGTCATGAGCTTTACGGTTGCACGAAGCTGCTATTACCGTCAGGTCGAGCCTGGCTTTGTCCTCACTTCCACAAATTAACACGTATGTGTGTGGTTATACGACGGGGAGAAGAAGAGAGAGCGAGAAAGAGAGAGACTCACACGTTATGTACACACACACGTGCACACACGCATATACGCACCCACATGTCCATGCGGGCGCGTAGACGCTTGCGTGCATTAGGCATTTAAATAGAGAGGTTAAATGCTAACCTTGATAAACCGCCCGTATTGCGTTTGCTCTAGTCATGACAAGGTATAGGTACACCCGTAAGGAAGGCAATGTGGCCGCCGCTACTGACGAAATAACCACTACCAGCGACACGGCTTCATGTCTGCCGTGGCCGTATGTATGACAAGCGCTGGACCACGGGCTATGCGGTGGCCGTGGCAGCCTTGTATTCAACTTGTGGCGGATGCTCGTGAGGCACGCGTTAATGGCGGCACGACCTCGTCATGGCCATGATCAGGCAACGCAAGCCGGACCGCGGGCATGATGGTGGCCGCGATGGCTTAATACAACCAACACCTTGACATCAATAATAGTATACTCACATTATGTTGTGTGCTGAATGCTCTCCTTGGTTTACACCTGCTCTGCAATGGTTGCTGTTTGTTTCTTACTCGCTTGGAATCCAGCTCGATGGACCAATGTTCAGTTTTGAAAATCTTTATTGAATATGACTTAGCGCCTAGTACAGAGTTGCAGACAATTATATTACTTCTGTCGATGTGATCTTCCTCAGCTCTTTCTTCTTTGGGTCCTCGATCGTCAGTGTGTCAGCCTGCGCGCGGCTCGGCAGCTCCGCAGGAGCAGTACGCGCGCAGAACAAAGGAGGGCGCGCGTGCCGTCATCTTGTCGGACGTTGATCGCGGGAAACGAGCCGAACACATATGTTATGATTTTACATAATTTATTTATTATTGATT
>NW_019379588.1:11900-47976 GCF_000648655.2 Copidosoma floridanum
TAATTTATTTATAACAGTGATTTTAAGCATTATTTTAATGCCAAAAAAACATCAGGTTAAAAAAGACTTGGTCGGTATTTTACACATCACATGCATAAGATACTAATATTTAATGCGTAATAACGCGCATTATTCAATTTAATCTACATAAACATATTAATGCTAATAAAATTTTTCGTTTCTTGAAATTTATTGTTTAGCAAACAAATAAATAATTTATTATTCATTGAGTTTATTATCAGTGAATGTATATGAAAATAAAAAATAAGTTACGAACCACACTATGTGTACAAATAAGTACATGAAACCGAAATTCTAGGGTCGGAAGCGCTCGTAGCAGAGTGAATGTTATTATGAGATAATCGACTCGTATGCAGGAGGTCAAGGGTAAAAATGTCTGCCTTGGAATTTAAAAAAAAATTTTTTTTTTTTAAGAATTGTTTAATAGAAAATTCAAAGTTAAATAACAATAATTGTGGATGAAGGAAGTTACAATTCGTTCAAAAATTAATTGCCTGGGAGTGTAAAGAGTAATGATGGGCCAAGGTAAGCAGGAAACTAGTGCAGCATGGTTAGAAGACATAGGGTGAGGGGAAGTATGTGGGGAACTGATGGTTGTGGTAACGGGGTAAGGGGGAAAATACAATGAATTAGGAGGAAGTGACTTCCGGTAAGCGACTTCCGTTTCATACAAATCTGTCGTTTTTTATATTCCAGCCCCCCCAGTACGCGACATAAAGAACTTCATTCTAATAATAATAATAATAATTATAATTATGATATTNTGACGATACTAATAATTATAATAAAAATAATAACAATAATAATTACTATGGCAATAATAAAAATAATAGCAGTTGTTAAAATAATGATAAGAATAACAGTGCTTCGCCTGTCGCAAGTTAACATAATTAGGTTTACCGCTAGATTTGAATGTTTATAATGTTGCAAAAACAATGCAGGATTTTGGTAGAATTTTAGTAAACAAGTTTTTCTGCTGCTTTTAGTTGGAGAGGGAGTCGTCTCGTGGAACCTTAGGGAATGAGAATCAGAGATTTTGTTACCCTTATTGGAGGTAGGCGTACGGACTCTCTCTCCAAGTTAAGAAAAAGGGAAGGGTAACTTTCCGTTTTTCTGTACAATCGGGAAAAATTGTTAGCAATCAACTCGATTACAAATGAGACTATTGAAGTATGCTTATTTAATTATTAATGCGATGCAAAAAGCATCACTCAGTAAATTATGAGCTTGCGAACGTTAATGGTAAAAATTGGGTAATCCCTTGAAAGTTACTAAAGTTGTTTACCGGGCTTATCGTAGTTAATATGTAATGTATTTGTTTGCTAGTGGTATTGTGTGTACTGGTTGTTTGTGACGATTCTGGCTTTTACTAATATTTTCGCTTATTTATATGTATTAATTCTAAGCTTTTCTAATATTCAACTTTATGTTATTTGATGCTAATCTAAAATTGTGTTCGCTTTTAATGTAACCCTTCAGTCTAACTGTTTCCAGTTGAGCTTTTGCATCTACGGTTATCAAGAAATATTTTGTCTGTCAGCATAGGCATGTCAGCATAGACCAGCGTGCATGTACGTGAATCATCATTGTACTGCAAGTACGAGTAACTTGCAGGTAATTCACTTCTTTTTAGATGCACGTTGGTCATTGCTCTAGTGCTTTAAAGCAACATTTCTAGGAAATGAACAAGGAAAAAATTATTGGTAAATTTAAGTTTTTCGATGTTACATCAGGTTGAAAAAATTAGAAGCTGTAGAAAAAGTTTTCGAAACCAGGAAATCAAATGATAGTTAGACAATTTTAAAGATTAGCAAACTATTACCGTCGTTTTGTCAAAAATTTTGCAACAATTGCAGAGCCTTTAAGGTCCTTGTTCTGGAAAGAAAAAAAATTTAAGGGGGTAGATACTCAGCAACAAAGATTTCAAGAGTGAAGGAGAATATTATGCAAAGCACCTGTGTTATGCTTGTGTCAATTAAAATAAGCCATTCATATTAAGAACAGACGCATCTAATATAACTATCAGGGCCATATTAAGCCAAGGAAAATCAGGAAAAGGTCGCCCAATTGCATATACGTCAAAAATTCTAAATGAAGCTGAAATAAATTACTTTACAACGTAAAAAAAGGCTTAGCAGTAGTTGTTGCAGTCCAATATTTTGGACATTACTTATACGGCAGAAAATTTACGGTTTACGAAGATCATGAACCACTATTCTGGATTGAGTCTAATAAGGATCCTATGAGTAGACTAAATAGATGAAGAGCAAGACTTTAAGGTTATAACTATGCTTATGAGTACAAATCTGGTAGACTTAGTTAAAATACAGACGCCTTATTAAGAAATCCAATAGAACGAAATGAAGAAAAAAGTGATAAAGATAATTCTTCAGACAAAGAAATATCATTAACAGCTCGTTTGATACCTATGAAACCTAAACAAACTGAAACCTTAATAGTTCACCAAAATATGTCGAAAACCAATTAATCTCATTCTGATACCATTGAAAGCATACAATCAGCACCTAAAGTAAGAAAAAATAAACCTAGAGATTCACTATTGAAAAGTACCTCGGTGTATGAAAGGCGAAAGAGGTGAATTAAATGCACCTTCAATAGCGGAAAAATTGAAAGCGAGACGAAAAAAAAAAAAAACACCGAGAGCTCAAGTACAAGACTCGTTATCCGCACCCAACACCGCTTCTACTTTACAGTTAAGTGACTCACAATCCGACGCGCCAATACCATTACAAGAACGATCATTTATGCTGAGCTTAAAAGATGCACTTGAAGGAGAGATCTCTTAGAATATGATGGAAAACTCAAGAGACGAATATTTGGAAATCAGTGAAATTGAAGAAATAATCGAAAAAATGCAGGTTTTTTATTAACATGAACTAATATTTTAATCAAACCCAGTACATTTCGAGCCCATGACATAATTCAAAAATCTGTAGTGTTTCAACAAGATAAGGACTCTACTGCTTCTGATAAAGAAATTTTAATTTTACTACAATAAAACCGAAATTCTAATCTACTTTCTGACGCTCCGTACAAGACAAAGTAAACAAATCAAATAAAAATAAAGAGGAGTTATTCGATTTAAGAAATAACACTTTCTGTAATAAAGATTGCAACAAAAATGGATTCATTAAAAAATGGAATTAAAACTCTATTTAGTAGGATAGTGACGATAAAAAATATGCAATACCAAGTAACAGCATTTTTGGAGCAATACAATTTTCATCTACTTCCTCTCCCAAACGTTATGACGGCAGTTACTTAAATCAAGAGCAAATAAATTCACTTTCTTCGTCACCTCAAAATTAAATCCATTCTACAATAGTAAATGAATAGATCAATGAAAATCCCATAAGAAAAAAATCTCCAATTAAATCATGCAGAAATAGTCCTACCAAAAATAAATAACAATACTCTACTGATGAACTATATAGAAGAAGTTCACCTATAGAACAAAATAGTAATAAAGAGAGATATGACAAACCTTTTCAATCAAAATAGTATATTACGTACAAGTTTGCAAAGGCTTTGATTTATGAACCGAGAGGTTTATGGCACGAGCCGAAAGCGAGGACCGTAACGAGGTTCGTAAAAAAGCCTTTTTTAACGAGTTTCGTATACTATTCTTCCGTCTGAGAACCCAAAACTAAGCGGCGAAGGTGCTATTTTGAGGTAAGAAGGCAAAAAACTATAGTTAATAAAACTGATTATGTTGTAAACTAATACTAGATATAGCAGCTAGATCAACAGAAGAACTATTAGATGTTCAACTAAAATTGGAAGATGTTATTACTACAAAAAACCAAAATCGCTACAAATTTTTACTAGTCGTGAACAAAATTTTAATGATGAAATTAAACCTAGCATTTAACGAACCTTTTTTAAAAATCTTGAATATGCAATATCAGTAGAGGAAGTTAACACCACTTGTATTTCTAGGAAAAGTGAGCTCACCATTTATCTCCCTAGAGAAGAAATGCCATTAATTTTATACGAAGAATTATGTCACCTTCCTTTTACAGTAAACATTTGTTTTAAAGCATGTTCTTGTCTAATCCTAGAAGATAGAAAGAAAAAATTAGTTAAATGTCATACTAGCTTATTCGGAGGTTAGAAAGAAGTAGTAAAAACTTATAGACGAATGAGAGAAAAATATTATTGGAAAGGAATGTGTAACGACTTGTACTGGATAACGAATGCTGGATACGTACAAAATGTGATATTTGCCAGGAACAAAAATTAGTCCGCACAAAAACTAGAGAACCTATGATCATTACAGACACACCATCAGAAGTATTTTACAAAGTCACAATAGGTACGGCCCTTTCTCACAAAGTACATCTGGAAATAAGCACATTTTAACGATAACAAGCTTACTTACAAAATTATTTATTGCAGTTCCTCTTTCTATTATAGAGGCACTAACTATTGCCGATATTTTGTCAAGATATTCTATTTCAACTTTCTATATTCCTTGAATTATTCTCAGTAACAGATCAAAAAAATTCATTAATCAAGTATTAACAGAAGTATCAAAAATTCATTGATTGCGCTTAGCTCTTACTAGTGCATATTACCCACAATCAAATGGTTTGTTGAAAAGAAGTCAGGCTATAATAAAAAATTTATTGAGATCCAACGCTAAAAAAAAAGGACTGGGATAGAACAGTTCCCTTTGCAATGCATAAGTACAACACTTCAGTTCATTTAGCAACAGGCCTTACACCTTTCGAACTTGTGTCTGGTAGACAGGCACGCTCCCCAAATCCACTTCCAGACCAATTCCAACTATAAGTATACAGCTCATATGCTAGTGACCTTGCCCGCCGTTTACGTTAAATCCAAGAAATATCTCGTGATAGAAATTAAATTTCAAAACAAAATACAAAATCATATTATGGCAATACGTCAAAGCCACAAAACTTGGAAATTGGAATGACAGTATATGTGCTCAAATAACTCTGGAAAGAAAAATTGGATTCATTTTTTAACGGAATTTTTAAGATTAAAAAAAACGTGGTAATAATAACGTTATATGAGAGTTATAAAATAAAAAAATAACCAACAAATATATTGACAAATAAAAATGCTGCTACCCGTAAAAAAAAAAAATTTTAGGCACGTATTCAGTAATTGTATGTTATTAATATTATATTTGATATGCTAAACTACTTAAAATGTTTGATCTTAAGCTAAAAAAGTCTACAAGGAAATCAGCAATGAAAAATTTTGTCACATCGCTCCTTTTCTCTTCCTTTACCTTTTCTTTGGTATTGCATCAACCACAATTCTACAGTTTTAGCAAACGTTATCACTGCATGTCACTGCATGTCACTTAAAAAGATTCTAATTACACCAGAAATTTAATACTTTAACCACCATACTAACAAAAGTATATATATATATATATATAGGTCGAGCCTGNTTCTAACTCTATATATATATGTATGTATGAATAACTATTAAGAAAAAAATAATATACGACACAATCAATGCCTAATACACGCCATTTTATTTAACAACTGGACACAAACACTGCTTAACGATGAATTCTCGATCAATCTATAGTTACCAGGGCGGCAACAATCTTAGAAGTAGTATGTTACTTCTTGAGTTCATACAGAAGAATTATATAATAAGTAAAAATGCCATTAATTCGTAAAATTCATACAAGACGTATTGTGTACAAACAGTAATCTTATATGACAAGTGGAGCTCATGCGTCACTTATATGCATTTGTGTGTATGTACTAGCTTTAAGGTAAATGTTTCATAATATTCTGACATATAATACGGCCAGCCTCGTTGTAAGAACGTGTGTATGTACGTAACATGTACTAATGCATAAATAGTATTGTGTGTAGGAATAAATGGCTTACTTGTGCATAGATTTTTTATTTCTAATGGTTTATACTAATGTAAAAATGGTCATTAACACATTATTTCCCAAAAGGATTAACTAAAATTTTTAAACTTACTGTCACACTTAAACTCGCTTTTGGTGTTCTTTCATTGCTGATGAAAGCTTTCATCTTCACTGATCCAAAAAACTTAGTCACACTTGTTAGAAAAATGTGATTGGTACTGTTGTATTGTTATTTTCTAATACATGAAATCATGACATGTAACATCATCGTGCCAGCCTACTACTCTGCTGCCAACGCAGTCTGCAAGAACATCGCTCACTTGTTGACCTAATTTAATCAAAGTCCTCTTTTACTCGCTCTAATGCTATAAAAACTTAGTATTAAGAGAAAAAATTACTCTTTTTACGTCTGTTACCTGTTCGCTAAGGTTTTAGTCTACTCTTGACTCCCGTGAACCACAAGCTCCTTATACACATAAGGCATAACGTGTTGGCTAATGCACCTTGGGTGCAGTTCGAAAACATTAATAGTATTAGACTATGATAAGGAGTGAAGTACAACGAATAAAGCCCGCCGAAAGTGGTTCTGGCGATAGCAGAATAATCAGAAACCGCAACACCTTACCGGCCATAAACTCATTTGTGTATTTTAAAAAATCACTGAAAATTACTGCACAAAGCATTACGGAACTACAAAGCAGCAGTAACAGCAATCAGTGATAAATGTTAATTATTTATTAGTAATGTAATTAACATCAAAATCTTGTTAAAATGATCTGAATGGATTGTATCTAAAAGAATAATTATTTTTCTAGTCACATGGTGGCTCTATCTGTGGCGTACCTGCCTACAGATCTTGATGGCTGGGATTCAAATCTCATCCTGGACCAAAATTTTTATTGATAAATGAGGTTTTTTGCGGATAGCATTTGAGCATTAATAAATCTACTGTTTTTATGTTACCATTTCTTACCTACTGTTAATTAAACAACTTATGGCTAAATATACTTTATAGTGTCGAATTAGCCATGTCTGAGCCCTAGGGGGCAATAATGAAAAGAAAAAAAAAATAATAAACAAGAATAATTGTTTTAAATATTTTTATAAAAGTATTAAAAATTAAATAACAAATAAGATCCACACTATCGAAACAAATATTTTTACTTTACTTAAGAAAATAAATAAAGCTCACAAGCTGAATTCTATGTGACCCACGAATAACACTAAAATAAAACTGTTAAGACCATACTCTAAGCAAGTCAGGTCACAACAATAGTAATGGAAGAAAACTTATTTTTAGCTGTCAAACGAGGCAGGCTTTGTTATGATATAAGAGCTTTGAGACTAAATAAATCTATGAGCTCCTTACTATTTATAGGGAGAATTTTATTAACAAGCAATGAAGAACATGGACTTGAATTGCTTGATACAACGATAGAATATACGAGTAAACAAGAAAGCTTTTAGGAAATTATAAGTAATGTTAGTATAAATGTAAAAAAATGGAGTTTATGGCATCTTCTCAACATTTAAAGCCTACAGGAGAAACTTTTGGTTAATATCTTGTAGACAGAATACCTGCCAGGATAAAAATCTCCATGAAAATTCCTGTAACGCAAATTAACAACCGTGGATGAAAATTTTGGCGCTTGATAAAAACTGCTTCTGGTATATTCATAGACGAAGCAATAGTAACATTTAATAAAGGTTTCTGTTTCATAAAGGCTGTTAACGCTACAGAAGAGCCAGTGAAATTAAAGATCTCTTCCAAAACTCGCACCATATGATATGGATGATTTAGAAAATTTTCTCGGCTCAGATTTTAGTGATGATATTCCCAACATAACAACAAAGGAAAGAGTTATATATATGTATTTATAATAGAAAAACTGTGCCTACATCATCATGATAAGATAAGTTATAAATAACTTTGCAACATAGTCAAGAGTTATCACATCTATTGAATATTAATGGTCATGCTGCTCCACGTTCATCGTATGTAGAACATTGTTTATCTACAAATGACGATATAACTTTTTTTCTAAGCAATATAGATCCCTACCTGCTCTACAAAAAAAAGCTAGAGATGAGATTGATAAATTTTATCAAGAAGAAATCATTGGCTACTTTTCTAGCCAATACAATAGTCTGCTGTAGATCGTTTTCAAAAAGCCAGGTTCCAACGGAGAAAAGAGACATTGTCACATAATAGTTTTCAAAAAATTGAATTCTCAAACTATTACTGACTTTCACCCATTGCCTCATATTACAGAGATATTACAGTCAATTGGTGGGTCAAAGTGTTTTTCAGTATTTGATCCAGCTAACGGATTTCTTTAAATGAAAATATTTTCAGAAGATCGCCACAAAACAGCTTTTAATACTCCATACAGACATTACGAGTATACAGGTATGCCATTTTGATTGTGCAATGCACCAGCTACATTTCAAACACTCTTGGATTCCGTATTGTTGGGATAACAAGGCACATAAATATTTATATTTTTAGATAATATTATCATATGTGCCAAAACTTTAGAAGAACATAAAATAACAGTGAGCAAATGATTTAATAGAATCTTGAACATTGGATTCAAATCACATCAGAATACATCAGAACTTTTAGCCTCTTAAGGGACATATTTAGGACATAAGATAGGTGGTTATGAAGTAAAATCGATTTTAACAAGCTTAATGCAGTGGAAGATTTTCTTGTTCCAACAAATTGCATAAAAATTCAAGAATTTCTGAGATTCACAGGATATTATAGATGATTTTTAAAAAAGTATGCTTTAATTCCATAACCTTTACTACTTTTATAACAAAAAAGTTTTTAAATTTAGTTAGACTAAGTCTTAAGAAAAGAGCTTTGAAAAATTGAAATCAGCCTTATGTAAGACTTCAGTAATTGCATGTGTTGGTCTTGACAAACCATTTATGTCAACTACCAACAGATCCTATTTAGCTCTTAATGCTGTTTTGTGTAAGGAAGAACCAAAATTATACCACTATCCAGCCTCCATGCCCCGCACTTTTAATAGGTGCGAAAGAAATTACTTCATTACTGAAAAAGAGAGTTTAGCAGACATAGCTGCCGTAAAATATATTTGACACAATTGATATGGACAAAAAGTTATAGCTTATGGAGACCACAAGCCTTAGACATGAATTAAATTAATAACGGATCCTGTAAGTCAACTTAATTAATGAAGAGCAAAACTCTGTGGGTACAATTTTACCTATAAGTACAAACCTAGACGTTTGAATTTAAATGCTGCCACTTAATCACGTAACCTCAAAGATTTCTCTAAAATGACTACTATGGAAAATGAAATAAATTTTAATGGTGAGGGCCGTAAAGGAATAGAAAAATTCTTATCACTCAGCAGCAACAGAAGAAGTAGTCATTGCAACAGCTCAAGCTTAAAAAGAGAGTCTAGTTATTATTAAACACAACAGATTCTTAAGCTACCTTCACAATCTCTTTTGAAAATCCCCTGGCGATTAGAAACATCTATTGCATGTGCTAATAGAGCTAGTGATATACAAAATCAAAGCTCAAATAAGCTGAAATCCACTACCACAATGAAGCAGATACCGAGAGAAAGGAAAAAGGGCTGAAAATTTTTCTCTCATTATACAGCCTGAAGTAAAAGGAGGACAAGAAGGTCTCGTTAGATCATCAAAGGCCCAAAGGATACTTAAGCATCCATTTAAAAAAAAAAAAGTTTACCAATTCCTAACCATTCCATGGCTATTTCAGGTTCTGATAACACAGAAATTCTACACTCATCGAAAGATAAAGAACATATGCTGTTGATCCATACACTAAAGAGACAAATCTCTGTTTGCTAGCCTCTTGTATACTAAGACAAATTTTTTATCCATCTTACACACAACAGATAATAAGTTATCACAAGAAGCTTTTACTAGAGCCAGTGTAATAAAAGAAGTAGCTATCTCCTTAGTACAACTTATGACTGCCAGGACTTTTAAAAATAAAAATATCGAAACTACACCTTGAAAATCAGTAGAATTTTAAATTGAGAGTGACTCATTAAGTACAACAGAAGATAATAATTGCTAAAAAAAAACGAAATCCAAAACTGCAATCCACCACTCGCAGATCAGTGCATAAAGATGCTTTGGAAGGCTGGTCCGATGAAATTAAGAATAAAAAATATCTTTTAACTAATACATAGCATGATACAAATCTTGCTGATTCCTCTTTCAATTAGGATTATTTACTGCTAGTATTGATAAATACAATAGAAGCAACATGAGATCATAAACCAGAGTCAAACGAAGCAAGTTTTCAGGATTTTTAAACAATAAATAATGACAAGTACTAAGGGCTATGCTGTTCAAATTGACTTTATTTTAAAAAACGACGTTTCGACTACTCCAAGGCAGTCCTTATCAAGTCACTAAAAATTAATATACAGCAATGGTAATATAAATATGTATATAAAGATGTACACAACAGAAAACGCACTAACAATGTATAAAAGTTTTATCTTTACTTACAATATTAAACAATAATCGCAGAGTGTCGTCAATGTGAGATGTTTATTCTACTCAACTGCGATATAGTACAATATATGGGAATTCTTTTTAAAGCTACGTGAGAACATGTGTGTGTAGTACTACAACAGTGGTGAACCTGGTGTAGTACAAAATCAGCGGTAATTTATGAAACTAAGTTTATTTTTACTTTAAAGAATCAAACTCAATATCAAGGAAAGTGGCCACTAACCGATAAAAAGAGATTGATGGATATAAATTGTTATGAATTATCAAATTATGAAAATTGTTATAAGTATTTGTTTATATAAAATTCAAAAACTGAGCTTAAACTTTGTGTATCTGTAACTTTGTTAACTGTATTATATTTTTTTATAAAAACCATTTCTGATATTAAACGCTTATAAAAATTTGGTTCATTATCTATAACTTTAAAATTATCAAAATCAAATGAGTGGCCATTGTCCTGTACATGATTGAAAATAGCTGATTCGTTCTTTTTACTTTTCACATCTCTCTTATGTTCATTTATTCTTTTTGATACGACTCGACTAGATTGACCAACATAACATTTATCACAATTTTTACATTTAATACAATAGACTGAACAAACTTTATCCTTATTTTTAATTGAGTCTTTTCCTAATTGGTTTAAAAATTTTTGTTTATTTACAGATTTAAAAATGGTTTTATAACTTACTTTATTTAATAAACTTTTGAAGTTACTATCACAATTTTTTATATACGGTAAAACAATATAGTTTTTGTTATCATCATTTAATTTTTTATTTGAATTATTATTATTATCATTTTTATTATTATAATATATAATTTTTTTTCTTCTCTCTGCGTGTTTTTTTATAAAATCGGGTGGGTAATTGTTTTCTTTCAAAATTTCATATACCTTTTTTAGGTTGTTATTGTGATAACAAGTGTCTGACAATTTAATTGCACGATCGACCAAAGAATAAATCACTCCAATTTTTTGTGACAATGGNTATAATAATAAAAATGATAATAATAATAATTCAAATAAAAAATTAAATGATGATAACAAAAACTATATTGTTTTACCGTATATAAAAAATTGTGATAGTAACTTCAAAAGTTTATTAAATAAAGTAAGTTATAAAACCATTTTTAAATCTGTAAATAAACAAAAATTTTTAAACCAATTAGGAAAAGACTCAATTAAAAATAAGGATAAAGTTTGTTCAGTCTATTGTATTAAATGTAAAAATTGTGATAAATGTTATGTTGGTCAATCTAGTCGAGTCGTATCAAAAAGAATAAATGAACATAAGAGAGATGTGAAAAGTAAAAAGAACGAATCAGCTATTTTCAATCATGTACAGGACAATGGCCACTCATTTGATTTTGATAATTTTAAAGTTATAGATAATGAACCAAATTTTTATAAGCGTTTAATATCAGAAATGGTTTTTATAAAAAAATATAATACAGTTAACAAAGTTACAGATACACAAAGTTTAAGCTCAGTTTTTGAATTTTATATAAACAAATACTTATAACAATTTTCATAATTTGATAATTCATAACAATTTATATCCATCAATCTCTTTTTATCGGTTAGTGGCCACTTTCCTTGATATTGAGTTTGATTCTTTAAAGTAAAAATAAACTTAGTTTCATAAATTACCGCTGATTTTGTACTACACCAGGTTCACCACTGTTGTAGTACTACACACACATGTTCTCACGTAGCTTTAAAAAGAATTCCCATATATTGTACTATATCGCAGTTGAGTAGAATAAACATCTCACATTGACGACACTCTGCGATTATTGTTTAATATTGTAAGTAAAGATAAAACTTTTATACATTGTTAGTGCGTTTTCTGTTGTGTACATCTTTATATACATATTTATATTACCATTGCTGTATATTAATTTTTAGTGACTTGATAAGGACTGCCTTGGAGTAGTCGAAACGTCGTTTTTTAAAATAAAGTCAATTTGAACAGCATAGCCCTTAGTACTTGTCATTATTTATTGTATTATTAGCTGTTCTTGGAATCAAACAATATCAGGATTTTTAAACTTCATCTAATGTTTCACTAGACTATTTTTAAGACTTTGAAAATGCTACAAAAAAAAAAAAAAAAAAACGCTTTCTGATAAGATTATAACCACCTTTACAACGTGCCATAGCTGCATCTTCAGCACAAGAAGACAATGTGGATATTGTATGGAAATAGCCTAATGCTTCTTTTATTAAACAACAAGAAAGTAAAGGAGCCAGGGAGAAAAAAACACATGGTAATGTACCTATTACACCTTCTCGTTTAAATGCTAAGCAGCAAGACACATTCATAAAATAGTATCAGCCCCCGAAGTAGAGTAACTTGATACCACCTATTTGTCCCACAGCCACATTTAAAATGTAAAAGCAGCAATGGAATGCTGAACGCAATAACAAAGTCACTTGTTAAAAAAGCACTGTAGTTAGATTTTTGATAAAAAAAGAAATGGTACACCTCAAAAGATTAAGTACACGAAAATGTTAAACATACGCAGAAGACAAAATTGCAACGTTTATTTCTCTTGACTTAACCCTTAATTCTACTAACAATAAATTATTATAATATTAACTTTATACTTTAAAATATAAGCTTTATAAAACGTAACGACAAGTAGGCAACAAAATAACAACCACTTAAGAAAGTAAATCAGTATTCTGTTTGGTTATTAAAAAAATAGAAAAAGATAAAATATTGCTTTGAAATCTCTACTTGTCGTAAGCAGGTTTATCCGAGGCAATAGAAAATAAGAATAAAGAGATATTAGGAATGTATTGACATTGTAAAATAACTGACAATTTACCTTGAGAAATATTTTCTAAAGCAATTTAAGAAGAACTCAACCATGTAAACATTAAAATAACTAAATAACTCTTTGAATGTGCTTCCTTGTTAAATAAAGTGAGACAGCATAAGTTAATAGAATATCCCAACAAATAAAAACAAAAAAACTATGATTATAACTGCTACGCCAGCTAAGGTCTTCTCAAAAGAAGCCATCGATACTATAAGACCGTCAGGAACAGCAACATCTGGAAATTTTAATATAATAAGTATACTGTGTTAATTTTAAAAATAATAAGTAGCAGTCACTTTACCAGACATCTGAGCTATCACAGTCGTAGATGCTGTGGCAAGACACTTTATAGATTTGTAAAGAATACCTAAAATCGTACTCACTGATAATGGAAAGGATTTAACGGTTTACTAGAACGTAGCTACGCCATGCTAGTAAGCTTTTGAAAAAAAAGCTACAACGAAGCAAGATTAGGATCAAATATAATTTTTTTGTATACGTGAATACAATGCATCACTGCATCGAGCTACCAGATTCACACCATATAAATTAATATATGGCAGAAAAGCACATCTACTAAATCCATATGAACCCAAAAATCAAATGCATTCTTATGAAAGTTATCTTATTAACTTAATTTGTTTGAGAGATGAGGATAGAAAGGCTGATGGTAAAAGCCTAGAAGTAAAAAAAGGCAAACATGCTCAACCTTAACACTAAGAATCATGAGTATTTGAAAATTTTTATTTATTTGTTTTATAAGTTATATTAAAAGCATTTCAAACAGGTCTTCTATTTCTTGTTACTTTTTCTCTACGAGCTAAGTTCCAATTTTGCTGTATAGGTTCTAACTCTGCTGCATGGCTTGGTTGCAGTGAAATATTTTAATTAGAAGTTTTCTTGATATCAGCATCAGTTTAATTAACTATATTTTTTGATTGAGAAGGTTTGTTATATATCTCTTTATTACTATTTTGTTCTATAGGTAATAAACTTCTACTGTATAGTTTATCACTAGCAGCCTACCGTCTCGGCTTCGGCCCAGACTTACTAAATGAAACACCGTAGTGTGTTGACATGTAATGTAAAACGTTTTCAGTTAGAAATTTTACATATGTGTCTGACACTTCTCAGAACAAAAATCTTCTTCCTAAGAACATATTTTTCACAATCCATACAGCTTATTTGGTCAAATAATAAGCTGTAGAAATAAGAAAAATATAATTATGCTGAAAAGTACCATGCCTTCCTTATGCCATAAAATAATTGTTGGATATAAGGACCGGTTGATTTGCAGTTTCTCCCGTATGACTTACAAAAATGACTATTTTTTAAAGCTGTTAAGATTTTAAACTTCCAAAATATATACATTAAATCAAAATTTTTTTTCTTATCCCACAACTTTATGACCAGAGCAACAAAGTCCTGGAGCTTAAGCTCTACATTTTTTATTACCACATGGAAGCAAATACATTTTTTACTCATTTAAAAATCTGAATTTCGATCTTTAAAGATTCAAGAGATTACTGTGACGGTACAATGAAAAGCTGATCTCTCACGTAATAGATTCTTTATTTGTCGGTTTTGACGTTGCTGTTTTAGTTTCGACAAATTTTCTGCGTCAGTTTCTTGACGCCTAAGTATAATTGTATTTATTAGATACATTTATAGTTTTTCTTTCAATTCTCCCTCTTGCGACTTTTGGCATGCTTAAAATTTTTGTGACCCCTAAAAGCTGTTTTCTGTCAACTTTGTTAAGTTCTCATATATTTGTTGGCAAAGTAGTTCGACGTCCGATGGCCCTAAAAAAGACCGGTGAGCTTCTCAAGTAAACTCTTTTTCAACTGAAGTTAACTGCAGTTTTGGCTGTCTAAATACCTCAGGGTGATCTTCTCTGGCCTGCTGTTGAAGCCCCAGACTGAAAGGGAGAAAAATTACAAAGTCTGAAGCTTTGGAGGTGGTTGTAGAGATCTTTCCCAACGTCTCCTGGTATAATGTCGAAGACGTTGGTGTCTAAAGCACCTTGTTTTTTGGACTACCTCCATTAAAATTAAATAAGTGTGGTCATAATAGGCCAGAGCATCTTAAAACTCCTGCATTAGTCTACCAGCAGTTCATAGAGACACTCTTCCTCAATAGGCAAGTGGCCTAGGTCTACATCTACCCTGAATCTTTAGGAATGATGAGTGCCACCAATAAAAAATTATTCTAACCGATAACGTCTCCCGGGGAATACCAGGAGATGTATCTAACCAGATCACAACCTGCTCCAAAACTTTATAGTTGTGTGGCGGTTCCACCATCCCGCTTGGTGCCGTCAAAGAGTTTTAAGATACAAATGTAAGCCAGAAAAGAAAACCCTAAGGAGCACAAGCAGCCACAACAGCTTACTTGTTAGTGGTCGTGTCCCCAACGGCATATCCACATTTTCCCCACTAACGGTGAGCAGTTGGTTACCATAGGAACGATCCAAGGACGAGATGCTCTTTGGTCAGTGGCGTACCTCCCTCCATCACAGTCTCCATACATAGAGACTTCGAGAATAAGAGTCAAGCTACCCACAGCCAGCTCTTTATCTTCAGAAATAACATCAAGGAACAGCTGGAAGTTTTACCACTGGCCCCTTTCAGGGACATTGTAAATATTGACGTTTCCTACTTAACTATGAATCTCATCAGTTCTTTTAAGGGCGACCTAAGTTCAACTAAATTGCCAACAAATATTTTTTTACTACCATTTCCGGAAGCGATTCGTCGACTAAAAGACTATGTTAACTAAAGACAGCTACTATTAAACCCAGTCAGTCATTCACTGTCAGTCGTTACGAGAGGAGTTGTTATTCGCAAGGTTGGGGACCCCGACGACCCTATATAGCCCTCTTGACTCTAAGCATTCAACTAGAAATCACCAATCCTCTCCAAGGTCTGCGCTGGGCGAACCTAACAGCTATGAAGAAAAAAATGGTTGAGCCAACGGGACAGCCTCCAACGGTCAAGCATCACGAACCAATGTCCCCACATTAGATCACCAAAATAACTGAGTCTGCAAAAAAATGGTGCTTTAGACACCAACTTCCTCGACGTTATACCAGGAGACGTTGAAAAAGATCTCTACAACTACCTCCAAAGCTTCAGACTTTATAATTTTTCTCCCGATCAGTCTGGGGCTTCAACAGCAGGCTAGAGAAGATCATCCTGAGGTATCCAGGCAGTCACAATTGCTGTTAACTGAAGTCAAGAAAGAGTTTACTTAATGAGCTCAACTGTCTTTTTTAGGGCCATCGGACGTTGAACTACCTTGCTAACAAATTTATTAGAACTTAATAGAGTTGACAGAAAACAGCCTTAGGGGTCACAAAAATTTTAAGCATGCCAAAAGTCGCAAGAGGGTGAATTGGAAGAAAAACTTTAAATGTATCTAATTAACATAATTTTAGGCGTCAAGAAACTGACACAGAAAATTTATCGAGATTGGAACAGCAGCGTCAAAATCGACAAATAAAGACTCCATCACGTGAGAGATCAGCTTTTTATTGTACCCGAAGGGTAATCTCTTGAATCTTTAAAGATCGAAATTCAGATTTTTAAATAAGGAAAAAAATGTATTTGTGTTTTTGTGGCAATAAAAAATGTAGAGTTTAAGCTTCAGGGCTGCTGCAGGATTTTACTGGAATAATAATAAGGCTACAATATACAACCTTGTAGTATATATGGAAGATAATAGTTTGTCGAATTATTGTAGTATGGTCGTTATTTTCAAATGTTTGCATTTTTATGCAGTATTTGTCTACGCTAACTATGCTATTGCGATAAATTATTTTATACAAAAGTTTAATACAGTAAATAAAGTTTTTACTTCACCAACGGTGCTCTCTAACAATGCAAAAATTACAAAAATGTAGTTAAGTTGGCCAAGAATAAAAACGATTATGGTGTAAATGTAGAATGACACTTCCTTTCTGCTGCCCATGGGAACGGTTTCTGTGACAATCTAGGAACCACTGTGAAATTCTGTGCTGTGCGTGCTGGTCTTCAGTAAACAAACTTGATTTTAACAGCTTATGATCTATTTAACTGGTTAAAGGGTACTCTAAATTTGCAGAGTATTCATTCCGAATACTTATATCTAAAAGTGTATGATGTGATAAAGAAAAAACTTCACAAAAGATTTACAAATAATCGTAGGATGAGGTCTCTGCAGCAAAAGAATTGCCTAATGGCTTCAGAAAATGCTAACGTTTGTGCAAAATTAAAACCTGAGTCAGACTTTTATAAAGATTATAAAATATTGTAAGTTTGTTTCGGTAAAGGTTATTTGTTTTAATATTGACATATCTATGAGCAGCAATAAGAATATTTTCTTACTTCTTCTAACGAGACACCAGAGAACTTTCTTATTTATTCAATTAGGTAGTGATAAAATCTTTAATTTTTAGAAAAAATACGCCTGGTTGGCTTCCCAATGCACATGAATAAAATGTCCTTTGCAATTATTTAACTTATCCCATAAATTTTATTTTGAAAAAGATTGCATCGATATAGAAACGGCTATTTTAATTTTTTTAAATCAAACAGTTGATTTGTAATCAGCGTCACCAAAAACTGTTAATAAGATAAAGAGTTTGTACAATAAATACGTTTAGCCTGTCTGGAAATGAGTTAATCTAATCGACCTATGCATATAGGTGTATCATAACAAAAATTTTATGAATTTTGTTCTCAATAATTAAGCTTTAAAAAAATTGGAAAATGTAGGATTTTAACAACAAATTTTCCGTAAAATAAGATGGAAGTTTTAAAACTTCGAAATTCTCACGCGTTCGAAAAAGTGGCCACCATAATAGTTATGACATTTTTTTTTCTTAGAAATCCAACTCCAGATTCGTAGTCAGTGGCCTCAAAAACATATCAATCCATTCCAAGCTCAATTTGTTTTTGTCTTGTGCTCTTAGATAAAAGAATTTTTTAATGAGTTTTCTACTTCAGATCTTATTTTAGGCAAGTTACTAGTTAACTTCCATTATAAGACTTTTACTAATCAAAACTCGATAAAAAGGAGGTTAGTGGAAGATATACATTGAAAAAAAGTCATGGCAAACTTTTTGGAGAATAAGTTTTAATTTTAAGAATTGCAATTTCAAGGTTGAAACCACCGCCAGAATTTTTTTAAAGTATTTTTCAACACACCGTGCGCAGGGACCTCGATTATAAGCCATCTGTTGTTGTTCTAAAGACCTCAATTTATACACGCGACTTACAACTTGTGCTGCTTACTTGTGCGAGTCTGTGTGTACGTCAAGATCTTTAGAGCCACATTAGATGGCTCATAATCTTGGTCCCCCCACACGGTATGTCGAAAAGTTTTATACACCACATGTGCGAGATTTTAGGTGATTGACGGACGCGGGTCAGTTCGCACACAAGCCTTCTTCGCACACTAGTATCGTGTTGTACTGTTCATTGTTATCCACGTAGTAAAATGCTTAAAGAACTACCCTTATCTTATCTGTGAATTTTTCTTTTTTTTTACTAAAAAAATGATGATTTTCAGTGTAGAGGATAAAATTTTGATTTGTTAATGTTACTGACGGACATGGTGTTGGTCAAAAAAATCTGAAAGACTCAGGGTATGGTTTTTTTGAGGAGTGCTATCGATTGCGCTATGTCAACTTACTTTTTGAGCGTTTGCGTAACAAGAAATGCCCCATATATATATTTCAAGTACTTAACATAGGCTTGACTGTCTTGACATTCACTCAGATGATTGCTAAGGACGCCATCTTCAAACATCAAGCTTTGTACTTGCTTCTGGAATCACGTGATGTATATGTATATTACTTCGTATGTGACAAGCTACTTTCGCAAAACTCGAACTACGCGTACAACCTCTAAATAATCTTTCAAAGCGCTCATCTTACAATATCAATTTATACTACTCCATTACCAGCAAAGAACAAAAACAATTAAAAATTTTAATACTCTTTTCTGCTTATATTCATAAGAAATATTGTACACAATTTTGACGGCAACTTGTACCTAATATAAAATCTGAAAAATCGAAAGGAACTGTGTTAAGCTCCGAATGGTAGTTCAGATTCTAAATGTGACGTGTTCTCTTTTAATTTAAGAGTATAAGAACTCCTTGCACATTCTTATGTTTGCCTTTTCTTTTTTATCTATTATCGAGTGCTTCAAACTAATTATAAAGGTTGGAGAGTGAGTTCTGTTGCGTGTGCTGAGCGAATGTAAGACTTAAATTGGTGATTAAGCTGCGTGTTAAAAGCGGACATTTCAAGCAAATTCAAGACTGAGTACGATGACTACGATGTGTAAGAAAAGCTCGAGCAAACCAGACCACTGTAGTCTCGCCTAAAAAGTGAAACAGGGAGGAGCATAAAAGAAAGAACCATTAACTTGGGTTCCGACGTTAAAAGCAGCAACCTAATTGTTGTTATCATTACGAGTACATTTGTGGAGGATCAAAATCATCGTTGTTATCAACTTTGTAAGATCTTGTAACTGCATTCGTGCAAGCAGAAGCTAATCAACGATTATAGAAGTAAGTGAAATTACGAAAAATTATAAATTGGTTAAATATTGTAAATGTAAACCTAAGACCTTATAATTCATATTATTTGTAACAACTCAATCTCTCTTTCTTTGCCTAATTTATTTAGTCATAAGACAAGATGTAATTTAATTGTTAATTAAATTTTTTCTTCCTTCTCTTGACTTAACCCTTAATTCTACTAACAATAAATTATTATAATATTAACTTTATACTTTAAAATATAAGCTTTATAAAACGTAACGACAAGTAGGCAACAAAATAACAACCACTTAAGAAAGTAAATCAGTATTCTGTTTGGTTATTAAAAAAATAGAAAAAGATAAAATATTGCTTTGAAATCTCTACTTGTCGTAAGCAGGTTTATCCGAGGCAATAGAAAATAAGAATAAAGAGATATTAGGAATGTATTGACATTGTAAAATAACTGACAATTTACCTTGAGAAATATTTTCTAAAGCAATTTAAGAAGAACTCAACCATGTAAACATTAAAATAACTAAATAACTCTTTGAATGTGCTTCCTTGTTAAATAAAGTGAGACAGCATAAGTTAATAGAATATCCCAACAAATAAAAACAAAAAAACTATGATTATAACTGCTACGCCAGCTAAGGTCTTCTCAAAAGAAGCCATCGATACTATAAGACCGTCAGGAACAGCAACATCTGGAAATTTTAATATAATAAGTATACTGTGTTAATTTTAAAAATAATAAGTAGCAGTCACTTTACCAGACATCTGAGCTATCACAGTCGTAGATGCTGTGGCAAGACACTTTATAGATTTGTAAAGAATACCTAAAATCGTACTCACTGATAATGGAAAGGATTTAACGGTTTACTAGAACGTAGCTACGCCATGCTAGTAAGCTTTTGAAAAAAAAGCTACAACGAAGCAAGATTAGGATCAAATATAATTTTTTTGTATACGTGAATACAATGCATCACTGCATCGAGCTACCAGATTCACACCATATAAATTAATATATGGCAGAAAAGCACATCTACTAAATCCATATGAACCCAAAAATCAAATGCATTCTTATGAAAGTTATCTTATTAACTTAATTTGTTTGAGAGATGAGGATAGAAAGGCTGATGGTAAAAGCCTAGAAGTAAAAAAAGGCAAACATGCTCAACCTTAACACTAAGAATCATGAGTATTTGAAAATTTTTATTTATTTGTTTTATAAGTTATATTAAAAGCATTTCAAACAGGTCTTCTATTTCTTGTTACTTTTTCTCTACGAGCTAAGTTCCAATTTTGCTGTATAGGTTCTAACTCTGCTGCATGGCTTGGTTGCAGTGAAATATTTTAATTAGAAGTTTTCTTGATATCAGCATCAGTTTAATTAACTATATTTTTTGATTGAGAAGGTTTGTTATATATCTCTTTATTACTATTTTGTTCTATAGGTAATAAACTTCTACTGTATAGTTTATCACTAGCAGCCTACCGTCTCGGCTTCGGCCCAGACTTACTAAATGAAACACCGTAGTGTGTTGACATGTAATGTAAAACGTTTTCAGTTAGAAATTTTACATATGTGTCTGACACTTCTCAGAACAAAAATCTTCTTCCTAAGAACATATTTTTCACAATCCATACAGCTTATTTGGTCAAATAATAAGCTGTAGAAATAAGAAAAATATAATTATGCTGAAAAGTACCATGCCTTCCTTATGCCATAAAATAATTGTTGGATATAAGGACCGGTTGATTTGCAGTTTCTCCCGTATGACTTACAAAAATGACTATTTTTTAAAGCTGTTAAGATTTTAAACTTCCAAAATATATACATTAAATCAAAATTTTTTTTCTTATCCCACAACTTTATGACCAGAGCAACAAAGTCCTGGAGCTTAAGCTCTACATTTTTTATTACCACATGGAAGCAAATACATTTTTTACTCATTTAAAAATCTGAATTTCGATCTTTAAAGATTCAAGAGATTACTGTGACGGTACAATGAAAAGCTGATCTCTCACGTAATAGATTCTTTATTTGTCGGTTTTGACGTTGCTGTTTTAGTTTCGACAAATTTTCTGCGTCAGTTTCTTGACGCCTAAGTATAATTGTATTTATTAGATACATTTATAGTTTTTCTTTCAATTCTCCCTCTTGCGACTTTTGGCATGCTTAAAATTTTTGTGACCCCTAAAAGCTGTTTTCTGTCAACTTTGTTAAGTTCTCATATATTTGTTGGCAAAGTAGTTCGACGTCCGATGGCCCTAAAAAAGACCGGTGAGCTTCTCAAGTAAACTCTTTCTTGACTGCAGTTAACAGCAATTGTGACTGCCTGGATACCTCAGGGTGATCTTCTCTGGCCTGCTGTTGAAGCCCCAGACTGAAAGGGAGAAAAATTACAAAGTCTGAAGCTTTGGAGGTGGTTGTAGAGATCTTTCCCAACGTCTCCTGGTATAATGTCGAAGACGTTGGTGTCTAAAGCACCTTGTTTTTTGGACTACCTCCATTAAAATTAAATAAGTGTGGTCATAATAGGCCAGAGCATCTTAAAACTCCTGCATTAGTCTACCAGCAGTTCATAGAGACACTCTTCCTCAATAGGCAAGTGGCCTAGGTCTACATCTACCCTGAATCTTTAGGAATGATGAGTGCCACCAATAAAAAATTATTCTAACCGATAACGTCTCCCGGGGAATACCAGGAGATGTATCTAACCAGATCACAACCTGCTCCAAAACTTTATAGTTGTGTGGCGGTTCCACCATCCCGCTTGGTGCCGTCAAAGAGTTTTAAGATACAAATGTAAGCCAGAAAAGAAAACCCTAAGGAGCACAAGCAGCCACAACAGCTTACTTGTTAGTGGTCGTGTCCCCAACGGCATATCCACATTTTCCCCACTAACGGTGAGCAGTTGGTTACCATAGGAACGATCCAAGGACGAGATGCTCTTTGGTCAGTGGCGTACCTCCCTCCATCACAGTCTCCATACATAGAGACTTCGAGAATAAGAGTCAAGCTACCCACAGCCAGCTCTTTATCTTCAGAAATAACATCAAGGAACAGCTGGAAGTTTTACCACTGGCCCCTTTCAGGGACATTGTAAATATTGACGTTTCCTACTTAACTATGAATCTCATCAGTTCTTTTAAGGGCGACCTAAGTTCAACTAAATTGCCAACAAATATTTTTTTACTACCATTTCCGGAAGCGATTCGTCGACTAAAAGACTATGTTAACTAAAGACAGCTACTATTAAACCCAGTCAGTCATTCACTGTCAGTCGTTACGAGAGGAGTTGTTATTCGCAAGGTTGGGGACCCCGACGACCCTATATAGCCCTCTTGACTCTAAGCATTCAACTAGAAATCACCAATCCTCTCCAAGGTCTGCGCTGGGCGAACCTAACAGCTATGAAGAAAAAAATGGTTGAGCCAACGGGACAGCCTCCAACGGTCAAGCATCACGAACCAATGTCCCCACATTAGATCACCAAAATAACTGAGTCTGCAAAAAAATGGTGCTTTAGACACCAACTTCCTCGACGTTATACCAGGAGACGTTGAAAAAGATCTCTACAACTACCTCCAAAGCTTCAGACTTTATAATTTTTCTCCCGATCAGTCTGGGGCTTCAACAGCAGGCTAGAGAAGATCATCCTGAGGTATCCAGGCAGTCACAATTGCTGTTAACTGAAGTCAAGAAAGAGTTTACTTAATGAGCTCAACTGTCTTTTTTAGGGCCATCGGACGTTGAACTACCTTGCTAACAAATTTATTAGAACTTAATAGAGTTGACAGAAAACAGCCTTAGGGGTCACAAAAATTTTAAGCATGCCAAAAGTCGCAAGAGGGTGAATTGGAAGAAAAACTTTAAATGTATCTAATTAACATAATTTTAGGCGTCAAGAAACTGACACAGAAAATTTATCGAGATTGGAACAGCAGCGTCAAAATCGACAAATAAAGACTCCATCACGTGAGAGATCAGCTTTTTATTGTACCCGAAGGGTAATCTCTTGAATCTTTAAAGATCGAAATTCAGATTTTTAAATAAGGAAAAAAATGTATTTGTGTTTTTGTGGCAATAAAAAATGTAGAGTTTAAGCTTCAGGGCTGCTGCAGGATTTTACTGGAATAATAATAAGGCTACAATATACAACCTTGTAGTATATATGGAAGATAATAGTTTGTCGAATTATTGTAGTATGGTCGTTATTTTCAAATGTTTGCATTTTTATGCAGTATTTGTCTACGCTAACTATGCTATTGCGATAAATTATTTTATACAAAAGTTTAATACAGTAAATAAAGTTTTTACTTCACCAACGGTGCTCTCTAACAATGCAAAAATTACAAAAATGTAGTTAAGTTGGCCAAGAATAAAAACGATTATGGTGTAAATGTAGAATNCCAGCCTTGATCAATAAATAATATACTAAATAAAAATTAAATATATAATATATAATAAAAATCTTTACAAGGACATGGGATCAAGAGACGAATCATATAAGCCACTTCTTCATAACGCAAAATATAAGGTGAATCAGTAGGTCAATGTCAGCTTGGCGTACGACACTACTCAATACATACCATTCGGTGAAATCTAACACTACATTGCCAAGTCAACGATTTAAAAAAAAGTATACTTTGAGGACAAAATCGATTAGGCTTTTGGGCTGACAGCTAGTTTCTGACGAACAGAAATTAAAATAATTTGTTTGTCGTACAAATCTATGAGTTTTATTCTGTAGAAGTTTGGACGTAACAGAACCAGCATAAGAACACTGTCTTAATCCATATCAATATCAAATTTCATTTTATATGCCTACGACACGAAATGACGGCTTATCTATTTTCTGATGGCTCATACTGGTCTTGCAAATAACAAGTATGTTATCTATTCTTTTGCCTAATGCAAAGTCATTGACCTTGACATAGTTACATTTTTCGGACTTTTTTTCGACGGACACATCTTTGACAACAAACTTTGCGCTTTTACATACCTTGCATATGTGTCCTTACTTTCCACAATGGGGACATTCGTACGATCTGTATTAACTTTTCGTTGTCTTGTGTCACCTTTAGCTACAAAAAATACGATTGCCACAATTTTTCTTCGTTGACGCTACACTGACACCTTTCTCCTCCGCCTTCTGATAAAATTTATTGAACTACTGTCCAGTAATGTTTTTGACAAACTTAATGATTGTGTTTTCATTGTTTCTAATGCTACTGCTCTTCCTACGATTTTTTGACATGTTGAATCCTTATAACTTAACAATTTTTTCTTTATTCCTTCACAAAATGTTTCTTACACAACCTAATCGCATAGATTACTTTCTATATGAGTATTGAATTCACGTAAAATGACAGCTTTCTTTAGCCTAGCCACATATTTTTTAGTGTCTTTGCTGGTCACTTTTAAAAAATCTCTACAGTTATACCTTTCTATGATGAGGTTAGATGCAGGTTATAGGTAATTTTTCAGCGATTTCATATATAATATATAATGGATGCGGTAACACATTCTTATACATAGGTGGTAAGTGGGCGGCCCTGGTGGTGACGAGACTAGTAGGCTGTTGCAGTAACTCGGTAAAAAAAATTCCTTAAATATAAATATCAAACAATGTCAGATCCAAAACATTGAGTAATTTCAATGATTGCCTAACTGAAAGTGTTGTTCGCTTTGAGCTCAATTCCGAAATCGCGCCCCCACTAGAGACTCTGAGAACGATTGGTTGTCATTAGAAAAAGTAACTATTATAAGATCAAACTTTCAGTTCCATTCACCAGATGGCAAACCCTTAAATATTGCTTTTCTACAAGTATGTGAGAATCAATTCATAGTTCTATCCTTTTCTAATCACGACCAATCATTTCCAAAGTACTCAGTGGGGGGGAAGCGATTTTGGAATTGCGCTCAAAGCGAATACTCACTGCACATATTTTGGTCTGAGCCCTCCATAGCCTTCTCAAAAAAACCGTTAATTAGTTGTAGATTTTTCAAGATTTTTAGAATACTCAAAGAAAAACTGAGACCTTCCGATCTTCTCCCCTTTCTTCTTTATAATTATAAGAAAATAATTATTGATTCGATCGAAAAAGCATAAACTAGCTCACATTTTTCAAATTCCTTGCTCCTACAATATAAAAAAAATGAGTTCTGTTTACTCGTAATGCGAAAAGACAAGGTAACTATGAACATCAATACTTACACCAAAATAAAAAATATGACGTAACAAGGTGACACATCAATTGAAATGTAAGAATTAAAAAAAGTTTTAAAGTATATTTGATTTTAACAAGTATGTAAATCCAGACAATCTGAACTGGCGTCTCGTTAGGGACTTAGGGTAGTGAAAGAACATTCGAAGTTTGAATACAAGTAAATAAACATGAATATTTATAGGCAACAGGGTGTAAGGAAATGTAGGAAAATCAGAGAGTGGTGCTTGTATTCTTGATAAAATTATATATTGTCGCTATTTTTATAACAAAGGATTTACATTCAGGTCTAGCTGTATAGAGCAAATTGGAACGTAGCCAGAGTCAATAAACATGGTATGATTTTATATATATGGTCGATAGTGGTATGAGTTTCTCCGGGAGATGTGCTATGGCTCAATAAATATTGAATAGAGACAATAAACTTATCTACATCGTTGATAGTGGTACGCTTCATTGTGGCTTCTGTTTGGTGGGCTGAGTTGGTGGACTGTTAGAGTCATTTTCAGGGGAAGCTTCGGCGTTATAGACTCGCCCTGACTCAGCATAGGTCTCTGGACGAAAACGACCCCGGGGGTGAGACGCCGCCGGCTCTGGCCACGTCGGGATAATCTTCACCGTTGATGGGAGCCAGCGTGTTATACAAAGCCGTGAACTTGCTGGCGTTAGACTTGGGCCACCAGCTTCAAAGGTAGTTCCTAGCAATTCCAATCTTTATGGGCCCAAAACCAAAAAAGTCTCGAGAGCGTCATTGTCCAGCTTTTTTTCGTCGGCTTAGCGCTACTTTTGAGGAAACGGAGAGAACGTTAACTGTTTCTCCTTTTGATTCCTTTTCATTTATCGATTTGTAGTATTCAACCATCAAGTATTGTGTAATTTCACTGTTTTATTAGTGCAACGATTTTTTAAATAAATTTTTACTTAAATAGGCACCCAATGAAAAGCTATAATGTGCGTTTTTTATGTTGCCAAGAAAAAAAAACTTCTTCCGGTTTTGCATGTACTCAAAAGAAATGTGGTTTTACTTTCTTTTTTCCAGTTTTGTTTCCTTTATGTAAAAATTCTTATTTTTAAAATTCTTTAATGTTCTTAAATAAAATTTTTTTATTATTATTTTTGAGGAAATTTGATTTTTTTAGTAATACAACAAGTAAAAAAATTGTTTAAAAATCAATTTTCTAAATTACACATTAAAAACATTTTATAATCAATACTGCGGCTAGACAGTATGTTATTAAGTACACAGACAGAAACTTAACTTATACTTTGAGCCAGTAGGCTTTGAAATATTTTTTCTTTTGAGGGTTCATATTGCAAGCAAATCAAACGAGCCCTCGTAAAATGAAGATGCTCTCAAAAAAATGATACCTAAGAAAATTTAGTGTAATGGGCAGCCAAGCAGATAGGTTGTCCATAAGGGATAAGACCACTTAATCTAGACATAAGACACGAAACTATAGACAGTAGGATGCCATGGAGAAATGGTTCGAATAATTCATAATGCAATGGCAACCACCCAGGCCAATATACTCCTATGGAAATATTACCTGGGCACACTAGCACCACTTAATGCTAGAAAAAAGCCCATTGTAGTCAGTATGGCCTTGGGGCTGATATATATACATAGATGTGTATGAATATTGTTACAGGGTGCGCACGATGTGGATTTGCCAAGCAGAAACTTCGGTCATGACTGAGCCTGTGTTTCCTGGACACCCTTGGCGATACTCTCTGTAATATGTATACGCGGGTCTCGTCCGTTAAAACACCGCAGGGGAAAAATATCGCGACGCTTCTCACGACGACTCTATCACAACGCGAGGGGGAAATCAGGCAAACCAAAAATAAACACTCGCGAGTAATATTTTCTGCAAAAAGGAATATATTCAAAAAAATACAAAATGACATTCAAAAACATGAAAGACCCTCGCGGGTGTAGGTGTGTGTATGCATGTGTGATGTTGCACGTCGAGAAAGGTTGCTAAACGTGCTCACGGCGCAAAATCGTGGCACAGGCAGACAACGCAGGCTAATCGAGGGCCGCTGCTCTTTACAGTCAAACTGCCTGCTGGCAGGTAATTACGGGCGCTGATAAGCTCCTAGGCGATGTCTCTGTTAGGCCAGATCTCGAGCAGCGATCCAGTGGGAACGCTGAGGCCAGAAAACATTCCTACTGGCAGTGTTCGAAGGACGAGGTCGTCGAGGTTGGCCCTGGTGACCTTGAGTCTGACATGGTCTGCTATCTTAGCAGGGCCAGGACATTTTGCACCAAGCACTACACTGAAAACACTTAAAGGTAGCCGCAGTAGAAACATTTGCCAAAAACGGAAAAAACTCTAACCAACGCTTCTCGCATGAAAAACCAATAAATCGCTTTTCACGTAAATAACAAACAAATCGCTCCTCGTACCTTTGCAGCCTCAAGCTAATATGACCTTTTTGCTTTGTCCTTTTTCACTTTTTTCCTCACTGTCCTCTTCGCTTTTCCTCTTTTCCCTCGTTTCCTATCTGTCCTAGCCTACAGATAATGGCTCGACAGTATTTTACGATCACAATATATATTCAAAGAAAAACTGAGACCTTCCGATCTTCTCCCCTTTCTTCTTTATAATTATAAGAAAATAATTATTGATTCGATCGAAAAAGCATAAACTAGCTCACATTTTTCAAATTCCTTGCTCCTACAATATAAAAAAAATGAGTTCTGTTTACTCGTAATGCGNTATCCAATAGTATGTGGTATCTTACTAATATAAAACGCAAAGTCGCTAAAACCGTTGTAGTCGCTAACCACGAAAACTACTGAACCGATTTTGCTAAAATTTTGCACACTGATTCATGATACTTCCTAGATGATTTTAGTATAGTTTTTATCTTAAAAAATTAATTAACAAAAGCAATAAATAAGCTCAAAGTTTTGCAGAAATACACCAGCTTTTCACTTTCGTTCAGTAAAATCCGCTAGGTGGCGTCAACATAAAATCGAGGCTACCTGCAACAGAATATAATAAGTGTGGTTATAATACGCCGGAGCATCTCGATAGTGATGTAGTCGTGCTTCAGCAGTTCAATGAGCTGCATAGAGAATGCTGATGATAGTCTTGCAGCTGAATATCACGGTTACAGACGATACTCTTCTGTAAGAGGGAAGGGACCTAGGTTTCCATTCACCCTGAACCTCGACGAGTACGATAAAAAAAAATGCATTCCAACCGATGACGTCTCTGGCATAATACCAGGAGACATATCTAGCCAGAGCTCAATCTGCACCAACTCTTTAGAGTTGTGTGGCAGTCCCACCATCCCGCCATGTGCAGTTAGAGAATTTTTGGCTACGAATGTAAGCCAGGGAGAACAGCTCTGAGGGGCACGGGCAGCCACAACGGCTACCTTCTTAGTCGTCACGTCCCCAACACGCTTACCCACATGTTCCCGTCTAACGATGAGCAGTTGGTTATCCAGGGAACGACCCGAAGACAAGATATTCTTTGGTCAGTGGCGTACTTCCCTCCATCACAGCCTCCGTACATCAAGACTCCCTGGGTAAGAATCAAGCTACCCGTAGCCAGCTCTTCATCATCAGGAATAATAATAAAGAATAGCCTGGAAGTTTCACCACTGGTGCGTTTTTATTTACGTTCCCTACTTCACCATCAATTTTATCGGCTCTTTTAAGGGGACACTCGAGTGTAAACTACCTTGCCAACAAATACATTTTTACTACCATTTCCGGAAGCGATTCGTCGAATAAAAGACTATACTAACTAAAGACGGGCACTGTTAAACCAATTCAGCCATTCACTAGCAGACGTCACCAGCGGAGTTGTTCTTCGCAAGGCTGGAAATACCCGGTGACCGACGACCCTATATTACCCTCTTGACTCTAAGCATTCAACCACGAATCACTGATCCTCTCCAAGGTCTGCGCTGGGCAAATCTATAACAGCTATGAAGGAAAAAAAACTTGAGCCAACGGGACAGCCTCCACTGGACAAGTATCACTAACCAATCTCCACATCTAAGATCACCAAAACAACTGAATTTGCAAATAAAAAGGTGCTTTAGACACCAACGTCTTCGACGTTATACCGAGAGACGTTGGGAAAGAGCACTACAACTAGCCCCAAAGCTTCGGACTTTGTAATTTTTCTCCCAATCAATCTGGATTTTCAATAGCAGGCCACAGAAGATCACCCTGAGGTATCCAGGCAGTCACAATTGCTGTTAACTGCAGTCAAGAAAGGGTTGACTTAAGAAGCTCACTATTTTTTTTTTGGGCCATTGGACGTCGAACGACCTTGCCAACAAATATATTAGAACTTAACTAAGTCAACAGAAAACAGCCTCTAGGGGTCACAAAAGTCTTAACTATGCCGAACGTTTCAAGAGGATGAATTGGAAGAAAAACTTTAAATGTATCCAATAAATACAATTTTACTTAGGCGTCAAAAAACTGACTCAGAAAATTTATCGAGATTAAAACAGCAGCGTCAAAATCGACAAACAAAGAATCCATTACGTGAGAGATCAGCTTTTCATTGTGCCCTTACAGCAATCTCTGAAATCATTAAAGATCCTGCTTCAGATTTTTAAATAAGTATAAAATGTATTCGTGTTTTTGTGGCAATAAAAATGTAGGGTTTAAGGTCCAGGACTTTGTTGCTCTGGTAATAAAGTTTTGAGATATGAGAAAAAAAATTTTTATTAATATAAATTTTTTTGGGGTTTAAAATCTTAACNGAAACCGTAGATCAACGGCTTCTTATGGCCACCGATTATCTTATGGGATTAAGAACGCACGGTACTTTTCAGCATAATTATTTTTTTGAATTTTTACACTTTATTATTTGACCAAGTAAACTATATAGATTCCGAAAAAATATGTTTTTAACATGAAGATGTTTGTTCTGAGATGTATTAGGAATATGTGTAAAATTTCTAACTGAAAATGTTTCACATTACATGTCAACACACTACGGTCCTTTATTTAGTAAGTCTCGGGCGAAGCTGATTCGGGGGGCTGCTAGTATATATATATATACTGCCTGCTTTGAACGTACATATTACTTAATAATGTTTTGATTATTTATGGTCGCACACGCAAACTACTTTAAATTTTAACATATACTTAGCAAATATATGAAAAATTATAAGCTAATTTTTCAAACATTTATAGTAAAAACATTTTTTTCATACTTGTTAAATGCAGGGTCTTATTTTTAGTCAGATCAACTTTTTGAAAGATATATCTGGCTTATAATTGTTTTAGAGTCTCACATATGGCTCTGCTTCTCTAGGTCACCCAGGGGTAGATCTGTAGATCTTCTGCAGACCCATGGGTGTAAGGAAGGATCAAGGACAGTTTGAAAGGTTGGGTATGGGTGGAAAAAGAGGTTAGAGAGGGTTATTTTGGTGAAAAGGGTTCTACTAGTTGAGTTTATAATATCAACACCTTTTACAGCAAGATGGTACAGAACGTCCATATGAATAACATAAATGATGTACGAATTAGAACAAAAGTAAGCTTTGAAAACCTATAACTTCATGAAAACCTTATATTACTTGACATTGATTCAAAATTTTCTAGTTCACCAGTACTCATTGTAAGTGAGCTCTCTAAAAATCTTCAAAAACACAAAAAACTATGTTAAAATTACAATAAAATTGAGCTTGAGAGTTATAATTGTGGATAAAAATTAATTGTAAAAAACTGAAATCACATGAAACGTGTAAGGTTTTAGTCATTTTGACTATCTTTTAAAAAAGCTTTCCAACGTTGGAGCCGAGAGTTTTTGTACATCATATAATTTTATAAGTAGCAATTTAACACTGACATTATAAGTTTTTTATATTAGTTTATAAAGCTGTTCAGAACAAAACCGATTAGAATAAGTGTATTACTTCGTATTATTTAAATAAACAACAACTTTTTCTTCATTAACTTTTTTCTCTATCCAACAATATATCCTGTTTTTTCTATTATTTAAAATACTCTGATAAATTCATGTTAAATATTGTAAAAAACCTACAGAGATTGGAATTGGGTGGATGAACATACTTACCCTGCCTAGTATCCAAAAAACTGTGCAGAGAGCTCAAATCAATAAGTCAATGTCCAAAATCAGAAAACTCTACACCTTAATTAAAGAACTTTCAGATGTAATAACAAAAAAACATTCCTTATTAAACTTTAATGATGATGATCAGGAATTTAATATTTATGCTTAACTAATAAGCTTATCGAATCAAGCTGATCATCTGATATTGTACAATCATAGTCTTATGAGCAAGTTTGATCAAGACAATAATACAACGTTTATTAATGCAACGTTTGACACATGCCCAAACATCAAAGGAGTTAACCAGCTGCTTACTATTCACTTTGTGCATTAATTTGAAACAACACCACCTGCATGGGAAAATATTTTAATGCTAACTAACAAGATTGTACAGCATCAGTTAGACAACGATGGATTACAAGTGTTTGTTTTAACAATAGTAAGTCTTTTACAACAAAAATAGGTTATTTTCCTATCAAGCTCATTAGTAGCAAATAATACTTTTTTCTTTAATTTCATGAAAAAAAAGTAAGCTTCTATTATAAAATGGATATAATTAATAAATGAGAAAAATAAACATTAGTTTTCAATTGGCTGATTTGAAAGTGTTTCATAAAATTAATTAATAATTAAGAAAAATCGTTATATTTATTAATAAAATACAACCATGAAAAAAAAAAATTTTCTGATGAAGGTACTATAAAATGAGTTTTTTTTGGCCTCAGAAATGAGGGAGTATACTCAACACCAAAACAAATTATGTGAGTTTTTAAATATACAATACTGTTAAAATAAACGCTTATAACAGGTTATTGTCTATGAGTTTCTATGTATTTTTGTTAATTTGCATCGACAACTTTTTTCCTATAGGTGGCGTTGTTTTAAGTTGCTGCTTAGAGCGAATAATGTGTAAGAAATCCAACGCTGTAGGATACTTGACTTATTATATTGTATTTCTTTTCATATTAAACCATAAAATGACAGTCTAATTTATAAAGTTTCTACGAGCATCAATGATTTAGTGGTTAGCGTACTACATTCCTAGTCGGAAACACTCCAGGGGTCGTGGGTTCAAATCTCGCCGCCCAAATCCAGATTTTTTTCTTGCCTTTTGTAATGAGATAAATATTTATAACACCAAAAATTAGCTATCTGATTTTCAAAGACAAATAATGGATTTTTCTGATAATGTATAAACCTCAAGAAGTTTCGTTTTTGAAGGAAGTTAACACCTGGCCAGCTTGTTGGTAAAACCACTATCAATTTTAAAAACAATCATTACAGCGAATAGATGGTTCCTTGAAAGATATATTCTTTCATTAACTTGATAGTAGATGGGGTATGCTTGAGACGGTCACTACGATTTGTAGATAGTACCCATAATTGTAGGTTGTATGATCAAGTGATTTGCGGGGAGCTTTGCAAAGGGCTTGCACGAAAGACTCGCATACTCAAAGAAATAGGGTAGTAATGAGGAGAAAAAGGAGCAGGGTTGGTTAAGATAAGAGACCATACTGTTACGTCGGCGTGACGTATTATTTGAGTCGAAGCTTGCGCTTAATAATTCGGGGTTCGCACTAGGCACGTAGGTGGGATGCAGGGTTAAAAAAAAACTAAATTCCTTGACCAGGCGTTCAGAAGGGGGGAGGCCCGATCGTTCTGATCGAATTAAAACGATTGTCGAGCAGTAGTGCAAGGCACTCGTTTGCGGCGCACTTCTGATTTGTCAAGAATACCGGGCACGACGTGTCAAAATAGTATGCTGTCTGTGATCTAGAGATTACCAATACCGTAACGAGTAAAGGTAGTTATGATCTAGAGGTTACGCAAAGGGCAAAATGGTTTAAATTCGCGACCGGTCTAGGATCCACCAATACCATACCAAGTAGAGGTGATTGCCCTAGAGTTTACGTAAAACACAACGTAACAATTTATTTTCTTTGCCTAGAGTTTATCAAATACTGTATTAAGTAAATGATGTTGACTCTAGGAGGACGTTCACGACGGAAAGAAAAGAAGAAAAATAAACAAAATTAATCACTTGGTTACTTTTGTGTAACTTTATTTTATTTTTAAACACTTCACTTTTACTTTTAACAAAATTTTACACGCGAGCAAGCAGCGCGAGGTGTTTGATGTAGAAAGTTAAAACCACACTCGTGGAGGACCGTATGGTAGCAGTGGCGGACTGTAACTACCTGATCGACCGTTCGAGGGTGAAAAATTAACTCTGCCTCGCTTCCCAATAGACTGGGTTGTAGCAGAGGCAGACTCTTACTACTCAGTATACCTTGAAGTGTTATTGTTGGGTCCTTTTCTCGGGCCCTCCTGGCCTTTTTATAAGGAGTAGTGGACCTCTTCGACGTGCTGGTTCGAGACGACGCAGGAAAATTTGCTGGAAAAATCTTGAAGAAAAAGGACAGTAGCCAGAGATCTAATTGGTTGGAGATGCTCTAGTTCAGCTACTCAAAAATTGGCACATCCCCCATCCGGCTCATTCTCCTCCGTGCGTCAAGAGAAGAGAAGGTGCTTCACTTACTTATGCCCTGTCTTTCATGATTTTACAAAAACTTTAATTTGACTTTAAATAACCGTTAAGATAGAATATTGGTAATATTTACTAATGTTGGACATTGTTTGTTTATTCAACTAAACTTGTTGCAGAAAGAACGGAGAGAATCGCTTAATATTCTAATTGATGCTTGGGTAAATAAACGCTTGGTGTGCTACGGTACATCAACTTATACTTAAACAGAAATAACGTTGGCCCGTTGTTATAACAACTTATAATGATAAAATTAGTTAAATAATATAATAATAATAACAATAATAATAATTATAATAGTAATTATAGTAATAGAAGTTATAATTATAAAAGTATAGGTAGTGGTAACAATTGAAGTAACTTGCCTTTCACGAGTTAATATTGCTCAGTTTTAAAGTGAACTTGTGCTTAAATGTACTGTACATTTTATTGCTATGCGAAATCGCTGTAATATTTAAATGTCTGTTACTTCTTCGCGAGCTTCTTAGAATTGAATATCTTATGTTTCATACGTTACTACTTGGATTAAAACAATACTCTAGAGACTGTGCTACATTTATACTTTTTTCTACTTTATAATATATTCAATAGTTGTTATCTGCAAAGCGAAATATTCTCGAACATTCACATATAAGCATATAAATACACCGTGCTCTGCGTAGCACTAGTCAGTCCAAGCAAGCGCCGTGGCTAAGTTGAACACTTCACTCAGTTCACACCTGTACATAGTATACCAATTGATTGAAAATAAATGTTGCTGTTAATTTACAATTACAAGTCTCGCATTAATCCTTTTCCCTGTATCTGTCTTCGACGTGGTCTGGGCTTTAACTCGCGACGGTAATGGCCCTTCCACGAACAAATATAATTAAACTTACGGGTAGTTTTGACTGATTACAATATTGCAAAAATAATTCGGAATTTCGGTAGAATTTTAGTTAATATGTTTTTCGCTTCTAGTCATTGGAGAAGAAGTCGGCGCGTGGTGCTCTGGGGATTTGAAATGACATTACTTATACAAGAGCAGCCGCATGAACTCTTTCCCGACACATATGAGTCAAGGAAAGAGAAAAGAGCTATTGTTAATGATCAGCTCGGTTTTCCCGTTTTCTCTTACATGTTAAACGAGTTCAAAAATTTTGGCTATTGCCGATGGTATATGAAAAACCAGGGGGTATAAATGGGTCATGGGACCCTTGGTAAGAACGAAGTTCTTTAAACATAACATGAGTATAAAAACATAATTTCTCAGGTAACAAGAGGTCCGCCAGACCCGTAGAAAGAACGAAGCTCTATGAACGTTAGTACTGCATTCATGTAGTTCACTAAACAAAAACTTGAAAAACGAATAAAAATAAAAAATAAAAAAAATAGTTGAGTACTCACGATAGTTGAACTTCGTGAGAACGTCGTGCATAAATACAGTACTCACGAAGT
>NW_019379588.1:49260-87797 GCF_000648655.2 Copidosoma floridanum
TTTTTTTTTTTTTAGATGTCGTTTTTAAAACACAAATACATAATTTATCATGAATTAAATGTAGTATCAGTGAATGCATATAAAAATGGAATATTATAGTTACGAACCACACGATAAGTACAAGAAACCAAATTTATACAGTCGGCAGCGCTCGTAGCAGAGTGGGTAAGAAATTTGACTCATATGCAGGTGGTTAAGGGTTCAAATCTCTTGACTGGAAAGTGTTTTTTTTTTTTTTTAGAATTGTAAAAGAAAAAAATTCAAAGTGAAATAAAAATTATGGTGGAAAAATAAAATTCAAATTCGTTTAAAAATTAATTGCTTGGGAGTGTGAAGGGGAATGGTGGGCAAAGGTATGTAGGAGAGTAGTGCGGCACGGTTGAAAGATATATGATGGAGTGAGGGAAAATGTGTAGGGAACTGATGATGAGGGCGATGGGGTAAGGGAAGAAACGTAGAAGGAGGAGGAGACTTCCGGTAAGCCACTTCCATTTCATTAAATTTGTCGGTTTTCAAATTCTAGCCCCCCCAGCAGGCGACATAAAGAGCTTTGTTCTAAAAATTCTGGAACGTAATAGAAAAAAGGGTAGCTATGCGAGCTATGCATCTATACAAATCAAATGAAAAGTTGACGATGTTGTAGTATGTATTATTATTTGTCTATACGTATTTACTCTACGTTATTCTAATTTTTAACATCGTGAGTCTAAGTTGTGCCAGCATTGAGTATTGCACTCCAGTTTAGCTGTTCCCAGTTGGACTTTTTGCCTCTATCAGTTTTTACAGTTATTTCATTTCTCTGTATTAAAAAGTATACCATTATCTTATTTGCTTTTCGTTTTCGGTTAGCGTAGGCCAATGTGCGTTTGCATGAATCATAGATGGTCGATTTGCTGCAGCTACAAATAGAGCTTGCACGTGATTTATCTATTTTTAAATGTACGTTGATCCCTGTTTGAAAGTCCTTGCTAGTCAACACGGAAAATTCCGTAGAAACGAGCGGGGAAGAAAATTGTTAGTAATTATAGTTTATGGACGTTACAATACTGTACGAAAAAAAATCTGCCAATAAGTATACGTTTAATATAAAAAAAAAAATTTTATATTGTTTTACTATAAAACGAATTTCTGAAAAGGTTCTTCAATAAGTATGTTGTTACTCTATTCGATACTAATAGAATCAGCTCAAAATCCTTTTCATTTTCATAAAACTGAAATTACGATGCTTAAAACTTATCCGTTACTTTGCATTAAGATAAAGATATAAAGATAACGTAGAAAGATAATGTATAAAAATACTTAATGTATATTTTATACAAAAAATTATTTATATTTGTCATGTATCAAAATAACGAATGAAAATAATTAAATTAAATTGCACAGATACAAATGTCAGCCTCTCTAAAATTTCTTATAAAGTTTGTTAAAAATATTATGATAAATAGGAAGACTTTTTTGTGGAAGTAATTCTAGTTATTTTAACTATTTTTAAGGCCTAACCTGGCACTTAAACCAATACAAATTGACTTAAGTTAATATTAGTTATTGAAGCGTTGTGTTAACTACTGTTTTTTTGTATGGTAGTCTTTTTCTTCAAAAATAATGAGTATATCAGTCAATTGGGAGTGCCACATGGCACCAGTATGCCAAGATCGTGCTGAAAACTCCCGGACACTTGTGCGCAGCCAGATTCTAATTGGCCAAGCGTTTGCGCGTCGCTTAAACGTTCCAAACTCGAAGACACAGCGCGCAAAGACCGAAAACACAAAATCCAAATACTTAATCTCCCGTAACCCACTGCGTTAAAAGTTTTTTATGCTTTTTAGAGTAAGATACGAGTTTAATCTAATCTCAAGTGAACAATTTTAATGAACCAATCAAAATTACTGGTATTTAAATAACATTCTACCTATAATCGCTTAAATCCCAAGCAGTGTATTCCCAGTATTCACTGCACTTGCTTCTCTGCAGTCTTATTTGCTTGGTAAACCAACAAAATCCCAAGCCAGTATTTGTCAACGACCCAACGTGCTCACTTGTCCGTGCTGTTTTTTACTACCTAACGAAACAGATTCATTATAAATTTCAACATAATCAAAAATTCAACAAGCTAATCTCTAAAGTCCTACCATGCTTGCCAGCCCACGCTAAAAAGCTTTTCTTCAAAAATTAAGGAAAATTGGAATATCCAAGTAAGAACAATTAATACAAAACTAAAATTTAAATGAAATTAACAAAAGCATAAACAGGTAAGGGTCAATCTCTAGTACCTACTATAAACATGTGTAAGTTTTAAGGTATATGGGTCATATTAAGTGTTAGCTCAGTTAGATGCGCTTTTTGTTTTGGATACTTGATTTTTAGTAACATCAAAATCCAGTAAAAAAATATTTTGTATTACATTTAAATTTACAAAATTCGTTGCAAGTTGAGTTAATAATTTTTTTTAAAGTTTATGAATCTGGTGTGTTTTGTAAGCCTTAGATTAAAAGGCTGCATTAAAAAAATTAAAGAAATTCAAGGTAAAATGTAAAAAAACTCACGTAGGCTTTTACAGTATTATTTTGCAGTAAATTTAATATTATTTCTGCGTTCGATTTAGGTTTATTTTTAGTACGTAACAGGCATATTTTTTTGAAATACTTCTACTGAAATAAAAATTCAAAGCTGGCCACATAGAAAGAACACGATTACAACATTTAAAAGTTTTAAGTCATCACGTCCTCAAAAACTTAAGTGCTTTATTATCAGGCAAATTTAAATATTCTAAATTCTCCGATATTTTTTCGGTGCGCTTTAGATTTTTTGATACATAAGAGTACACGCTGCGAGCAAGTTCTTCTATTTCCTTCGGAAACATACTACAACAATTTTCACGTCGATCGCGGCCGAGTGTCAAATACAATTGCTGACAATCAAATGAGGAACATAATATCGAAGATACTTTTGAAAGCTGTTATATTTACCGACCACAACACATGAAAGAGCAACTATATTTTTTATATTAATTGAATTATCATCAAAGAATTTTTTCAATGCGAGAAACAGCTTGTGTGCACTGCCTTTCTGAGCATCGATTTCAATTGTTTGCAACAAATGTTAGACAACAGAATTTGTTTGCTGTTAAAAATACTGTACACAAACATAAAGCAATTTTATTATTACTTAAGTATTACTAATGTCAGGGCTTACATTAACAAGAACCGAGTAATATAAATTATTTAAAATATTTCTTAAATTTTCAAATTTATTTTTAAACAAAACGTTATTAATTACTTTTGCATATTTATCCTCCTTCATACGAATATTTTTCATAGCTAGAAAATCCTCTATGAGGTTTTTTGATAAATGGAACTAACTTATTGACGAGCCGAACACTGATAAAATTTTGTGCAATAAACATTGATACGCGCATTTCAACGGCATCAATTCTATCTTGAAATGATAGCCCTTTATTACCGACTTTTACTATGGTACCTGAATAATTCGCAGCATTAAAACTAACGGTATAAATAAAAGTTGTGCTATGAGCCATTAAGTCACTTTTACTAAAAAACTTTAAATCTTTTTGACAGACTTTACAGTGAGCCTTTTGTATATCAGTCACGTGTTTAACAAGCCAATCTTTTGATACCGGGTCGCGTAACTATAGTTTTCCTGGAACGAAATAGCCGACCTTTTTTTGTTGTACCCGTTGCGCTATCCTTTGATCATTTCTTATTGTTTGTAACATTGTCAAGGTTAGAAACAAAAGCACTAAAAAAAATCTCGAAGAAAAGTATAACGATAAAAAAAGAGGGGTGTACAATTATTAATAAATTCATACACTTTCTGCTATCAACAAAAACAAGTTAGATTAGAAAGTTACAAACGGAGGTTATGAAAAATTACGTAGAGAACTAGAATATATAGACGATGCTTTAAATGTTAACACGATCCAGCAAAACTCCTACTCACACCACACACTTACGTGTGTGTTTTTAACACACTTTTATTCATAAATTAACCAAATACCTTGTAAAACTGCAAGAAGCACGAAGATGCAGCTGCTTCACGAAGAAATCCAGATATAACAGAG
Source organism: Copidosoma floridanum (assembly GCF_000648655.2). Next base: position 53,339 of record NW_019379588.1, read on the forward strand.
ATATATGAATAACTGTTTGCTACGCTTTGACGTGTATTGACAGTTGATACGAGCACGAGCATGCTTCTGCACGTGCAGAGTGTACTTATTTTTTTGTGCGCGAATAACAATAACGCAATTTATGGAGGTAACTGTTTAATGAATTTGAACTTTTAAATTTTTTTTAAATTTGCAAGAAATATTTACGTTGAATGAGTAGTAAAAACGTTGCACATTTAAAAATAAGAAGCAAATTCTTATGGCTCATAAGATCAATTATTGCATTGTGTAAGTATCAAAAAAAACAAGTAGTTAACTTAACAATGATTAAACATAATTAAGAACAATGTTTTATTAAATAAAATTTTTAAATACAGAAATAAAAACTCCGCTGCCATCGGCAAACTTAGTATTGTACATCCATAATAAAAAACAAGTCGTCTGATTGAACGAATAATTAGCAAAATTATAATTTATTTAAAATAATGATAAACTGAATAAAAGGGCACACAAGCAAGCACTTACAGTATCTCAGTGTGCGACTCTCAATATTTATTTAAAGTTATAATTACATAAATCGCAGCACACACAAGCAAGCGCTCGAAATTACTGGAGATAAAGCTATTGAATTTTTAAATACTTGCTGGATACATAAAGTCGCACTAGCAAGCGCTCAAAATAAGTTGGGATGAGGCTCCAAAATTTTTAAGTACTTATTAAGTAAATAAAAGCGCATTGAAGCGAGCGCTTTAAATTACTTGGGATAAAATTTTTAATTCTTAAAATACTCATAAGATAAAAAAGATGTGGCTAAGCTTGAAATTTTGTTTATAAATGAAATAGACAAAATTTCAGGCAGTGGAGTGTATTGGGTAGCTAGCAATAAATTATTTTAAACGTAGATTAATGAGCGTATTTAAAAATAAGTGAACCTTGCGTATTTGCATGAAAAAGTAAGTTTTTTATTCATGCATGCTCTACTGCACTCAAAAATTTATAAATAAACAAATAGAGTTTTTTTCGGAAATATCGGATCAGGGTTGCTACTTCTATTTCTGTCAAGTAAGTACAACAAATACAACTGTCATAGGAATAATTTATTTTTAAGTTCCTACATAAAAATATATACATATCTGTCAATAATCAAAGCAAAACATGGTGGCAGATGCATAAAGTTCAGACACATTGTACACATACTCTATGTAGGTACATCATATGTTTTAGTAGGCAATCTTTACTTTCAACTGCAGTAATACGAAAACGCTTGCTTTCATTCACGTAGGACAAAACAGCACATACCAATAATTAAATTTACTACAATTTTCAGACTTCATGTACCATCCTACACTGCTTACTTTTTAGATATTTAAAAATATTTTCAGAATCGTTGGTTACAATGCTGCCTTCCCTCAGGTTTCCACGTTCTGTCACTGGCTGAGGCACCACATATCATTCTTGGTCACAATTCTATAAGACTGTGTATGATGACTCTCTGTCACAATACAAAAAAAGCTAGTAAAGTAGATTTACTTGAAAAATAAAAAATAATGGTGTTTGATTACCTATGCTGGTGAGGTAATACTTATTACTTCTACTATTAAAACTGCTCATGCTATTTGACTTCAATTATAAGATCTATATATTTCTTTTAATACATACAAGGAATTCTGCCGTTACTAAGTCATATAATGTCCACGGTTCATATACGCGTACTAAGGTGAAATGTATTAACTTTAAGGATAGTATCTATGTCAAAAGATGTGCTCTTTCTACTCCAATCATACAAAACAGCATTTAAAGTCGTTTTGGGGACGAATAAAGAGTCAAAATGTCTTTTCCTTCCGCTATTACTTGTCAATTTTTTTACTTTTAGAGTGTTAGTAAACGAACATTGAACTTCCACAGCTAAACAGTGGGTACACGTAAAAAATATTGTGCTGTTTTCAATAAACGTGCAAAAACTTTTTCCCCAAAATATTGCAAAATAGTTATTGGCCTACATGGCAAAATAGAACGGGGAATTTTAAAACCACGTTATGGAGTTAAATAATAAAACATGCCATTATTACTCATCCGTGTTCAAAGCTCTTACGATACCAATATCCCAAAATTTTAAATTATTCTTGAATAAAAATTTTTCGTTTCTCCCGTGTACTTTTATCTCATGAGTTTCATGATTTTTCAATTTACGGATTATGCATTTTTTTAAAGCATACATTTGTTGAAAAAAAGTTGTGTACCAATTAGTCCCACCAATAGTAATAAGTTATAGCAGTTTACAAATAAATAACATATTTGCATTAAATATTTACAATATTTTGAGCAAAGCAATTGTAACTACTCTTCTTTCAACTGCTGCAACTCTTAATTCGAGATGGAAATTTGAACCAAATTAATTTTTAAATAATAAGGCTTGCTCTTAGCTTTTATTTAAGGCAGCTAAGAATCATTTTATTGTACAAGTAGCTTAGCTATACATGTCAAAAACAGACGTGCAGTTTTGAAAAAATTGACTGAAAAACTATTTAGTTAAGTTCTTTTAGATTTACTTTGCGGATAGTATTTAGGTTAAAAATACAACTAAACTAAAATTTCTTTGGCACCTTTTTTAAAACCACTTTTGAAGCTTCTTTAAGCCAGTTACGGTAGAATCACCTACATACATATAATTTCACGGCATTATTTCAAACATGAAAATATTTTTTACGTTTTAGCCCGTTACTCGAAAAACGAAATCAAATGACTATAGAGTTTGTTAAGAAAAAATAATGCAGACGAAAACAAGACTGTTGAAATTTTGATGTGTTGTAGAGTATAAAAAAACCAGAGGACAGTGGGTGCTTTAGTACCTAAGAAGAAAGATATTTCTATAACATTATATGGCAGATAATGTATTAGTATAAATATACCTGCTATGACAGGATGTTGCGTACAAAGATGGAACAATTATTATTGGAATAAGTATACGTACGTTAGTTGGGTGTGGTTTTAATCAATATTTCAACATTTATTAACTACACAACTATAAACAATATATCATGGCTTAACACAATACAAACAAAATAAGTGGGCTGGCCAGTAGTTTCATTGAATCTTTCGACGATTTCAAAACAATTTTCTACCACCTACACTGATTACATGTGCCCCTACTTGGGCACTTCGATCATGTAGCTGTAACAGACGCCCAGTTTAGCCCGTATTACAGCCACGTAACGATTTCTACCATGCAGCAGTAGGTATACCTACTACTGACGTGGTGGCGCAGCAGTAGAGTTGCAGTCTTATAGATCTGAATAGTTAAGGAGAGTTAGCCGCAGTTGGTAGTTAGCCGCAGTAGTTGGGGTGACCGCTTGACTTTTAGTTTGTTCGCTTGAGCTGGTAATTTTTCGGATCAATTTACTATCTACTTTATATAAACAGATAGAGAGAAGCTAAATTATATGTATATAGATAGAGTAATTGTGGCGCTCTATAAGGCGCATGCGATAGGGAAGAAGAGAGAGGAAGGGAGACAGACCAACAGATCCCCTGCCTGCGGCGCAGCTGGTGTACGGACAGATAATATATACAGATATATATGTGCACAGCAGAGCTCGCTCGCTCGCTTGCTCGTTTCACGGGTTCTATCCCCATAGAAGGCACGCCTAAAAAAGTTTTGCACCGAAAATTATTCTTTCATCAGATATTACATTGAATCTTTTATTAACTCCAGAGATGTTTAAAAATATAAGAAAAAATGATTTAGCTTGGCTTCTAAGTCGTATAGATTTTTTTAATAAACTTTCTTCTTCTAGTAACAATTACATTCAAGTAATTTCTATAAGAGTACCATATAATTCTCTTGTAATCATGGATCACACAAAAAATGTACTTTCATCATTTTTACCTATAATTCCAGCTTCTGTTATAGAATTTTCAATAGTCTACACTGCTCCTGGTGAAAAATTTTCGGTAGTCTACACTGATATGTACAACGAATAATAAATATTAATTTATTTTAATCAAGTTCATGTACCTGTAGCTTGCGACTAAGGAGTACATCAAAAAGTTCGTCCCGAACAATTAGAGAAATTGTTTTTGATGTTAGATAATTTTCGTATGACCAAAACTTTACTGTGCTGCTTTGGTCTATACGTCGAGGAAAGTGGAGCGAATCATTTATTTGTAGGGACAGAAATTTTTGAGTTGAATGTTGTCAAACAAGAATTAAGCGGTTTATATTATGCAAGATCATCAAAGAATTTTTTTATGCTCAGTGAAACACTACGGCGTCTTCAGCTGGGAGCTTTTTTCCACAAAGTAAATTTAAGTCAATACAAAAATTAGTTATCAACTATTTAAGCTGTACAAGATGCATTCAGTGGAACAATTTTTTTGGAATGTATGTCTCTACTTAAAAATGTTGTGGAAAACTGCGATGTTCTTGAAAAAAATTCGCTACATTTTATTGCAAGAAGGTGCCAAGAATAACAAAAATTTAAACATGGGAATAATATTATAATTTTTTGTTAATTGCTGAGAAACCTTATCCAAGCTGAAACAATAGGTCATTGAAAGTTACACATCAATACTGTCAAAATAATACTACCAACCGTATTAGTGTTTTATCAAATTAATTACAGTCGTTGGCTCCCTCTTCACGACTATGATATTTCTACACTAAAAAAAAAATTATAGCTTTCCGAGGAATTGGAAATTGATGGTAGTTTTGTTACAAAAAGGTCATTGATTTCTTTATCATCTGTGTCTGTCAATGAAGCTTTAGAGCAAGACATAAATCGTTCACAGAAGAGTAGCTTATGAACAATAGGGTATACACTTCAGCAATAATTCGTTGCCTCATAGAATCTAACTCACCATGGAATCATGATCTCAAACAACTCATATATAAGACTAACCACAGTTAAATTTGCAAACAATAACAAACGCATCATGATTTTAGTATGACTATGACTAAACGGCCTGAAGAAGAGATTCGGATACGATTGGAATGCAAGTACGATTTATTTAAACGTAGCCAAAATTAAACATTTCTGATACAATTTCAAAACATAAGTTTTCTAATTTCATAACAAATGAAATTCAAAGGTCAAAAGGTATTTTGAGCATGAAGCATTATAAGTTGTGCACAAAATAATTAAGAAAGAAAAAATAGGGCTTATATTTTTGAACAATTATTCTCATTTGAACTAACTGATAAGAATATTTTATTTAACGACAATGGCCATTTGAAGAAAGAGAAACCTAAAAGTAACTTGATAAAAGAATTATAAAAAAAGCATGAAATTTAAGCTAGTCATGATACTTTTGATTCAAATAAGCTTACTTTAGTGATTCACGTTCTGTTTCTTTGCTGAAAGATGCTGTGAAAAAATCTAAAAACCTTTGAAGACTTTATAAACAAATTTTGTAAACGTACGTCTTATTTTTTTTACCGTAAAGTTTAATTATTTATTTGACAAAGACACTACGCCTTCCCTTTCTTTGAGTATAACCCCGGTTTATTAGTGGTGGTAACAATCGGCTAAGAATATTATCTGTACCGAGGAAACTCTAAGATTAGGAACCAATACACAAACAATAGTAGTGTTTAAATGTCGGAGGGCAGGTTCGTTGCCCTGTGTAGAAGAGCGAAATTGCTCAGATTGCCGATTATATACAATATTTAAAATAATCATTAAGTTTCAAAATTTATCTGTTGAATAATCAATTAATTCCTGCACCATATACAGCAATTGTCTATTAATTATTACTTTATTGAATTCTCCTGAATATTCCCTTAATTTAATCAATTTTAATAATATCTTTTTTAACTTATTCAATATTTTTCTAATCTAATATTTTTTTAAATTTATTCCTGTCCCTTTTTGGGGTACAGATGATATTCTTAGTTTAAATAAACGATTTCAAATCTTAACAGCTATATTTCTAGTTTTTATCTTAAACTATAAAAGGAACTCGCAATCTTACGTGGAGGAAAAGGTTTGCTTAAATAAGTACAATCAATTTATTTTTAATTATCTTATATTTATTCAATCATATGATTCTAAGGAAATTATATCTTCAATTTTTTTACATGGATTAATTATATTTGAGTAATCGCAATTATTTACGTTAATGATAAAAAAATATATAATATACTCGACAATTTACTTAAAATTTATCCGCCCTTTAAATAAAGAATTTTACATAAATGAAAATTTGAATTTTTCCTTTTTTATAGCTCTGCTTAAACACGTTAGGTTAGACTAATACGAATTTTTATCACAACCACGGAAAGTTAGTGTTAGGTAACTACCTATCCTACCAAGTCACGTAAGGTTAGGTCGTTCTCAGGGCCCTTGGGTGTCTTGAGCACTGCTCAAGTCGTCAACCCAGGAACTTCGCCTAAGAACGTGGTCACTAACCCTAGTGCCTCGACTACTTGGGGATGACTCGTCTCCACGCTTAAAGCGGTCGAGCACCGAAAAAGTGTTACCTGTGGATGGTATTCAAACTTTCTTTTCAGCTATCAGCCTTCGTACTTCGTCTCTTTCTCTCCCGTTGTGCTCGTCGCAGTATTGTACCGGTGCACGGGAAAGTTCCAGGTCTGGGTGAACAACGGATTTACCGCGTCCCAGGCTCGCTGGAAGAGGAACCCCTTTTTGCATTTCGCACTGGTGCCTTTTATGCTAACGTTATTTCCTTTTGAGTAGCAGGTTTTCCCGCGCTCTAGCGTTTTCTTATCGTACTAGACGCACATTCCCCGCGCGCGGCGTTCAAATTTGAATTTTCGTGTTTCAAATATAAATGAAATATATGTATAAAAAAAATGTGTACTGTTGAATTGTCTATGAGACGGATTTTTTATTACAAGAAAATGTAATAAATAGAAGAATATAAATATAAATGTAAAGCGTGTATTATAAATTCTAGGTGATAGAAGTGCCCCCTTGCATCCTGAAGAGCTGAAGTATGGCCTCTTATTGTAGCACCACACTAATCGGGAGGAAANATAAATATAAATATAAAGCGTTGATTATAAATTCTAGGTGATAGAAGTGCCCCCTTGCAACACGATATTAAGGAGGCAGACTATAGAAGTATTATTGACGTATTTGAGGTGTTAATCGGCTCCTAGCGTCTCTAGCGTATTTTATTTGACCTCTAGTTGGGTCCAGCCACCACTGAAATAAATGTAAAGGGAATCATCTTGGTAAGTAATTTGATACCGAAAAGTGTGCGCTGCGTACAGCAGACTTGAATCCAATCTGCATGGTAATGTAAGACTTTCGTACCCACTTATTTTAACTATCAACATACTTTAAAAATTTATGAAAGATTATTTCTACTTCGCGATATTTTCTTTGAAAACAGTTGAAAATTCAGCATTCACAAACACTCGTCATTATTAAATCAGTCTTATAACATTACTTCTCAAAGAATAATAAAAACTAAATATTAAATTTAACTGAGACAGTTTTCATATGTTCAAATTGTGAAAATAAACAGTGTCTGCAAAACTCTTAACAAACTTCGTCATTACATGTACTCCTACGAAAATGCAGTTTAAATTCTAGATCTCTAACCTTAAAGTCATTTAATTATTCAACACATATGCAGAGTTTTATACGTAATGTGTCAACTAACTAATCTATGTCAAGTTAATTGCATAGAATTAGATCCCTTGTAATTTGATTATGGGTCGGAAGGAGACTATCTAGTACCAAAGAGTCTTTGCGTTGTATAATACACCCATAGAATAACTTATGCCAAACTGCCATTGTAAAACATGCTTGATAAAACATAATGGTTGCAAATGAAAAAGAATATCTTGTTTATCTTTTTGCATATGCTGTTCTCAAATTGCTGTCAGAATACCTTTGACAGTATGTCTTTTTGAGGATAATTTAAATAAGAAATATTACCAATATCAATGTCAATAAAAAATGTTCGTCTTTTACCGTACGGCACAAAAAACTTACGAAGTAATAATTTAAATTTTAATGCTCACAATGTAAGAAACAGTTATAATGGTAGTAATAATTTAATAACGTATTAAATAGTATGAAAGATCATGTTCACAATGCACTGGGGTTGTGTGAATTTCAAGCGCGTACGCTTACTGGCGTGCAGCAAGTTTTTTATCTATTTATGATAATATTTTCGACTAAGTTGCAAATAACTAGCATGTTTTTCAATTTTTTTCGTGGAATCGATTGGTGCTTATTACTTTGACCTATCTTGCCATTAAATGCTGAAAATAAGCAAAGTTAAATAATTTTGCAAAAAAATTGTAAATATATAATTAAACCACTTTTTAGTGTCGTAACTGAAAAATTGTGATTTTTTCTTAGTCCAACTGTTTTTATAAGTTAGATATAAACAACCAAACTACTGCAAGTTGATGACTTTGGCGCTACCTACTTAATACATGTCACAAAATGTACACATGCAAGAGAAACCAATTCTAAAACTAGAGGTTAAAATGAATGAAACCATAAAAAAAATTAATTTTGTTGTGTAAAATTAGGTTAAAGTGGGAGTTTTTACAAAATTTTTGCATTTTGGAGCACTTTTTGCAGTGGCCTGTCTGAGATTAATTCATCAAAATTTACAGGTCTCAAACCTATCTGAAGCTTAAGAGTTTGAAGCTTATTTTAAAAAAGACAGGACCTCATTTTGTTTGTGGATTTAGAGTGAAAAATTGTTTCGTTAAAAAATGCAGGTTTGTATTTATCTGGACCCTTAAAACTTGAAAAAGTACACATTTTTCCGTATTTATTTATAATCTTACGGATGCATAATATTATTTACGAATAATTCGGAATGTTCCATCTATTAACAAGTTAAAACTTGAGAACGTGATTCACTCTCTATATAGGAGTACCTGATAAAAATAATAGACTCAACCTAGTTCTAAGTATCTCCCCAAAATTGAGGAATTTATAAATAGCTCATCAAGTTCTTCCAATTCAGGATTATCTACACTAAAAGTAAAAGATGGTATTTGTAAGCCATTGATGTATATTATTTAGTTTTTTCATATCGATGTAATAATTTTTTAGGATTCAACAGGAAAAATGGAAGCTATTGCATCTGAATCTCGAGACAAGGCATCACGTCGTTCCTGTTACGTCAACGAATTAATCTACGAAGTTAAGACGTTCGATAAATGAGGTACAGTTTTAACAAATATTTAGTATTTTGTAAGAGTCAACGTATTTTTAACTTTGAACGGTAAAATATTTATTAATTAGATAAATGAACATAACATAGTTACCCCAAACGTTTGTAATATGTATACTGTAACTATCGGTCACTCCTACTAAAAAAAATGGTATATTTTTTTTGTTTCGGCAAAGATTTGTTTTTAACATCATACGATAGCTATAAATATAAATTTATCAATTCGGTGTTTAACGCTACCGCTGAAAAGTAGATTAGTACGTGGGATAGCGATAGTGGGCATCGAAAGGCTGTGTCGTAAAAAAGAGACAACAGTATACAACTGATATTTCAACTAATGGTGAGAATATGCGAATATCTTACGCCCAACGCAACTACGGAGCTATCGGAAATCGAGGTCTACAGGAAAAACAAGACACAGCAACGCTCGATTCGAGCTCTAGATTTTCTGCTTAGTAGGTCAAATGTACCATGCTTTTCAGACAACTAGACTGATCTCATTGTATTAATAATACTGGCCTATAGCGATGTACTTTGTGAGGCAGGACGTCCGAACCTTTCGCGAAGCATCACGCTAGTCTTTCGCTTAAATTTATATGAATTTCTTACTCTAAATTCAAGCTACGTTATTGTAAAGGTTATTAAATGCGTATAATTTTATAGAATATATGTAATGATTGGCTTATATGTACATTATTAAATTGAATACACGATTCCTGTCTATCTAAATTAGTTCATGTACTCAGTAATTACATGATAAGAATGCCGTATCATCTTTTATAAGATTACTGCTATTTCTCTATTAAGATAGTAATTTTTAGGTTTATGAGTCAGGGGTCCTTTAACCTTTCTTGGGTAATTTGGTTTGCTCGTAGTATTGAGTAATGACAAACTCTCAACCCTTCCATGATCTCCTACCTGATCACATTTGCATGGGATCTTAAAGAGATGGAAACTTACTTTAAAAAATAAATGCAAAGTCCAGTAGAATGTTGCATTGCATCTGTTCATGCTACTACTCGAGAACCTATGGCTCTCTAAATACTTTACACCGTGACTCTTTCTTCTCAGCCAATAATGCACAAATAGGAAGAGAACGTCACATCAAAAATTTCTCTGGCACTCGACGTGGGTCACGAGTATATGCTTGATATTGTAATGCAACATTTTTGTGAAATAGTATTCTATAAAAAAGTCGATTGACTGAACAAATTTAGATGGACGCGAGAATAAGAGTATCACGTGATTTAACTTTTGATTTCGTATTTGACACACTTGATACGCACAAAGAGAGTATTAACATTTCAAAGAAACTAATCAAATCGAGAAATATATAAGAACCGTAAACAAATTGATGAATTAAAACAAGAGACACATAAATTAAAAGAAACGATCTTCTACCTAGATTATGAATTCAAATACTTAAATCAACATATGTCTTCGGCATTGTCCCGAATCTTTGCCATTCTGAAAAATCATTCTAAAAGCATAAGCATATTATTTTCTTGAAGTCGTGAAAATTCCAAATGCATAGCTTTATTATCGATTTAAAATATTTATTAATGTAATCATAAAAGCTTGAAGTTACCTTGAAGTTTCTCAGAAATCCAAACATAAACAAAAATGTTTCATCGCAGATGCACGGGCGCGTTCTTATATACTATACAGGAAATCATTATTTTTTATGATGAAGGATTGGTATTACGCGAAGAATTTTTAATGCTTCGAGAAGAAATCAATGGATGGTGTGAAGTCTATGGTGAAAAAGAACGGGTTAAGTGTACTATGGAAGAAACGACTCAGAAAATAAATCAATGCGCTTTTTCTAGCCTCGGTGCTTTGCCAACAGTCACACTGTCCCAACCTGAATTTTGGGGTCTAGAAAAAGAACGTCCAATTAAGTTTCTTTCCAAATGAAAAAATTACATTAGTTTTGCTTCTTCAAGTAAAGGCAAGTAATTGTGCATTGTTGCCAGTTGTTTAGAGGATATTGCAAAAGATTAGGGGTATTTGGAAGAAAGTGAAGTTAAAACCTATGAGCAATTTGTCAGTAAATGTAAGGATCGTTATTAGGATTCGAGTGCTCAGAGAATATTAAAGTGAAAAATTGAATTCGGTCGTTATCACACTAATCTTAAAATTACTCGTGTTGAATACGCAACACAGGGGCTGGGACATGCGAGAGATCCAAGCAATTTTTCTGAGGATAGGCCTTTCATGTTATCGATGGCCAATCATTCTGAAAGATCCGTACGACACTTAGTTATGTGCGATGATACTGTAACAGTTAAGATGTTATTAAATATTTTATCTGATTTGGATGCCAAAGATTAGCGAATTAACGTGAATTCGCAACGTGCAAATGTAAATTGACAAAATGATAAAAAAACTACATCGTCGCAGAAAGTTGAAAAACATAGAATTTTTTTTAAAGATTATAATTATCCAACCAGTTGTATTGTCTCAATATAACGCAATAGCAACAAATTTCAAAAATTTTAATTTTTATTGAAATATACCGGTGAATCTACGAAAAGGTTTTGAGTGTTCGAATATACATGCGAAGTTTGATATTACCTGTGAGCGTTCAAGAGACTTATTACTTTACAATATTAATCCAGAAGATATCACAGAATATAAGACCATTTGTTCTGAAATAAATGTGACAATATAGGGTATAAAAAATGTTGCCCTTATCGATTCAGGAAGTAAGATAACTTGCATGTCAAAATTATTTTACAAAGAAAATTTTGAAGTATTTCAGGAAGTTCTGACATAACCTATTACGGAAAAATTGATGAAAGTTGCAACTGGTCCAAAAACCACTCACGTAACGAAACAAATATGGGCAAATACTCACTTTAGAGCATTATGATTTGGTTGCCGTTTGTTACTGTTCCAAAATTAGCAACAACAATAATCATCGGGATCGATGTATTTAAAAGATTGAATCTGGAAATAGACTCAAAAAACGATTTTATATCCATAAATTGTCATATAAAAATATATTTACAAATGTCAAAAAGACTTGATTCGAATGAAACGTGTCAGTCCTTTCAAATCACCGTGGACGTACATCCGGAAGGATCTATCAACGTGTCGCTTATTTCTCGTAATGAGCATTTAACTGATGATAATCAATATGATAACGATTATGCTTATTGCGAATTATATTCAAAAGAAATCTCCTCAAAAATTGGTTCACCTACAAATATAACATGTACATGAAAACACAATTAGCGACTCTCATTTGTAAATATAAGAATATTTTTGAAAAACGTCCCAGTACGACTAACACTTCTGAACGTAAGCCAATTTTGAAACATGATAATTATTTTTATACGCGCCAGTATCAATTAAGTGCAATTATGTTCAGATACACACAAGTATAATGGTTTTGTAATTGACGATTGTGAATCGCTGCCGGGCATTGAGAAACTATTCCTTAGGTGTTAGAATAAACGATTTATTTTGAAACTTTATTTAACGAGTTCATATTGGAAAATACCCCTAAACGAAGGATGAAAAAAGTATACCACGTTCAAACAAGTAAGCCGTTTATACAAATTAAGTATTGTTGCGTTCTGAATCAAAACATCAGGGGTGGCAGTATTGCGCGGCCTCTATGAGATTTTATTTGATCTAGAACATCTTATATAACAATTTGAAGATGATATCGCAGTTTTCTCACCAAATTTGAAGGATCATATTGAGCATTTAGATTTACTATTCTAGCATTTAAAACAACACAATTTACGTGTAAATTTTGGAAAATCAACTTTTGCGTAAAATGAGATTGAATTTCTCGGTCATATATTGTTCATTGACGATCTTAAAACTAGGCCTGAAAAAATTTCATCTATAAAATACTTTACAGTACCAAAAAATGTAAAAATGCTGCAATCTTTTTTAGTCTTTATCAGTTTTTATACGAAGATCATAAACAGTTAGGTATGCAGAAAATACAATTTCGCTAGATAAGTCGTTAAAAAATAAATTAAGCCTTTATGTTAGCAGAGGAGCAACAAAAAGCATTTGATAAGAATAAATCAGCCTTTGACGGAAGCATAATTTTGAATTTTCCAATTTTGAAAGAGTTGGAAAAAAATATATTTTGGTACAAAAATCGAAAAATGGTTTATTATATAAAGAAAAAATTAAATTAGTGAGTACAAATATTATTAAACACGAATAAATTAAGATGATTAAAAACTGCGTAACTAATACAATCTCAATATTTATTCTTGTATACAAATATGTCTTCGATTTTTTCAAATTAAAGTACACATTAATTAAGTACATTAAATTTTTTTAACAGTAATGGATCTGAAGCAATAAAAAATAATTATCCAAGACTTAACGAATTTTGTTTAGGGACTCTCTAGATATGACTATTACAATACGTACAAACACTGACACACACATATGAATAGACTTTTATAAATTATAGTTTTGACAAAATAGTGGTATAAAATTTAATGATGCTAAAAAATTTTTACCAAAAAAAAATGTATTTGTTGAGTTTATAAAATGGAATACAAAAGGCAATTGATAATATTTGAATGTGTTTCTAGTAAGGACAAGTGACCAGTAATATAAATATTTTACAATCCATTAGGATCTGGTAAGGACATTCTGGGATATGACTTATTACACATCACACGCATACACACACCAGCAAGTCACGAAGCTAGAATACTCAATTTAAATTCTAATTATGTCATACGATAATGTGATGTTTTGTCCGTTACAATACTGCCAGAGCAAGTTCATGAAGAATTAAAAATATACTGTAAGTACATAAGAACTCTTTTTAATACGAAGAACCAGCTAGAAAACTATTAGGCAGTAATAACAATTTGGATCAAGAGTCAAGAAGCAATACATTGAAATCAAGCAAAAAGAAAGTTGAGCGGCGTTGGCTCAGTGGTAAGCGTGCTTGCTACTGATACAACGCTGTTCTAGGGGTCGTGGGTTCGATTCCCGGTGAGTGCAGATTTTTTCAAAAACTGTTTTCACGGGAAAAAGTTCCTATGTAACCCTGGCTGTTTTGGGGCAGGTTTTTCCGTGGAATTTTCCTTCAGAGTAATTCCAGGGTTTTTTCCTTGCTCCACAGATCTTCGGGCCTGGGTAAATGCGAAACAGTGTTAGGTCCTAATAGGTAGGGATTAGCAGGCCCGATGCCAGGCAGGGATCGCCGGCCTTACCGGCGAGGAGTGGCCCCTGAAACATGGAGCTTCTCTGGGGATGTTAATTATCCTGGATCCGATGCTTTTAACCCAGGCTACACAGTGGCGAGTTGACCCGATGCACTTCCCCCCGGTGCAGAGAGTGTCAGCTTAACTGACAAGGTGTGTTACACCAGAGATACTTCCACTGTGCCCATGGTATGATTTGTATGGTATCAGTTAAAGAGAAGATTTGGGGTAAATGGGTATGCCAATACACCCCCACACATAGGTGGTGAGTGGGTGGCCCCGCTGACTGGGCCAATAGGCTGTCGCAGTAACCCGATATAAAAAAAAAAAAAAAAATCAAGCAAAAAGAAAGATATACCAAGTAATGAGATAAACAAGACAAAAAATTAAGAGAAAGAAGGAAAAAATATTATTGTAAAGTTGATAGAATATGTACTAAAAAAAATCATAGTATTTGTGACTATTAATTATACTTGCATAATTTCTAGATTTTTTAAATATTTGTTATATTTACCTTAACGTTCCTCATCCTTATGTTTTCTCACAATTAAAAGGACTTTCGCTTGTTTATGATCTAAAAATATTTTTTATGTATAAGCAGAGTTTTTAAATAGCACCAATGTTATGTTATTTTTTTTGTTAATAAACTAGCTTTAAGAATTTAAATATCATATTTTTTTAAGTGTAAGCCACTCTCCTTAAGAAATGTATCTTAAAAAAATTTTTAGATAGCGCAATCTAGATAAAAGAGGTCACTATAAAATAATTTAATATAATACTTACCCATCGATCAATAAGATCAATATCTATGATGTCGGCGTTCGACCTAAGACACGCCGAAACAGAGCAGTGGAGAAGAGTGCCCGCCGAGGCTTTGGAGGTGAAGTTGGTTAACGCGCCTTGCCGACAAAAAGGAGGCCCAGGTTCGTCTCCTGGCCAACACAGATAACTTTTTTCACTGCTTTGTAATTTTTATTAAAAAAGTTTTTCGCACTCTAGCGATTTTCACTACAAACATAAGCGCGATATTTCTATAAGGTAAAAAATATAGATAGCGTAATTTAGACTGAAGAGGTTAGTACATAATAATTTGACTTCAAAAATTCATAATACATACTTAATTGAATAAGTAATTAAATTAAAAAAATATATATTTCTACGTATTGAGTAACAAATTATTAAATTTTTTATTTTCATTCTGATTTAAAAATATTAAAAGTGCGTTAAGTTTAAAAAATTTTGTTACAAACTATTCATTTTATTTCTGAGGATTTTGTTGTAAGTTTGTCGATGAAAAATTTTTTTTTGCTACTATTAGATATTGCACAAAGCTATTTCGGACATTACGAAAATTCCTTAAATTCTAGAATATCATTTTGTAAACGTGCCATGTAATCACTGGCATGATTGAAAAATCTCTGGTTTTTGCTTGTATACAACTTTTACACGTTTAACCACGTGCTTTGTAAGATCTTTTGCTGTTCAATGTTCAGTATTTCCTTACAGTTAAGATGCGTTACTGTGGTAAACGCTTACGTTTTATATACAGACTAGTGGCTCCCCGTCTCGGCTTCGCCCAAGACTCACTAAATAGACCACCGTAGTATGTTAACATGTAATGTAAAACGTTTGCAGTTGAAACTTTTACATCTATTTCTGACACTTCTTATAAAAAAAATGTTCTTATTAAAAACATATATGTTCCATATCCATACAGTTTATTTTGTCAATTAAAAAGCTGTTAAAAGTGAAAAAAGTATAATTAGGCTAAAAAGTACAGTATATTCCTTATGCCATAAAATAATGGTTGGCCCTACAGGGCCGTTGATTTGCAGTTTCTCTCATTTAATCTACAAAAAGTACTATTGTTAAAAGCTGTAAAGATTTAGAACTCACGAAAAAAATAATTAAAAAAATGTTTGTTCTTTTATCTCATAACTTTATTACCACAGCAACAAAGTCCTGGAGTTTAATCTCTAAATTTCTTATTGCCACAAAAATACAAATACATATTCTACTTATTCAAAAATCTGGAAGATTTAAGAGATTACTGTGATGGTTGTGGTGAAAAGCTAATCGCTCACTTTATAAATTCTTTATTCATTAATTTTGATGCTGTTTTAATCTTGAAAAATATTTCTTGACACCTAAAAATGTATTTGTTACATGCATATGAAGTTTTTCATTCAATTCGACTTTTTGGCATAAATAAAACTCTTATGAGCCCTAAGGGTTATTTTTTCAACTTGATGAGGTTGTAATATGTTTGTTGGCAAGGTAGTTCAGTTCCAGTGACCATAAAAAGGACTGGTGAGCTTCTTAAGTAAACTCTTTCTAGTCTTAAGTTACCAGCAAATGTGATTGCATTTATACCTCAGGGTGATCTTCTCTGACATGCTACTGTAGTACCAGACGGTCGGGAGGAGACCTTCATCTGAAGCATTGGAGATAATTGTAGAGCTCTTTTCTAACATCTCCTGGGATTGCATGGAGACGTTGATGTCTAAGGCACCTTCTGTTTTTGCAGAACAGTTAAGTGGTTTTGGTGATCTAAGGTGAGGGGATTGAATCGTGATGCTTGCCCGTTAGAGACTGTTCCGTTTGCTCAAATTCCTTTTTTTTCATAGCTGTTAGGATCTCCCAGCACAGACCTTGATCAGCCTTGTAACGAACAACTCCCCTCTTGATGTCTGCCAGTCAATAACTGGCTTGGTTTAATAGCAGCCGGCTTTACATAGTCTTTTAGTCGACGAATCGTTTCCGAAAATGGTAGTAAAAATATATTTGTTGCCAAGGTAGTTTAACGTTAGGTGGCTTTTAAAAGAACCGATGAGGTTGATAGTAAAATAATGAACGTAAATACTTATAATGGCCCTGAAAAGGGCCACTGGTAAAATTTCTAGTTAAACCTCACAATTATTCTTGATGATGGAAAGCCAGCTGCGGGTAGCTTGACTCTTATCCTTGGAGTCTCTGTGTACGGAGACCGTACTGGAGAGGTACACCTCTAGCCAAAGAATATCTTGTCTTCTAATCGTTTCCTAGATAACCAACTGCCCATCATTAATTGGAAAAATGAGCTTGAAGAATACCTTCTCTGTAGGTATGCCGTTCTAACAACCAGTAAGAAGGAGGCCGTCATGGCTGCTCGTACTCTTCAGGGCTGTCTTCCCTGGCTTGCATTTAAATTAGAAAATTATTTAACGGCACCAGGCCAGATGGTAGAATAACTACAAATATCTCAAATGTTGGAGCAGGTTGTGCTCTGGCTAGATACGTCTTCTGGTATTCCACTAGATACGTTGACGTTCTGAATCCCTATTTGTCCGTGGTACTGGATTGTTTTGGCGATTCGAGGTTAAAACCGATTTATTTCCCTTGCCCATGGAAAAAGAGTGTCATTAGTAGCCAAGATGCTCGGCTGCACGACTTTTTACTCAGTTCTTGGGATAATGTCGATGAACGACTACGATATTTGACAACTCGATGGGGCATGTTATAACTACTCTTAACTATCTTTGATTGCGGGTGACTTCAATTTTACCTCGACGCCACCTAGCGAGTCTTACTAAGCTAAAGTGCAAAGCTAGCTTATTTTAGCACAACTTTGAGCTCGTTTATGGCTATTATCATTAATTTTTTCCAGAAAAAAGTATGCGAAAACCATTTCGGAATTATCAAGAATCAGTATGCAAAGTTTCAGCAAAATCGGCTCTGTAGCTTTCGTGGTAAGCAATTACAACGGTTTTAGTGACTTTGCTTTATATATTAATAAGATTACAAATACAGAATTTTGTATGTAGCTACATGAAATAGAGATTTATAATCAAGTTTTTATTTTGTCATTTTTAAGAAATTTTGTTGTTGTTTAGAAAACTAAGAATGCTTGTAACTCTAATATGAACAACATTTTTAGTTAACTTTTTTATTATTAAAGTTTGTTTTATACTTAAATAAGTATACTTGACTCTATATGCTTAAATAAGAAAATGGCTGTGATGTTTACAATTGTTTATTTTGCAAAGTTGTTTTCTACGTAAAAACTTTTTTTTTACTTTGTGTTTAATATCGAAATGTTTGCTAAAAGCCATGATTCGTACAAACAAAAACAATGCTTTTTCAATGATGCTATTTAACATTTTAAATTTGATAGGTTTTTCAAATAACAACCAAGTTATATTTTGTAATGAAACACGTAGAACCATATTCGTCTTCCAAACGTACTGATTCTCATAACTTGGTTAATATTGTTCTGTAACAATTTGTTTCACAGTAACTACAAAATTGTTGTTTTTTCGGCCATTCCAACGTTATGAGCAAAGATTTTATGATACAAACAAGTTTTATTTACTAAATCTTCTTTTGACGAACAATTTTTCTCCACGTAAAATTTTTCTACGTGTAACAGAAGTTGATGTACAAGTCAACAACTAAATAAAAAAATATTATCTCTTAATACATTGATAATCAACAAAGTAAATGACGTTTTTAGAGAGTTAAGATTTTGCTCTGTACTTCTAAAGAAATTTTCAAAAGGTGAATAAGTTTTTAACGTAGTCCATTGTTGTTAATTGTATTTATTCTATAAGCAATAAAGTTATAACAGTGACGTTATATTAATGTAACAACAGCTATTTAATTACGATCAAACTTGTGCTCAGCATTTTATTTTTTTCATAAGTGGGTCATACCATGAAAAAAATATGGCTGCACCTTCTGGAATTCCATGACACATAGTACAAATTTTTACCTACATTTTTACATGAACAATTTTGACAGCTGTCAGAAATATCTGCAGATTTTTATTTTTTAAATGAAATAAATTATTTAGATGCTCATTAGATAAACTGCTATGGTTTTTTAAAAAAACTTTTAAAATAACTAATATTGCTCATGACAACACGATATGTAAAAAAATGTCATAATGATCTTCAAGATTCAAAACGACTAGCATTATATCGTGCAAGTAATATGTGAGGCAACTATTCCAATCTCTTTATTATACTATTCACTAGAAGTTCTAGTTAAAGACACTTTTTGTAGCTAATAATACGTGACGTGAGTACGTGTAAGTAAGAGTCGTTGGAAATGCCTAACAAATATCTTTATTTCCAATCGAGTTCTTAACGCACACAATCTTATAAAGTAAAAAATTTCACACATATTGTGAAACAGGCCCACAAAGCCTTAGCAAGGGATCTCACCTTCACAAAGGATTCCGTACAGTAAAAAACACTTCTGTTTTATTTCAGTTCAAAAAGGTTATACATTAAGGACGTTAAATTTTATTTGTTATTAAAAAAAAGTACTAAACCTACTTTCTCATGGTTTTTAACAAAAAGTTACTTATTATTTATTGCAAAGTGTGAGCTTAAAAGTTTTGCTTGTATCTGTATAATTATTAGTTTTTTTCTCACTTTTTTTCAGTGAAATTCGGTATTAGTTTATAAAAACTCACTAAATTTGGAACATTTTATGTTGGGCATGCACTTTAAATGCCAAAAGCAATCATGGGCATTAGCAAAAAAAGACAAAAGAGCGATGGACCTATATCTTTTTCTACCTTTCTCTTTCTCTCTATTTTTTTTAAACTGCAAGATCAAAGCTAAAGCCAACGCTATGCCTACATATCTATATTCATACCGTGTGCCATTAGTATAGAGTTTTCATTTTTGCGATACTAAAAGTCGTTGTATATAATGACAAAAATAAAAAAAAAGAAATATGTATATCTTTCTCTAATTACTTGGGAAATCAACAAGCCATTTTCCCTGTACAAAAAAAACTACAGAATACAAAACCTTATTGACTACCAACTATCAGTATTTAAAAAAAGCACTAGGAAACAGCAGTTGTTGCAACACTTTAGCCTGTCACAACAAACCCCCAACACGTACATAAGAGCTCTCCATGATGAGCAAAGACAAGGAATATGGGGGGGGGGGACATACCCCCATCTGGGTTCCCCTTCCAACTTTACGTGTAGAAAGAGGGCTCCCCCACTTTTTAGTTACTAGAAAGGTTCAAATTTCTCTCTTTTAGTAAGTACGAAAATTCGTTTCGTAATAAAAAGTTTCTTTAATAGAAAAAGTCTGAAATTTTTTTTAATTTCAATTTTTTAGATGACATCAAAGTAAAATGTGATTTTTAAGGATGTGGTATAAATTTTAAGTAAGTAACAACAAAGGTAAGTACGTTTATTAATTGATCTTTGAATTCAAAACTTCTACATGTGCAATCCTATAAAATGATGCAACGTTGTGTGTCAAATCGCATACATATTCTTTTTTGTTAAGTATTCACACTTCGTCCTATCCCTAGACACGACTTTTTCATACACACTTTCTACATCTAAACCATTCATATTACTTAAAATTTTCTTCACAATATCAGATATATAGTAATCGATTTGTGCTTCATACGTATTACAACCTTTTTTTGGGATATAATCTACAAATTTCTGCACAACAGTAGGCATCAAATTCGACAAATCACGCAACACACGTAAATGGCGATCAGTACATTTCACGATAAATTCGCTTAAATGATCAAAGGTCACCTTTTTCAAAACTAAACTACGACAGTATTGTTTCATGACACTACCACTAATACCTTCTTTTTGTCCTCCTTCAAGCTCAATAGCCTTACCGTTATAACTCACAGTAAACTTTAGGGACTAATTGGAGCCATAAATTTTAATGCCCTGCAAGTTACTATCATCCGTAGTAAAAAACTTCTCAATATCTGTGAACGTCAATTTTCATTCGTTTTAATCCAAAATTTTTAAAGGAATCCCTTCGAAATCTGTGCCTAATAAACAAACGACAGGTTTACAATCATTATCAAGTAATGTCTTATATTCCAGATAAACTACGGCTTTTTTTGCACAAATAATTTATTCAACCCATAAAGTTTGCCAAAAATCTGTGGAGGTAACTATTGATACTACTTTACGCTTGAGAGATCGATTGCTACCGACTCCCGAACCCTCTTTTTCTAGGACTCCATTTTTCTGTTTAATTGTACTGACGGTACGACGATCAGTCAGAGACTAACAACGAATCCAACTTTTTTATACAAGTCATAGCTCAAAAGAGACAGTGTGAAAGATGTTTGGAGGTGGCAAGTCGCGTTATAGCATGAAAAATATTGTCAACAATACATCCAGGACAACGTTAGTTAAAACAAGTAAGATAGTCTATTATGCGCCGATATAAACGCTGAGTACAAAATTTTTTACAAACTAAAAGCATTTGGAGGTAGGATTGCAAAACGCTGTTGCGTTTATTTTTGGAATTTATATAAATGTAACACTAGTATCTGTCACGAGAATTGCAAGAATGTGCAGACTGCAAATTACAAGTATATTTATGGATACACTTATATCAAGAACATTTTACTGCAACTTTTTTCTAAATATTTTACCAGACAACCGCTACCGCGCAACACCAAGCTTCTCAAATTTTTTTGCTACACCCCAATACAATGAAATGTCTGGCAGACTGTCATTCTTTTTTAAATCAGCGAAAAAATTGTCAAGAAACTTTCGAAAACAGAAATCGTTGCGCATGTAACACTGGTAGTATGCATTGTGATTTGCAACAGGATTTTCAGTATCTGTAGGATATCCATTACGTTTACAAAGCTTAAATTTTAGTTTATGAGCGTTATTTAAGGCACACCGATATTTTTTAAGATTCGATTTTAATGCATGATGCACACAACACACAACACACTTCCGATGACAAATCTTTTAAAGATGGACAGTCAATCACGTATCCTAAATTTATGACTTGGCAAATAGCTATTTTATGTAAATCGTACCACTTTTCACAACCCTTAGTGAGAATTTTATGTGCACTTCTTGTAGTATCATTCAAAATTTTTAAAAATGATATTTGCGGTATTCTCCCCTTAAAAAAATCATCTATGATGATGTCGGGACAACCAAACATTTTGTTGTTACACCGCCTCATTTAATTTTGGCGAGCGACAAGCAGGTGTTACTACCCAATGTGTGGAAGAAACACTGTTCAAAGCAATGATAGCAACTTCTTTCGGCACCGTTACGTATTTTTTTACCTAAAAAGACAGAATGTTGACTACGAGGTCCATTGCGATTCATGTATGTTTAAGCGTACCAACAGAAACTAAACAGAGAGACGATTGTTTTGTCCAAGCAATGAGTGTAAGTATATGTTGTTAGTGGTGCCATCTACCCGCTAAAGTCGACCATGATTTAACGTGACGCATCAATTTCAAGAATATTTTCGTACTCAGCATGCACTAAACAATGAACAGTCGAAGTTAGGACGTAGTCAAATCGAACGTCTAATCTAACGCTGATGTACTTCATAAGGTTCTAGTGAGAATATTTGTTGGCCGATAAATCCGGTGTTAAATCGGAAGCACAGAGACAGTAACGGTTGGGATAAGGTATGCGATCAATGTGATTTGCTTTAGTAAGAAAGTGAACGTGAGTACCCGAAAACAAGGTATGATAAGCATCTACACATAAACTACTCCTTATAAAGTCTGGCTGTAATAGTTTGTAAGGAACTTGAACTTCATCAATGTACAAAAAAAAAAAGTTTATGTAAAAATGATAAAAATTAAACAGATTCATCGTGCGATCACCATTATAAGCTTGATTTTCAATGAAACTGACGGTTATCCGCTGAGGTAACTGGCCCAAAATAATACTATCCAAAGTTTCTTTATGAATACTGCTATGCATCATCATAGCTTTTACTTCGACACATGTGAGTGGACATACTGCTGTACTCTTTAACAGACCTTTGGAATGGGCTAATAAAACGGATGGGTTTATTTTAACGCGTCTCATTAAAAAAATTTGCGTCTTCGATGCAAACGGAAATCGAGTTTGAAGTGTCTATGGGACACAATGCATTACGAAATCTTACTGATCGCATTCTTACCTCGACGCCATTGATGAGTGATTTTTTTTGATTGCATACATTGCAATGAAGATGACCTGTCAGATCAATCGATTTCTTTGCTGGTAGTAGCGTACGTTGCTTGACGAGTCTTGCGTTGGCATCTAAAACATCGTCCATTTTTGTTGCCATATCGTAGCACCATAAGTCACTCGTTAAGTGGGATGATTTTGTCGCAAGTCCCTAATTCAATAAGGTTTGCAAGCACACATTGTAAGCGTACGTGTTGTTAGGATATAATACAGGTTTCTGACTTGGTTGAACAACAGATGCATAGAGTACTTTATTGGATCTACCTTTGAGATCTTAGATGCTTTTTCAGCATTCAATTCTTTATCTTCATTGACGACTAACTTTACACAAGGACTGAGCTTCGTGTGTGCGAGATCAACGTATTCGTCACCGTTACCTGGTACCACAAATTCGATCGGTGAACCATCCGTGAGCAATGATATTGGCTTGTATTGAATCCAGTGCAATCCCTCGATAGTTGTTTGAGTCGCTGGAGTATCAAACAAAACAAGCTCGGACTTTAAGCACTTGCACCAGTGACAGTGTCAAAAAAGCATTTTTTTTAAATTTAACTTTCAAAAATATCTCCTGCAATTCTCTGTCCCTTCCTCTTTTTATTTTTATTGTCCTTTTTTCTTTTTTTTTATCTTGCTAGTACATGTTTTTAGTGTTTTTTTTTTTACTTTTACGCTAATCATGCCTTGACAGCACAGTTCTATGAAACAATTGCAACTGAAATGGTTCGTAGAGTCATCCAAATTTATATACCGAACCTTCCATGAGCTTGTCCAATTTTTTCTCGGCTTTTTTTTTAGCGCATCACCAGACTCTATTACACAAGTCCGAAATGTCTCTTGGAAAGAAATATTTGTAGTGGTAACGTCAGACATAATATTCAAACCTGTAGGAACAGCTTCTTTACCAACAGTTTTGGCACCGCGTTTCATAAGTGATTAAACTCATTAAAATTCTCCAGCAAGAAATGATCCGATACCTCTATGTCCTGATCGATAGTTAGCCCCAACATTAATGCCTTCAACACCTCCTCTACTGTTTCCATAAATCGTTGTCAGACTTCTACCACCACCACCACCACTTTGGGCGATAAAGTAGTCAATTCATTTTAAGTGAAGCGTTACCATCAGCGTTTTAAAGTCGAATAGTATGGGAGCACCAATTGTGTCCCTTATATCAATTTTAATGTTGTGAATTAAGTTAAACAATAATGGTATATAGATAGATGTTGAGGAAATTTTATTTTTGATGCAACTGTACGCATTACCTTGAAGGTCCAACGACATCTTCCAAGATCTTGTATAATTTTTTAGACAATGGTAAGCAATACATTTATATTCACTGCGCACTGTTTCAAAACAGACTATTCTTAACAACTGTAAGGTTCAACCGCTTTCGTAACCTTTGGCAAATACTCTTCTCGTCTTACTGATATGAACTCAATCCCCAACGTTGTACTTTAAATTTTTATGAATATGCCTATCATAACGTTGCTTTATGTTTTCAAGTGCTTGCGCAACATTATGCAAAGTACCGTCTGCTGGCGCCATCTTTGTTGGTGAATGCTTCGCACGATTACTTGCTTCTATTATACTTAGAAGAATGTTTACTCAGCGTTGATTGTTTGTGAGTGTAAAGTATCGCCACATTCTTTCTTTCATAGTTCTTACAAAACGTTTAGCTATTGCAGCCTTTGTCTGTGGGCTACGTGCTACTCTGTATTTAATTTTATTTTCTCGTGAAATGGATTGCATTTCATGACCTACAAATTCTGTACCTTCATCCATTCGGAGACATAGTAGTGTACGATCGTCACTTCTTGATAAAATATGTTACAATGCTTTGGCGACGTTTTTCAATGTTTTGTTTTCAATAAGTACCACCCACGCGTATTTGCTAAGGACATCGATGACAACGAGAATATAAGCGTAGTCATCATCGTAAGTTTTTAAGGTTCTTAAGTCCATTGAATCAGCTTCTCACACGTCGTCAAAGATACGCACGTTATAGCTTCTTCCGGGAAAGCAATTTCTTATAGGTCTATGTAAATTAAAGGTATCTTGACTCTCTAGTCAACTTATAACATTCGATCGCAAAAATTTATTTTTCACCACACTGGCAAGTTTGTTACTACCAGCGTATGCAGTTGGTCGCGCCGCTTTGTAATAAAGTTTTTGCAAAGTCTTATGCATTATTTGTTTTTTTCTTTTTTTTTTTAATCTTAGATCTAATGGCTCTCTTGATGCGAGAAAAAAAACGTCTTAAATGATATCTTGCAACACATGCAGCGTGCTGTCAATAAAGTGACTGTTCACTTATCCAGTGGTACTTGTCCGGCAAGCATACGCAAAAAAGCAAGTTCAGCCAACACCTGATCGACTTTTAGTCATTGGCCCTACTTCCCAGTAGTATAGGCAAGATTATGCTGACGACATGCATTGTTCAAGGGATTTATACCCACATAATTGTGCTCAATGCGCTTCTATAGCTTCGTTCCAGGACTGCAAAGTTTGTATCCAGGTACATGCATCTTAAAAGGTAATATGTCGGTTAAAATGTCGAGAGCACTGTTTTTTTTCTCCTCTTCGAGTTTTGCTTCTGTTTCTTCGCTTTGGTCACCTTTCCACTTAATCGACGCCATGTTTGTACTTGATTTGACGGAGGCACAAATTTTTTTTATTTTTCTTTATTTTTCAGTGACGTCATCGATTCAGGACCACTTTGATAAAAAAAACTTCCGCTATTCGACGTAGATCTTGGACTCTTATTTGGTGATTTTGATTTGTCGTCGTTGTCGTCGTCGATCAGTAATTTAAATATTCAAGCGTTTCCAATACACTCTTGCGGAATGTTTGCCATACAAAGTGCCATTGCAAACAGATCATGCGGCCCCGGTGTGCATTTTTTCCTCTTTATCAAAACATCGTTCATCAGATTGGCAATATTCAACTGTGTTATGCAAATGCCACCTATAATGACGGTATGTTCATCGCTACACTCAAAGTTATCAGTAGCGCGCAATCGTCGCATAATAACTACAGCTTATTAACAAAACTTTTTCGGCACGCTTTCAATAACCTCGGTATCCTGCCTTCCTTCCTCTTAACGCTTCTCTTCATTCTCGTAAACGTCGTCATCAGAGTGACCGTTATCTTATGGTACCTTGGCGTTCTCCGTGATCATGTCAGCATGTCATTTTATTTTGCTGTCCAATTTTCTAAGCTGCAAATATCGTTGTGAAATTTGTTGGTATTTCTTCCGTTTTTCTAACTTATTGGTATACGGATAATTCAAGATGTCGTTCATTTCTGGGTCGAGCCGACTCATCGTTGTATCTGGCGTTTATACGGAATTTAGACCATCGTTGAGGAAAATACACTTCACAATCAATCGACGGTTTCTTGAGGCCAGAGAATGATTTTTTTTGCATGCTCTACGTTTTTTACATCATTGACAATACCTTCCCAGGAGTGGACCCAACCAAGCAGGTAAGAGACTTTCTTCCCGTTGAATGATAATTTTTTTCTTTGACGACGGATACATATTTGCGTTTGCAAGCTTTTTGAGAACGCCAGTGTGTCTACAAAGTTAATCGTCGAATCCTTGTGCGTTGTGAGCAGTTAAATAATAATTATTATCATTTAATTTTGCCTTTGATTTAAAACCGAAGATTTTGGACTACAGTCTCACACTCCTTCACAGGCTACAGGACAGCAGAATGTTTAACTATTTGTTAGTCTGTATAGGGAAGATGCGGGTGTGGCTTGTACTCTAACTTTAATTAATTACTATATTTTTATGCAACAATGTTTTAAAATTACAAAAAACGTATCTTAAAGTTTTACATGAATAGAAAGGAATGTAAAATTTTAATCAAACTTAATTCATTTACTTTTCTCTTTATCGAAGGAACACCAAGATCCTTGAAAACTGCCAGTTGTGCCCACTTGCCAAGCAGAACTGGCAAGATGGTGGAGCAGAACTGGCAACAGAAGCAGTTCACTATAGATATGCACGGCCATATAATAATCAAGAATAAGTAAATGATGAATATCGAGTAATAAAGACAGTGCAAATTAAATAATTAACTAAACGTGTAATACCTTTATTGATTTTTTTTATAACAACTATTTATCACAATGATTGAATCTTCGGTTATAGGTTAAATACAACGTCTTTAACAACAGTGTATAATTTCTTGAAACAAACGTGTTTCAAAATAATAATCAATAAATAATCGAAAATATGTAAAAAAAATACTTTGAAAATTTTTTTTTTGTTTGATTTACTTTGACCTCAATTTTAGATTTGTATTTATCTTAACATTTTAATCTAAGTGCAATAATCCAAACTGAAAGTAGAGTTTTTAGAACGTTTTTTTCCTTCTTTTTTGAAATTGCTCTCATCTTATATGTTAACGTTTATGAGGATATGAAAATAAACATATTACAATGATTGCAGTTTTTCTTCTCTTTTTTTGTGAGTATAACTGAGGATAAGAATATTGTATAGTAATATATTATAGAAGGTAGTAATTAATTTACAGAATTATAACATTTATTTGTTTGGAACTGCAGGAAATAGAAGGATAATTAAGCTTGTGATTAGTTATACTAAGTCTTTTTTTTCTCCTTCGTCCTTGAATTTTTCTAGTTAATTACTAATGTAATAAGGGCATCCAGATTTGCTGAAACGCCTGTCTCAAGGCATAGCTTGTAGTGCCAATGGTATTTTACTATATTGGTATCTTTCTGGCATTATAGACAAGTTTTTTTCAACTTTATTTGCGTTTTGCACAAAGGACTTTGCACTTCTAAATCGCTTTTATATTTTAAATTGTCACACGTCAAATGTGTAATTTTTTTGCTGTTTTTTTAAAAGCCTTTGTGGGAATATCTTGCTCCACACATTTAAAGTCATTTGAAGGCTTTTTTTGTTGATTCTTTGTTACAGTACGTATCATTGTATTCCATCGTCACGCACGATACCTAATGGATGATAGTTCCGATGGCTAAGGGGGCCAAAAATTATTAACAACTGGATGTACCCATATAGTTTCATAATGGCCGATACCTTAGATACCCCTTTTTACCGTAGTGGGTCATGATCTTCAGGAGAATTATTTTCACTGGCCGTGTTTTCAGTTTGCGGTTTTTTAGTTTTTACACTTTTTCGCTGCTGAGTTGTACAATCTATTCCTATTCAGTGCATGTCTTTCGCCCCTTCAGCTGATCCACATGTTATATGAACGGGAATAACATCTTCCCGTGTTTGTGTCTTGGTCAGAAAATAAATATCCTGTTTTGGACACTTGTGTTCGAAAAATTTGGTTATATAGTTTGTGCCAAAAGGTTTTTTAATAAGGACATTTATTTTTATCCCAGTATGATTTACTCTTACAAATTTTAGTATAAGATCAGATTTCTTTTCATTATCTTTGGCAGGGGTTTTCACTTTTGTGGTTAAAATTGCATTTCTTTTTAGTGCTTGGGCGTTTTGTGCTGGTAATTGTCTTGCCCCTCCTACTTCAATGATTGGTGTTTCATTTAGGGTCGCTGAAGAAAATGCTACATCACATAGCTAATAATGTTGGACCTCACACCTGGCGTATAGAGCAATACATAACTGTTTTTTAAGGATAACATACGACCAAATTCATTTACAGACATTTCCATTTGGTGTTCATCGATCGGTTCTTCAGTCATTACATCTAACCAATGTCCTTTTATTATTACATTGTGGACCTTAATTTGGTTCTTATTTGTTAAAAGTGCGGGTACCGTTGGTGCTGCTTGCTCCGTTATTTTATCTGGCAAATGCAACAATGGGTTAAATAGCTCCTGCAATGATAAGACTTCTTTTACACTATTTGCCTCACAGAGTATGTAATTCTGTACACGTAAATATGATGGGTGTTACGGTGGTTATTAATTGATACATGTATATGTATGTGTACTGTTGTTGTGTATTTCGTGCTGTTAATACTTGTAACAATTAATAGGTTATATGTGGAAGGTACGTATGAAAATAAAATTCGGTTTATAAGACTATTGGATAATGGATAGAAAATACTTAGATTTATACAGTCATGACTTATCATACTATGCCAAAATATTTGTGGATTCACATTATAATGAAACAAGTTATTTAATATATGCTAAAGCTTAATATTAGAAAAAATAATTTGACAATTAAGTAACGTGCAGCTGTGATAAAATACAACATGCGCTCCAATCTGAAAGCCTCAGAGTTTTTATTTTTTAATGTTTTTTTTTTTTTAAGTTATTCTTCTATAGGCGCTTTATGCGTGGGGGTAAATAAACAATTTAAGATTTTGACCTTAAGAGAAAGTAAGACGGAAGTGGATTTTGCTTGATTCTCCCCCTTCCCCCCGTGACGTACTTCCGGTTTTCTCTACACCACATAATAACACAACACATCACCATGCCACACATTTCAAATTTTATGAATTTCATTTCTTTTTCTTCAACTAATTCTCAAACAAAAAAAAAAAAAAAACAGTTCCAAGAAGATTCGAACGCATGACTTCTTACGTTCTGGTTACGGCCTTTATCTACTCTGCTATAAGCTGTCCCAACATAGAGAGCCCAACTGTTTCATGTTTTCTTACGGTTTGTAAATTATATTTCATGAAAATTTTCATTTAAAGTTCATTTATTTATTAAGTATGGTTATAAATTAAACTAGCAGCCCACCATCTCGGCTTAGCCCGAGACTTACTAAACAAAACACCGTAGTGTGTTGACATTTAATGTTAAACGTTTTTAGTTAGAAATTTTACACATATTCCTGACACATCTCAGAACAAAAATTTTATTAAAAACATATTTTTTCGGAATCCATATAGTTTATTTGGTCAAATAATAAGGTGTAAAAATTCAAAAAAATAATTATGATGAGTAGTACCGTGCGTTCTTTATGACATCAAATAATCAGTGGCCATAAGGAGCCGTTGATTTGCAATTTCTCCCGTGTAATTCACAAATAGAACTATTTTTTTTCTTTTTTCTCACAACTTTATTAGCAGAGCAACGAAGTCCTGGACCTTGAACCCTACATTTTTTATTGCCACAAAAACACAAATACATTTTCTACTTATTTAAAAATCTGAAGCAGGATCTTTAATAATTTCAGAGATTGCTGTAAGGGCACAATGAAAAGCTGATCTCTCACGTAATGGACTCTTTATTTGTCGATTTTGACGCTGCTGTTCCAATCTCGATCAATTTTCTACGTCAGTTTCTTGACGCCTAAGTGAAATTGTATTTATTAGATACGTTTGAAGTTTTTCTTCCAATTCACCCTCTTGGGCTTGTTGTAGTGCTTTTTTCCAACGTCTCCCGGTATAACGTCCAAGACGTTGGTGTCTAGAGCACCTTTTTTATTTGCAGCTTCAGTTGTTTTGGTGATCTTAGATTAAGGGATTGGTTAGTGATACTTGTCCAGTGGAGGCTGTCCCGTTGGCTCAAGTTTTTTTTTCCTTCAAAGCTGTTATAGGTTTGCCCAGCGCAGACCTTGGAAAGGATCAGAGATTTCTGGTTGAATGCTTAGAGTTAAGAGGGTAATATAGGGTCGTCGGTCACCGGGTTTTGCAGCCTTCCGAAGAATAACTCCGCAGGTGACGTCTGCTATTGAATGGCTGACTTGGTTTAATAGTGCCCGTCTTCAGTTAATATAGTCTTTTAGTCGACGAATCGCTTCCGGAAATGATAGTAAAAATGTTTTTGTTGGCAAGGTAGTTTACACTTAGGTGGCCCCTAAACAGAACCGATGAAATTGATGGTTAAGTAGGGAACGTAAATACTTATAATAGCCCTAAGAAGCGCCAGTGGTGAAACTTCCAGGCTATTCTTTATTATTATTCCTGATAATGAAGAGCTGGCTAGAGATAGCTTGATTCTTACCCTGGGAGTCTCTATGTACGGAGAGTGTGATGAAGGGAGATGCGCCGCTAACCAAAGAATATCTCGTCTTCGTGTCGTTCCCCGGATAACCAACCGCTCATTGCTAGACGGGGACATGTGGGCAAGCGCGCTGGGGACGCGATGACTAAAAAGGTAGCCGTTGTGGGTGCCCGTGCCCCTCAGAGCTGTTCCCCCTGGCTTACATTTGTAGTTATAAATTCTCTGACTGCACCAGGCGAGAAGTCATCGGTTGGGATATCTCTTTTTTTTGATCGCACTCATCGAGATTTAGGGTGACTGGAAACGTAAGTCCCTTCCCCCTTACAGAAGAGTGTTGTCCGTAACCGGGATATCCAGCTGCAGGACTATAATCGCCGTTGTCCATGCGGCTTAGTAAACTTGATAAGCTTGATTTTACGTCGACGCCGTCTAGCGGATTTTACTGAACTAAAGTGAAAAGCTGGCATATTTTTTCAAACCTTTGAGCTCATTTATCAATGTTGTTATTATATTTTTTAAGATAAAAACTATATTAAAACCATCTAGGAAGTATCATGAATCAGTGTGCAAAATTTCAGCAAAATCAGTTTAGTAGTTTTTGCGGTTAGCGATTACAACAGTTTTAGCGACTTTGCTCTATATATTAGTAAGATAAATAATAGCTATTGTCCAGAATTACAATTCACTGTTAAGACATGCAACAACAGCAGATTAGTGTATTTTATTTAGCAGAGCACCCTTTTAATTCATTAATAAATATTTATTCCTATATATTCAATTTATTACTTTTATTGTAAATAAACAATTTCTTTTATAACTAAAATGATGTCACATGGTGGTATTGTCAAATTTTGTATTTATTTGAAAACAAAACGATGTTTCGGCTGTTTGGACAATGTCCCGGCCCTCATTAGATACACAAATCTATTAGTAATAAAAATTATTTACAATACAAATTTTGAATAATACAATAAACGCAAATTAAGTAAGAAGTATAACATACCTCTTACTCTTACAAAGGGGATGTAAAATCGTAATGTAATCAGGGTTTTAGGTTTTGTGGCTTTTATACCCTGCACATATATACAAATTACACAATATATGCACACAATTTAACCAAATAAGAATTGCAAGCAGTTCCTTGTGAGATATACATTAACAGATCAAGTTTTGATAATCCCACAAATGAAAGGGGCCCTTAAATCATGTACATCAAGTTAGCCTCCTTTCTTAATTGATGTAACGAGAGACTTGAAACAATGTTTAAATCTTTCTGTATCTTGTTATCTATTAATATTATTATGAGAATGTTGTATATTTAACGTTTCAGAAAAGAGGTGCTTTTATTAACTTTGTTCTGTATCTACAATTTGTATTTTATCAAAATTAAGGTTGTAAGTAAATTTAATGCTATAGTGTGATAGTACAGACGTTTACTTTTTTTTCTCTATGTCTCTTTTATATTCTGCCCTTCTTAATTTTAAAGCTCTTGATATTTGACTGACAAAACAGCAGTTTCAATTTGCACGTGGTATCTGGTAAACGACATTATTTTTATCGAGTGGCTTGGTTACATCTTTGCTAAGTGATAAGATCAAATTCTATTTGTTGTTTCAACTGTTTACAAGATCAATGTGAAGCTTTTTACAAAAAATTTAATAGGACCGTGCAAGTGGGTAATACATGGTAATGATAATGTAAGTTTATAATTATTATTGTTTCTATTGCAAATGTCGATCATGTTTATGTTTTCTAAGGTATTTATTCTTTTGTTTAAAAATTTATTAACAACTCTTTGAGGATAGTTGTTAGCTAGTAAAAATAAATTGATTAATTTTAAATTATCGTTATAAAATTAAGAGCCTGCTGACTTAACGGAAAAGTCTACTGATGTGTACATGATACTTATTTAATGTTGTATTGGATGGTGGAAGAGAAAACTCAAGTATCGGCCTCATTGTGTGGGTTTTTGGCACCAATTAGTAAGCACTGTGTTATTTTGTTGAATAATAATTCTCAAATCTAGAAAAATAAGGCTGCTGTTGTTGCATGTCTTAACAGTAAATTGTCATTCTGGACAATAGCTGTTAAAAATATTTTTAGTATAGTTAATATATTTAGTAGGCACACATATGAGAATATCATCCATATACCGCACATACAGTGGAACATCAAAACATAACTTCTCTAAGCATAAAATTTCAAGCAAACGTATGACAAGATTACACAGTACTGGACTACAGAGACTGAGCATTGGAGAGCTAAAAACCTGTTTATAAAATTTATTGTTGAAATGGAATAAAGTTGAATTCAAAATTCAAGATACAGCTGTGCAAAATTCATTGAGAGAAACATTGATTTTACTATGGAAGAATTTCTAAAAATGTCTTGTTGCATTTATAATTAAGGTTTCACTAGTATTAGTAAGTAAACTTACTACATCTAGACTAATAAGAGTGAACCCAGGTAAACAGATAATATTTTTTAATTTATTTTTTAACTCATCACTATTTCCTACGTGTGATTATGTCAGCGGAATATTTAGCGGAATTAAGAAATCAGAAAGAAATTTAAAAAATATATAAGTAGGTGAATTCAGTGTCGAGACAATGATACGAATAGGGAAGTCTTTTTTGTGTATTTTTATCAGTCTGTAGCATTAAGATAAGTTTTTTTCATGAATATTTTTATCTTTTTTATTTAATTTATCAAAACCATCGTATTGGTCCCACTTCTTACAAAATTTTTTGTATTATCGGACATCTTACATTATTATTTGTGGACGCTGGTTAAAGCTGTACGTCCTTTATTTTTACATCAACATCTACACTATGCTGCTATGGAGCACACCAGATTGCAACAACTACTAGCTATCTTCACCGGTAGGAAGTTTAAATCACTTTTAAGGGTGACTGACTCCATACGTGCATGCTTCCGTACAAGTGTACGTTTCAGTTTTCATAAGCTCAGTTGGGTTCAGAAAAAATTTAAAAGCGTTGATTCAAAGCGAAGTTTTTAATTAAATGTAAAACTTATGATAGTTTTTTAAAACATATAACACAATGTACAAATAAACTGAATTATGTCACCTTTTTTAGTCTCTAATTAATTATAAAACATAAATAAGCTATTTCTAAATTACATAAATTAATTTTAAATTATAAAATTTCGGACTCGTACACAAAAACTAATTTTTTAAGAAATA
>NW_019379588.1:89411-120024 GCF_000648655.2 Copidosoma floridanum
ATAGCATTGTGATAAAGCACTGATTGTTCCGAGACACTACGTTCAACAGTCTTTTTAAAATAGCTTTTTGCTTTACTAATAAGTATTCCTATAATAATTATAATAATATTTTCAATGACATGAGGTGTTAAAATAAGATAGAAGTTGGTTCTTCCTCCAACTTTTGGGTTCGTATTTTCTCTATTTGATTAATTATATTTTTTACTCTTAATTCTTTATCTGTCCATGCTTGTTTATTGAAGTTTAATTTTCGAATTAATTTTATAGCGTCGTGAAAGTTACCAGTGTATTTCAAGGCTTTATGTAGTACAGTTGAGTTTAATTTTACTTCTACTTGATAGGTATATTATATCTGAGTGATAATCTTATGTTCAGTAATTGAGATCAATTTGTGAGTTCTTTCCGTACATCCATCATTCATTTGTAAAAGACCTATACATTTTACTTTTGTTTGTCAATTCATTTTATTAGGACAGATAATGCTTAATTGTTCTTCATAAGGTGTTGAGAGTAATCATGAATTATCAGCTGGTAAGTAAGTCCATTGACTTCTGGTTTTTGGTGTGAACATAATTTTACAGTATTTTAATACTTATGTTCCAGGTCGCAATGACATAAGAATTTCGCAGTCGTTTCTAAAATAGGTTTCCTTTAACGGTTCCATAGCCAAGTATATATAATCATATACCGTTTTATCACATTGGTTAAATGTAATTTCGTTTAGTCGGAAATACGAATTATGGTCTGATGCTACTGCTAAGTAAGGGTACGATTGTTTTATATAGGCAGATGCATTTGTTCCCAATTGTGGTTTTATGACTGGATGTTGTCTGTAAAGATCATAGGGGGTTCGATCTACAAGTGGCAAATGTAATATTACCATGACTGTAATTTCCTAATGCACAACTTCTAATTTGCTTAGGGTGCTTAATTTGCCAGCATAAAGATTTTCTATTGATGCTAAAAATTTGAGATTTTCTGCCAGGTTCTTTACATACCGAGAAACGGTTCTAAATACGTTTGAAGAAAATATCTCTGGATGTGCTTGACCTTTTTGTTAATCATTCAAGATGTCAATCAGATCTTTATGGGAACAAATAATGTAATCTTAGGTAGCCTCAGTTTTTCTAAGGTAAGCTGATAAGTGAATCAGATATCTGTCATGAGTAAAAAAAAAAAGAAAAACATGCTTTAAAATATGCTTTTAGCATTAAGTAGTGTTATATAGTTCTTTGAATGCAGCTGCAAAAATATGGCTATTGTGTTTCTAAAATTTGATACATATTTTTTTTGATCAGTATGCACATTGTTTATGTTAGTGTTTGTAACGTTGATATCGTCTTTTATGACTGAGCCGAAAAGTCCTTTAGCAATGCTTTCAACAATTATAAAAGGTGTCAGTCTTCTTGTTCGTATACTCAGTGGTGGAACAATCTTATCTCCTGTAAGGATTCCCACAGTATTAATTATGTCTGAAAGTGTTGCTTTAAGAATTGTCAATCGCTTGATTTTTAAATACAAAAGGTCCATTTTCATATAATGAGCGCAATTAGGATAACCAAACTGAACAATACAATATAAAATAGTTTCATTTAATCCTTGAGTAGGTGTTTTTTCTATTACGAGCTTGTTAACATCTAGCCTTATCACACACTTGCAATTAGCTCTCTATATTTTTATTATACTGATTCGTTCGTAGTATATTTTAGGGTTTATTTCTAGTAGTTATATGCTGTAGTTGCCATGATTAGCATAGTTTGAATCTGCGCAACCTTCAAACACTATTATTGTTTAGATGGCCAATACAATTTGCATCGTTGTGCTTTTTTCTCATCCTGGGAGAAACGTACAGTATATTTTATACAAGGATATTATTATTGGGGAACTAGTTTTAATTTATCCACGTGTTTCAGTGTGATTTAACCATGGATTTTTTTAAGTTACACATTATTTCCTTCTAAAACTGTTTAAAACTTTAGAAGCTTAATAAAGAAGCGATAAAATTTATGAGAATAAACTTTTTTCTTTACCTAAACGTAACTTCTGGCTTTACATTTAGAGGCTTCAATTTTTTATCATATCTTGTTTTTACTGGTACTTCTAATTTATTTGTTGATCTTCTTCTGCAATTCATATTCCTGTAAGTTACTTAATAGGATCTTGTCAATACAATCGATAGGTTTGTTACCTTCTATCTTTAGATATCTTTAAGGGTTACCTTGCTAGTTTCCTAAATACTAGTTCATAGGATGTAAAGTTTGGTGCTGCATATATACTAATGCTATACGTAAAAGTGGCGAATTTTTCTAAGTTGTCCCAGTCATCATAAGTTTCAGAGTAAGTTTTGAGGATTCTCATTAGTTGTTCCAATTAATAAAACATAAATGAAGCACGTCTGTCTGATAGAACTGATCCAAGCGCACTGTAAACTAATATTAAATTTTGCTCGAGTGCATCGGCAAGTGTGCTTAATCTTAGGTCTGGTACAGGAACTAATATGATGTACTTAGTTAAATTACGCTGTATGTTTAGGAAACGCAATAACCATTTGGTGTTATTCTTAATTTGCCATCGGTATTAACAGAAACTTAACAAAAAGCTTCAATAGGTGTTTATGCAAGCACCAAGGGTTCTCTTGTTTTTATTCGTTCAATTTTTTTCCCTGAACATTTGCGGCAATTATGAACATAATTGCAAACATTGCTTCTTATTCCAGGGCATTACAATAGTTTTCTTATTTTCCAATAAGTTTGGCTTATTGGCAATAACCCAATAACCCTTATGTCTTTCAATAAGGCTATCATGTAGTATTTGTATTATTTTATTAAATTCTTAAATTTTTAGAAAATCAGCCTCATCGCAACAGACAGTAATTTGTACAGATGCTTTATCAAAAAATGTTAATAATATTTCTGTTATCAATCCAGGTTCTAATTTGTTTTTAAGATTTCCCCTTCATAAAATTTTGAGAGTTCTAATATTTCGTACAAACAATATTTTTTTAAGTAATTTAAAAACTTTTGTAAGACTTGCTGAAGTAACTAAACTGGGAGATATATTATTAATAACGATTGACAGTATACTATGTCCTTCATAAGGTGCTATCAATATTTTAGTTTCTTTGATTTCAAACAACTAAAGTCTAGTACACCTATCGATCTTAATAGTCTTGACAATACAACTGGCTGACAATATTTGCTAATAAAATGAACTATATTGTCTTTTTTGTACGTACGACATTATCTAGTGGTAATAACAGTGTTTATTTGCTTAGCTCTATTTACATTTTTATAACTGTGAGTAATACTGCTACTATCACTAAGACTTACATATACCTTTTTGTACTGTTGATTGA
Organism: Copidosoma floridanum; assembly: GCF_000648655.2. The sequence goes on from NW_019379588.1 coordinate 92,767, forward strand.
ATCGATTTATTGGTTAGAATAGGTATAAGTCTGATAGTAGCATTAAATCAGGTGTAATACTTCGATTTATTAATTTGTTTGCATTCTAGTTTGTTTGTTTGTTGTTTTCATTCAAGTTATCGGGGGTTTCTTCTGTTATTTGTTCCAAGTCCAGTGCTTTAGACCGTCTTTTTTTGCAATAATGGAAGTTCTTTGTGCATCGGTGTAATAGAACTTAAGGGTATATTTTTTAAATACGAGAGGTATTTAATAATTTTTTGCTCGTCATATAATTTCTTAAAACTTCATCTTTAATAAATAGGGATTTGAAGTCGGTTGTATGTCTTAATAAACCTGCAATTTCTTCATCTAATGCAAAGTCATTAAAATAATCAGAATCATAGCTGTCTATTTTGATTAATTTGTCCTGAATTTTGACTCGGCTTATTTCCATCAGAAAGTCTGGTTATTGATGAAAAATCCGTATCAGCTTGCTCAGGTCACCATCATTGTTAGACTTGTCTTATTCTTGGAGTCTTTCGTTAAATTTTTTCGTTAACTTTTGTATTTCTCGATCAGTAGTCTTATCGATATTGTTTGTCGTAGTTTCACGTTGGTTTTCGAAGACGTCGTCGTTTGAATCTTCACTAAATGAAATAGGTGTAACGGAGATTCCAGTATTTGTTGCGTCTAAGTCTGGGTCAGTATCTGAATTTAAGTCTACGTCCATTTTAGTCAATTCTCGTTGTAATGCACTTTGTCTAGGGTCAAATACTAGTGGTTGTGTATCTTCTCTTAACGATTCTTTAGTATCACTTGAGTCATTTTTAGAAAACGTACTTGTCCTGCATCGTGCACCAAAATTAATAATATCTCTTACTCGTGAATGTGTCATTTCTTCAATTTTAGAACTATAAGGTTTCATTCCCGTGGTTTGTGTATTCGTATTGCTAGCATATTATGTTAAAGCTACTGATTTCGAAAATTCACTTTTAATGAGCTAGAGTCTTTTGATGTATTTTAAGTGACATTTCTTAATATACTCGGTCAAGATGTAGATGATTTGAGTGGTTGTGAAAATGTTTTCGTTCAAATCCCTTAAGCAATCACACTATGATCTAACTTTGACCATTTTTTGTTTGTTTTTAAACCCAGGGGTCGTCCAGGACCCCTAGCGGATTGAGGTACATTTGTTTTTAATTTGGTCATGCTTCTAGGTTTTGTAACTTCTACTGTCTCCTTCAAGGTTGTTGGCAATGCTTTAGGTTTGACCGTCATTAAATTGGATGTTCTTACTATTCCTTTACTCTGACTTTGTAATTCTGTTTTTTTTTTCTTCATTCTTTTTTAGTCGTAGAATAATTAATTTTGGCTTTAATTCGAGTTCTTAAAAAACAGAATGGCCAAAACCCATATTTTTCTTAACTTGATACCGCTCTTATAGCGTAGTCAGATGTATCTGTTGTCAACTTAAATGATTTACTAAAGTTGGAAAATTGTAAAATAGGCTCTTAGCATAAATGTTCTTTTAGTATTTGAAAACTCTTTTCTTTCACTTTTTAAGTCCATTCAAATTTTTCTTCCTTTTTTAATAAACCTGTTAATGACTTAGCTACTTAAAAAAAATCTTGAATAAAGCGTCCATAGTATTCTGCTAGTCCTAAAAATTGTCTAATATTTTTCATAGATTTAAGTTGCGAAAATCCCTTACTGGCCAGTATTTTCTTAAGGTCTGGCTCATTTCCTCGTTAACTTACTATATGCCCAAAAACATATTACTCCATTTCACAAGAATTCAACTTTATGTGGCTGAAGTACCGTGTTCGCTGATCTTAACCGTTTGGTAATCTAACCTTACGATTATGATCTACTACATCTTTTACGTAAATAATAATATCATTTAAATACACTTCCATTTTAACATTTAATGAGCCTCTTAATATGAGATCCATTAGTCATTCATTAGAACGTGGCAGGTGCATTTTTCAAACGTTCGAGCGTTCATCTGTATTGGTAATGTCCATGGGGTATCGTAAATGCTATTTTATATTTATCATGTTCAGCCATAAAAATTTTTTCAAATCTACTTGCTACATCAAAACCTTAAAAATGTACTAATTCTTTTAAGTGGTTCATAGTATCTGCGATATTGGGCAAAAGATTTGCATCACCAATGATCTTTTTATTAGGTTCTTGAAAATCAATCATTACCCTCCAACTTGGATTTCTAAAGCTATCGGGTTTTTCAGGAACAATCCAGAGGTGTGAATTATATTGTAAAGACGAGGGCTCAGCTGTTCCATCGTTAAGTTTTTTTGCTACGTGTTCTCCTAAAACTTTTCTATGTACCAGTAGGTGACGATATTGCTAAGTGTTAATAGGAATGTTATTTTTTATCAATATTTTGTCTGCAACAAAAGTAGTACAGGGTAAAGAGTCTCTTGGCAACAAAAAAATTTCTGGAAATTTAGAAATCAATGAATAAATTTGGTCTTGTTTTTCCAGGTTTAAGTGACAGGTACACACACGTTCTTTTAGGTCACTTATTCTATCTTGTGTGTTTTTGATAACTGGTCTCTCATGTTCTCTATTAGTGTCAAGATCCAATTCAGATGCAATGTAGTTAAAGGGTCAAATTTCTCTTACATCTATTTCAATCCCAACATCATCTTGATTAGTGTTTATCGACACAACATAACATTGACGGTTCCCATTTTTTACTATTTCTTCTCCTAAATATACGTCATCACGCCCTACGTTGACTCGTGGTAAGTATCCTTCAGTTTAATTAGTAATAATTAAATTTATTCTTACTACTTAACATGTTCGAGCCTTCATCGTGTATTCAGTTGATTTATTAGAATTTTTTTGTTCCTCATTAAGGCAATGTTGTTCTACACTAAGAGTAATTTTACTCTGTTTAATTGCATGAAGTTACAGTTTATCTTGGTTGTTTAATTTATTATTTTCACTGTAGATTCCACTTTTATCAGTTAACTCTTTTCTAATAAAATCAATTTGTCCAATTCATCTCAAAAAAGAGAATCAGCTTTTATGTCTCCAAAATTTTCGTATTAAAGTATATGTGATTACTCAGGCCAGCCTACCATCTCTTCAACATAAAATTTTTGTTGGTCAATTTCATCCTTAAGACACTTCGTCTCTACGTTAATATTAAGGGTGGCAGCTAAAATTTGACTTTCCTGTGATTGTTTCCTAATTTTTACTGCTTTTAGTTCTTTTTTATCCCTTTCTAATCGCTCTATTTCTTTAAGAAGTTTCAAAAAAGAAATAGGGCTTATTACGTCAATATCTTATATGATAGCATTGTGATAAAGCGATTATGTGGCTCGTCGTTCTTTACAAAAGTTTCAACCCAATAAACCGCCATCTTTGATTCAAAAACCGTTAGAGATCACATGAAAAATTATAGGTTTTTCTTGTATTTACGTTGTTTCTTCACTTAAACCTGATTCTGAGAATTCTGATCTTGACAATTAGGATTAAAACATCGTCGATTATAATCATTATAATCATTATTTTAGGGGTATCTATTATAGTACTGACCTCTGCCTTGGTATCCTTGATTGTTTCTAGGGTTAACATTAAAATGCCTTTAAGTGTGATAATCGTTAGGATTTTCGATTTTATACCACAAAAAGTAATTCTGATAATAATTAGAGTTTAAAAATTCTGATCTCTTCCCTGATTTTTATAATTTACGGTAATTATGTCCATTACTATATTGTTAATATTGTCTATTATTATTTTGATAGTTATTGTACTACCTGTTAGCGTGACGACTCTAATTGTTCATCTGTTGTTCATTAACTTGTGCTATTTCATCTGATGAGAATGGCTAATCAGGATACCTATTCTACTGTTGATATTAGTTATTCAAAATATTTCTAAAATTACTTCGAGGCATTCCTTGGTATCGCATATTCGGGATTATACCCGCTCTCATTCAGCTTTCTAATCTCAACGCATAATCGAAAGCGTCGGCTAGAGAACCAGACTTTTTCCCATCTACCAGCTGACTTATCATAGGTGCTAGTCTTTTCATGAACATATCTGATTCCATGTTTTTTATAGGGGTCGTTATATGCGCGTAGTATGTATTGCCCTTATCTTCCATCAAGGCCTTTTCAGCACCACTCAGCAGTAAGTTTACATAATCATAATATTGACCAACCAATTTGCCTTATCGTTGGCACTCTTTTTGTAGCTAAGTCTGATAATAAGCAATGGTTTTTCCTGTCACACATCTTTTTTTAAATGTGTTATAAATGCTTTGAGGTTTTCGAAATCTTAACCGCTTACGCTTATACGTGCGGAAACTCATAGATTCTGCAATACTGCTCTTTTACATAAATCTTTTCGATCATCTCTGACTTAGCTTTCTTTGTTTCTCACATCTTGAATCTTTGAGTGCAATATTTTTACCAACAAATATAGAAATGGATTCATTTGCATGCTGAGATGAGAAAATGGCATTGAGAGACTCCATTAGCGCTTCAGCTACTGTCATATTGGCATCATCGCTTCCATTGGCTTTTTTCTTAATTGTATTGTTTGCTTTACGTCCATTTTTACCTTTCTTTTTATTTATTTTTATCCTATAATACAGATTTGTGTGTAATAAAAAGGTTATACTATTATTTTGTGTTGTTTATTTGTTTCTGAAAAATATTCTATCAAATCCTTGACATTCATCGCAGGAGACAGAAGTAATAAGGAAATAATGATATGTGTGTTTGTGTGTGTGTATGTTTCTTAAATCAGCGTTTGTTTGGCGCATGCATGTGCAATGAGTTTGCTTTAATTTTTATAGGTAAACGTCTACTGACGGAACGATTAGTGTACTATTTGTATTGTACTATGGGTATGCCCAGAAACTGAACAAAGAGAGTATAATTACGTGTGCTTGTATGATATCATCTACTTTAAGCAAGAAAGTATACGGCACAGGGATTTCTAAGATGACATGTGCTGCTATATATCCTAATTGCTAGGCCACTGTGACGTAGGGCGTGATTTAAAACCCTTTTCCAGCGTTGAATGAAAGAATTCACCTTCTATCGTGCTCAAATATACTATCGCTGTATCTACTCTCAGTCACCGATGAGCATACATACTGTTGACAGTGTATAAATTTGTGTTGGTATTTCTATGCATTTATGCGAGTATGTGATCGTGCATGCACTGACGCCCAGCGTACTTCTTTCAGAGCTATCTTAGATACATTATATTTTTTAAATATTCTTAAAATATTATATACTAGCTCTGGTAAAAATAGATTAATGATAAAGATTGACATGAAGCTTACTACTATTTAAACTATTTCACGCCGTAAATTTGTATCTACGTAATGCATTAGTCTAAATTCAAGAATACAATTATGTATACTTTCAGTATCCATTTTCCAAAATAGTTAAAAATAAATGAACAACACAACACTTTTACAAAGACTCTTCTTATTTGTTCTTGTTACAATTTAACACATAAGATGCATATAACACTATTCAATAGTCTTTTAAATTAAAATCAATAGTCATTATAATTATAAAATAAACTCAACCTTACAATGATCATTCATAACAAAAAAAAGGGTTCCTATAACTATTTTGTTACAACTTCTGGATTGCAGCGATAAAGTTTTTAACTATTGGAAACAATTTGAATGGTTCAACGCTATAAATTAAGGTTTGAATGATACATACAGAATTACCATACATAAACTACGTAAGTACATCTCTCTAAAGCAACGATGAATTTATAACAAGCGTTGACCACTTTTAATGGATCAGAAAAGAAGTACTTCTCATTGTTTAGAACGATGAATATTTCGAATGCCTCCAATCATAACTATATAAATCAAACTTTTACTTAAAATTAATAACACTTTGAATTTAATTATCAATAGTAGCAAGATCCTATAAAGATATTTCGTTTTATATTTTTTAAAATGTTAACTTAAAAAATTATAATGTGATTTTTCTGGACACTAATTTTTTTGTGCAGTTTGAGCTTTGAAGACTAACCGGAATTTTTTAGAGCACTTTACATACTTTCAAAACAAAATAATTAAAAATCTTATTTATTTTTACAGAGTTAAAAATCGTATCTACCGTAACGTGTCCTATAAAATTTTTCGAAACTAAATCTTTTGACATTTGTTTCGATTAAGCGTTAACAACTTTGAGATACTTTAGAACAGTCACACACAAAGGTAGTAGAAGGAATTCTAACACTGAATCATTTTTACCTAAAATAATTGGAAAAAAAATTATATTAATATTCGTATATTGTACATTGCGCTCCTAGGGCGCACAGTAAAACCCGTAGGGTGCAGTAAGAAGACGTGTTCTTTGGTGCCCGAATGTCGTGAGTTGATCTTTTTTACTAAGGGTAAAAAGTGTTGTTTTGCGCCCATGGACATTCTAACTATACGCCCTTCGAGTCCGCTACTTTTATTTTGTGCCCTAGCAACGTAATGTACTATTTTACTTTAAAATTCTATTTAATTTTGACTGAGCCGATAAGTAATTTTCTTTTTTTTAGTTGTATAGTTACAATATAGCTGACTCAAAAGTCTAAAGAGTAAGAAAATTAAAGCTTATTTACTTTTTTTAATCAAAATTTAATGCTCTTTGAAAAAATCTTTCACTTCTTTCATTTTCAAATTTTTCAGTGTAGAAGCACCTTTTTTGCAATATTTAGCCAAGTTTTACTAAATGCTATTGAAGACACTCCTTCACTTAATGATGATGATAGTGTACCACTCTTTTTGTCTTCCAAAAATTGTGAATAATCATTGCAAAGCTGTGATGAAAAGTTGCATTATTGTATGTAAGGTAAGCATTTATTAATTATAAAAGTTGTGGCTTACCAGCAATACTTCCAAAGGTGGTTGAACGCACGAATACGTTTTAAGGTACAGTTTTTATAGTACTATGTATTTATAAGTACTATTTAATAGTAATGTTTACCTCTACCGTTCAACAAAAAATCTAGTCTCAACGTTAATGTCTCTGTCAATTCATCAACAATGACAGATGATTGAAAATCTGCCTTTGGATCGTTCAGCTTGTGATTTTTCAAAAAGGCCTAAAAATATATACATGTATACATATATACATGTGTACGTATATATAAGTAGAGGAAGACCCTGTTACAAGTTTTTATACAATGTAGTAATGTAAAAGTAGGTGATATGTAATAATGATAGTATTATAATGTTACCAACATCCATTTGATTCAGTTGTCAACGAACATTTTCCTGATCTCTCCTCGGGAGTATCTATAGTGTTAGCCAGACGAAGCTCACCCCTTTAGATGCTTGTAATGCGTCTGTAATATACCAGCAGCGAAAAGTTGCTTATTTGTGTGCTTATCTCGATGGAAGGAAGTAAAAAAAGCTCCCAATCTTTTAGTTAGAAACAGACTTACTACTCCTTTTGTGATTTTAATGCATTCCGTAGGATCTATTCTGAAAACGTTTCATTATTTTTCATAAGAAGTTAATTAAATAGTAAAACCTAAATGTGCATGTATTATAATTCGAAGAATTTCCATTCTGATTAAGGTTATATAGAAAAAAATTGTAATGATAATTGTCAATGTTCTGTTAATTCGTAATTAATGAAGAATTGTCCAGAAAACTATCAAGGAAACTGACGTGAAAACATTATCTTTAATTCTATCTAGAATAATAATGTCTTTTTATCTGTTGTAATCTAATGTCTTTGTCTCTTTAAACTTGCTTAATACGATTTTCCTACTCAACGTACGATTTAACAATTAATTAATACTGTTTTCATTGTAAAAAACTACATCTATAAGTCAAAATGTCACATAAGGGTGAAGGCATTGCATACAAAATTTATCAATTTTGATACTTTGAATGAAAATTATGTCCCAGAATTTTACAATTTTTAATAAAAAAAAAAATTAAACAGTAAGCCTAATAATTGATTTCTGGATTCTGTTTTTTGAAAGAAGGTTAGAAAGTGAATAATACTTTATGAAAACGTTTCAATAGATATTTGTTATCACTTATATCACATGTACTTGTAACATATTTATATGTTTAACATCTCATTTAAATTTTTAATACGGTTAGTCATGACTAACAAAGGTATAGATATGATATCTGTAACCACCAAGTTTGAGCTACTTAAAGATAATGATGTTACGCTTAAAAACTTTAATAAATTTTTAAAGCTTAATTCAATTGTTATTCAATAAAAAAGTTAACTTTTTATCATGAACGTCGTTCACCACCCCTGAATTTTTTTTAATTTCAAAACTCCAAATAAATTTTATCAAAATATCAAAATAAAACAACCTTCTGCTGGAAGCTCCTCACAAGCATTCGACATAGTTGGCATACTGCTGTTTTGCTTGTCATATCGATAAGGAAATAATGCGTTCTTCTCTGAGTTGTAGTCTGAAAAATTTTTGTAAAATATCAAGTATGTCTGATTCATCGAAATAATTAAATAATGTTGCGTTAACTCCATTCTCTACATTATTGAAAAAAGCCTCCGTTCAAAGATTGTGTAAAATTTTTGAATAATTTTTTCTTAAGATGAACATTATGATACTATTTACTATTTCGCAATTTACCGAAGTAAACATAAGATATTCATACTCTTCATTGATTTATTGATTCATACTGAAATGATATATCACTTTGTTGTATTGTAAAAAAAATTTGTTGACAAAATCGATTAAAGTAATTGCATCAATATACTAAAAAATTGATTTTGCGGTAATGTTTTTGCAATTTACTTAGAAATAAACAGTAGCCGCAGGTGATTTTAGTTGTATCAGTCGAACAAAGAATCCATTTTCTCATTGTACAAGCTGGCACCATCAAAATATAATGGTTGGATTAAAGCATATGTCTTGCTGAGGTACAGTTGGATGTATTCGATAAAAGTATTATCGATGTGTTTATCTGTAAGTTTTAAAAAACAATAAAATCAAAAACCGTTATGTACGCATGAAAATACAAGAAAACAGTGAGTGGCTGACTTCTTCTTTGTCCGTTACAATATAGTGCGTGTAAACATAATTTCCCTCGTCTAATTTAAGAAGTACTCACACGTTTTTCTTGAATTCTTGCGAAAATTTGTGTAAACATTTTCCACTTCCATATTCTATACGCATCTTAAGTACATTTTCTGTTCCCTCTGACTCTCTACACCTTTGCAGGTATTCTGAACTTTTTAATATCGTTCTCAGCTCGTCAGTCAAGAGGTTAAGATTGAACAAAAATATAAGGCCATGAAATAGGCAGTTTCCTGGCACTTTGGAAAGTATTTTATAAGGTAGAATGCATTTATTTGTTTCGTGTATTATCGTTAAGATACTCTTGCCACTTGTCTGTCAGCGCATTTGTATCTAATGCTAAGTTAGGCTCCTTTAATGTTTAATCTCCTGGTTCTTAAAACTAGACTCGCTTATTAGTTTTACGCAAAGTTGGGTCTGTTTTTTCCCCTTTCTTCTGTGACGCTTTTTCCTCAGGTATGTTTTCCTTGGGGTCCCATACGTCAATATTCATTCTTGGCCTTTCCTCTATATCTCACCTTGTAACGTCAATCATTACTTACGCCCGCAGTTCGTCTGATCTTCCCTCCAATAAACCGTGTATATCTGATTCCTTGTCCGCCTCTGTTGTTGAAGCAAAGTTTGTTTCTGTGCTCCTTGAGGGCTTGCTGACCTACGATCTTTTTCTTTCTCAATTTGTACCATTGTGTTGTTTGAGGTTTGTGGCATATCACAGTGAGCTATTGTTATTTCCTCAAAGGGCTCGTTATTTGCAGCGTAATTAAAAATTTAGCTTTTGTCTGTTTAATTTATCCCGTGGTCTCTTGCACAATTTTCGCTTTTTTTCCTCGATCAGTACTGCTCCCGATGTATTCGTCGTTTTCACTTTACTTAGAAATTCTGGCCCTTTCATAATACAACCTAATTTTCCGTACGTCCTTTATTGAAAAATAGGATCATCTCCTCCAGTAGCGATCGGTTTCGCCATTTTTTTGCTTCGTCATCTGATGTACCTGACTCTGGGCATTCTATTTCTATTTCATGCTTATTTTTATTTTGTCCCTTAAATAATTGTTTTTTTCTTTGCATTCTTTTATTATATTCATCAGTACCGTCAGTAAGCGGTTTATTCACTGTGTGGTCGTACTGTTGTGGCTCTTCTTCACTCTTTTCTTCCCTTGATATGTCTCGTGCTTGATCGGATCTTCTCAATACTTCGACGACTCTGCCTTTGAAAACACCTTTTCTATAGGTCTCGGTACCTTCTGCTTCCTCGTCTGCTTCCGTTAACTCTTGGGTATCCTTCGCTTCTTTATTACTTTTTACTTTCTTTGCCTCTTTAGCCATGAAGCTTGTTCGTATCAGCTGCCAGCCCCGATGACCGATACCCGTATCGTAGTTTCCTGATTCACTATTCATTATTAATGGTGTTCCACAATTTGCAACAATAAAATCATCTATAAAATTAATTTACCTTGAAATGGATCTTCATCAAGTAACGATCAATAATATCAATTTATTGAAACAAGCTAACCTAAAATTTTTGGTCAATTTGTACATCAAACTCATACTGCGCCTGAAGATTTGCACCCATAACATCTGGTTTTACAACAGTTGTATAGAGTTCGAATTAATATTGAAATATACCTCCATAAAGACGAACTTCAACAATTCATCTTCAATGAAAGCAAGGACAATTGCAGTAAGAAAATGAATAGTAGAAAACCCAAAGAAAACGTGTAGTAAAGGAGACGTTATCAGTGTATATCTAAAAGTTGTACACACTGAATTATCCGCGAGATTACGCAATATTAAATTTACAGCTCTTGACGATAAAGTAAGAAGTAAGGTATATTATATAATTTAAAAAAAATATTTGACACAAAACAAAAAATTACACTTATTAAAACATAAAAAAATATAAAATCGAATAACAATAATGTAACCACCGTCACAGTCAACACAAAAAAATTTTCCGATCATCAGTTTTTCAATAGATTTGGCAATTTATCTAAAATTAAATTTTCGAATACAGAAGCAACAATACTTGAAAAGAGTTTAAATTTCAATTTGAATACAAATAATACTCAACAAATAAAAGAAACATTAGCAGTTGAATGTGAAACCATATTATCGAGTTACAAATTATTACGTCAAAATTTAATTAAGAATATTTAAAAAGATAAATATCTTTCATTAAGTATTATAAATGAACATCCAAATTTCAATCAATATAACAATGTGGATATAGCTTGTAGTATTAGGAACAAACTAAAATGTAACGATGTCGTTGTGACTCAAGCTGATAAGGGGAAGACGGTTATAGCTATAGATAGACACAAATATATTTCAAAAACTTTTAACTTTTTACATTCTTGTAAATTTATAAAATTAAAAAAAGACCTCACTAACAGATTTTAAAAAAAAGTTATAGAAATGAAGAAAAAAACCACTATTTTGTCCAACCACTAATTTTGTATCAACTGATAGCATTAGGAATTTTATAGAACTTATGAACAAGATCAAAAACTTTAAAATACCAAATACCTTAACTTTAATTTCATTTTATGTAAAAAATCTCTTTTCAAGTGTACCAATTTTAAAAGTAAAAAGTATTACTGAATACTTGCTGAGAAAGTCTAGCATTAATGAACTAATAACACAAGAAATCCTTGATATACTTGAAGTGAATTTAAGGCAAAATTATTTCCAATTTCCAAATGAAATTTTTTCTGCCACAGTTGGACTACAATAAGTAATCCCATTAGCCCACTTCTGGTGGAGATTTTTATGAACTATTTGGAAGAAGAGATTATGAAACAAAGTCTGAGTAATAATTCACTATTTTGGTATCGCTACGTTGATGATATTATATGTTGTTGGACTGGCACAAATAGACAATTGGATAAATTTTTTGATTACATTAACACATTACATATTAATATCGAATTCACACAAGAACGAAATATAAATAATAAAACTAATTTTTTGGATAAACATGACACAGAATAAGCGATGAAATAGAATAGAGTATTTTTCATAAACCGTCTCACACTGACACAACGATACATAGCACTTCTACTCACTCTTTTACAAATAAAATGCCCACATACTACAGTTACATTTATAGACTTCTTTCTATTTCCTTAAATCCTCACAATAATACGAAAGAATTCAATATTATAAAACAAATAGCATATATTAACGGTTATGTTCCAAACGTCATTCATAATTAAGTTGAAAAAATAAAATACAAAATTGCCATAAAAAATGTCTTTTTCTTAATAGTAAAAGAAAATTTAAGATACTTTGATATAACATATGATGGGAAATTATCAGAAAAAATAAAAAATAATTTCGAAAAATACAATATAAAAATAGCACTTGAATCTAATAAAAATTTACAAGCAATCATTAAAAATTAAAAGGGATGATAAATCAGGTGTGTATGAACTTAATTATGGGTCTTGTAATATAAAATGTAGAGAAAAAACTGGCAGAGCTTTTAAGTATAGACTAAAAGAACATAAAAATGCTTATACAAAAAAATTAACCTCTGCCAAATTCATACATAACATGATTGTATTAACTGACTATTTATTTATTGACTATGTACGATGCGTATTTATTTTCGTCTGTGATTGAACTGTGATTCACGTGTGTATGTTTTCAATGTAATAACGTGGTATCAATTAATTAGTCTTGATGTACACACGTCTGAGGAAGGTACTGTGTACCGAAACAGTTGTCATGTATTCATACGAATAAAGTAAAGTAAAAATTGACAGCAAAAAAGTCATTATTAGTTAATTTACCTTGAAATGGATCTTCATCAAGTAACGACTGATAATATCAATTTGTTGAAACAAAAAAATTCTTTGACAGACTCTTGTTGCATTCTGTAGTAGAAAACGGTGCTTGCTTTCTTGTAAGTGTATCTCACTGACGCTTACGAGTTTTCTGTTCCTTTGGTATGACCACATTTTTTCGATCACTCATCTACTTGTTGATTTTATGCTATATTGCATTCGGTTCTACCTTTGTATATAGGCCAATCCATCGTTGACTAAAACCTTTAAAATGATTTCATCCGTTGTTTCCTTGTCTGTTCTGTTTTTAAATTGCTAACTATAATATTTTTTCTGGGGCAACCTCCTTTTCTCACTGTTTTCCTTCATTTTTTCTTCATTTCTACTTCTTCCTAGGATTTGGAGTCTCCTTCACCATCAGCTTGACCATCTTTTTTTATATCACGTTTATTTCAATTCCATCCTTAAAAATTCTTTTTTTTTTTTGTACTTTCTTATCTGAATCCTCTGAATCAGAATAAACAATTCTTTTTTTTCAGTATTCAGAGGCCTATCGCTATCGGCTACTCCTTCTTTCTGCTATTCGTCCACCAGCTGATACAGTTCTTGGCGTGGACGCTGAGTGTTTATTTCTTTTCCTCCTATTACTTAATTATGAGAGAATGCATCAGGTGCTTTTTTTGAAATGCCTCGCCGATATACTACGTCAAACTCGTAGACTCATCGTTCTGTTTGAACCTGTTAAATTTTATGTCAGGCTTCTGTAACGTATAATAATGTTTTAATGGCTCATGATCTGTGACCACTGTAAATTTGTGCCTAAACAAATAGGGCCAGAACTGTTCTTTTGTGACTACTATGGCCAACAGTTCCTTATCATATGTCAAGTAGCGTAATTCGCTTCCTTGTAGGCATCGATAAGCATATTCACACGGTCCATCTTTCCCCAGTTGACTTAAGCTTAGTATTGCTTTTGTTGCGTAATCAAATGCGTCCATTTTAACTATAAAAAGATTGTCCGGATAAAGTGCAATGAGTACTGGCTTACTACATAATAGTTCGACACGTGTCTTTAAGGCTTGCTCCTGCTGCTATTCCCATTTCAACTCTGTTTCTTTTTTTAAGAGCTTGGAGAGTGGCTAAGCAATTTTTACACGATTCTGGATGTTTTGTCTGTGGCAGCCGACAAATCCAAAAAATGTTTAATTTTTTCGGCATCAATAAGTCACAGATATTCTTTTGCTGCCTCGATCTTCTTTGGGTCCATTTTTATTTGCCTATCCCCAACAATATGCCTGAATATTTTCACTTCTCGTTTCAGAAATTGAAACTTCTTAGGTTCAATGGGCAAGTAATCCTCTGCTAAGCAATTTAAAAATCCAATAAAGCGTCCGTGTTACTAATAGTTCTTAGCAAATACCCTTACATTATCTAGATAGACCTTTTTTTCGCCCTTGTAGACCTGCCAAAGCGAGTCACATCGCTCTTAGAAATGTATTGGGTAAGTCCGTACATCCCATTGGAATTCTTTTATACTGATTATGCTCATTTGGCTCAAAAAAGGCCGTTTTGTATGCATCCTCTTCGTGAAGGTTAATTGAAAAAAACACTTGTTGTAGATTAATTACTAATATACAGCGAGCTGATGCTACATGCTCAAGTATGTCACTCTGAAATTGTTAAAGATGGCAGTTTTCTACCGTGATTTTGTTAAAATGTCTAGAATTGGTTACTACGCACCAACGCTTCTGTCTGTCTGGCCCTGAATGCTTGGCTACAATCCTTACGTAAGAATTGTATGGCAATTTTGATGGTTCAGCTGTACCATGTTCTAGAAATTTTTTTACTTCTTTCTCCATTTGTTCCCTTAGTGCCATTAGGTACCTATAGCGCTCATACACAAGTAATTTGTCTATTGTGGTTTGAATGCAATGCTTTAATATATTAGTGGCTTTCAGCGTTATCCATCCAGACCAAACACAAAGAGATTATGTTCTATAAATTTTCTGACATGTATTTTTTTTTCTTTGTTACAGCTAGACACGTCTACGAGCTTCATTGTTTTTCCCACCCTCGAAATTCTATTGACATTTAACGTGCCGTCAAATTATCGCTACTTATTAAATCAACATTTTTATCTAATTTATTTTTCCCTCTATTGATTTAAAATAGCCTCATTATTGCTTCATTTGAGCCCCTCGCATCCTCCCCTTTGACGCTGAACAGTTCAGCCTCTTGCATTACTTCGCATTCTAATAAATCAATCTTAGGTACCGATATTTCAACCGTTTTATGTTTTGTATTAACGCACTCTTTAAAGACCTTTTTCTCATTCTGTGTGGCTATAAAATTTCCAAATAGCACTCCTTCTTTATTTATTTTCTGCAAAGGGACCCAACCGATATTAACATTTTTGCTTGTTTTTTTACTCGAATGTATACCACTTACCTTGTTTGGACAGGAATTCGGAGCATTTCTGGCTCTTATTTTATTTTCATGCCTCCCAATTGCAAAACATTTTTTTGAGCACATAGACGGCCATTACACATTTTTAAGATATTCAAACTAATTATACTGTTACATCCATGGGCAAGTTGCGTGAGACCACATGTTATGTACAAGCAAGGCCATTTATTGGTATTTCTACTATACCCAACGTGCTACGCACGCCGTGCGTACCTCTAATAATTTTAACTTGGGTCCCTATGTCAGCACAAAAGCCTGGACAAACGCTATCTTCTTCAACAGTTAATATCTCTATGCCTATATCAGCGTAAAATTTTACTTTACTATTTCGTAGCTAAGTGCTTTTCATACATATTAAGGGGAGGGTCACACCTACTCTCAATATATTTATGGTTCTACAAGAGAATTTGTATCTACTATTTCCTCGCTTTTTCTCTTCTGCTCGTGGGCTGTTTTTAAGTGAATTATTTTTGCTCATCATCCTATTAACCTACGCATTTGTAGTCAATAGTTCCCTTACCTGAAAGTTGACTTCACACAACTCACTAATAACTTCTCTTGTGGGCTGTGCTAAGCACGGTGTACTGTTATTGAGTTCCTCTGTCTCTATCTACCATATGTATGCACCTATGTGAGTTTGGTTGTCTACCCATATTCCGGCTGCCCCTCTACCACTGAGCACGTTTATAACCTTATTGCCTGTTGCTAAATGCTCGATGTTTAGGGAGCGCATCGACTATCGTTGGAGTTTAAACTCCCCTCAAGTATTCTTGCATCTTGCTACTCCTTCCTGAAATGCGTGGTGGCCTCGTTTTCTTGTTGTTGGCCCTGGTTATTATGTAACGTTTGATATTGATACTGCCCTCTATGACCATAACCCCCATTTTTACTATTATATCTGTTTCTTTTGATAAAATTTTGATTCGCTCTGTTTGGCCTATTCTAATTACCTGCATCACCATTTTGTGTCTGTTAACTAATGTAAGGGTGGTAATTGTTATTTTTATTGGTATTATCATAAAAGTTACTGTTACAAATACAGTTATTGTTATTGGGGCATCTGTAATGACCATCCTTATATTTTTTCTGCTGTTAATAATAAATGTTATTAGTATTAAAGTAGAGACCATTTTTCCACGTAACATAGAATAAGTTATTTTATGCAGTTCCACTCTTGTTCCCTCTATGGCAGATTCCTTACACGGTACATCGGCTGGTTTAACGGGGTGTGGCAGTTTTTCAGTAAGTGTATCTGCACATAGCATTTCGCATTTCTAAGTAAAGTATCTGTAGTGTCCTCTACAATATGAACACCATTTATAGTCTTAATCAAACACACTTACTACGTACTCTGTGTCTGTTCTTTCCATTGGTACATTCTTGATAGCTAGTGCACCCATTTTTAAATAAATTTCATGTCCATGGTAACTTTCCTCTGTTTCATAGAAATTTTACGGTCTTTGAGCTTTGTGCTATGTTATGCAAGTCCATCTCGTTGTCTGTACTTGTAGCGGCTTCTATAGCTTTTTTTGTCTTGGCCAGTCTAAATCCAGGTACGTTCCAAGTCCACTCAGATAATTATTGTCCTTGTAATACCGTTTTCAAACTAGCGTCATCTTAACTGTACATGCTCTACTTGTAGAGTCCGATGAACGACATCTAAATTTTGAGTGCACCCAAAGAACATGCATATACGATATGCGGGAACAGTGATCCTATGAGCTTACATCCAAAATCTTGATGTACGCCACAGGATGCACGTTAAATCTCACTGTATGTATATCTACACCCAAGTTGTACATGTGTTTATACATGTATCTACTTAGCATAGTCTCTTTATTTTTTTGCTATCAATAAAAAATACACAGAATATTCGTTTGTTTATAATAACTTTACTTATGTTGTACTAAATATAATATATATAAATANTTTGCGAAGCCCAATCGAAATTCGAGAAGAATTCCTCCACGTTTTTTCATTTTCATTGGCACTTTCTTTCATTTGTTATAACAAAAAAAACTAATTCTAAATAATACGTTCTGTACGTGACAGCAGCTGCTGTTTGTTTACCATACAGTTACACACATATATATAGATTATGGTGCTCGCCTGCTCGCATATATATATTTACAGCAGTAATAACAACTAACCCAATTATTTTCGGGTTGGTACCAGTGCTCGCTGGAGCCCCCTTAACATGCCAGCGATGTTATGAGAAAAATATCGAACGCTAAAAAAATGTAACAATAAAACTAAATTTGTATCGCACTAAAAGTCTTAACAGAACCCCCGAGACAGTATAAATATACTCGTTTACTCATAACTTTATAACCTTAAGTACTTACCATTTGCTATTGGCTTGAACGATGGCAATCAGAACCATAAACATCCTTGTTTGCTCGATCTCCTATTGTAGTCCCAAGTATTCCTCCTCCTTGATTTGAAGTTGCTTTTTCCCGTTCTTCAGCAACTCCTTATTTCGCCAATTCCTCTCCTAGCAGTCCCTTATTCACTTCGTGGCACAACATTATGTGTGTTTCAATAAATCGCGAGAGTCGATACTTGACCGTTGACGGAGGCCAAAAGAGAAATTTACTTTTATTTTATTTAATCACAATGATCATCCTACTTCTGACACAAAAATTATTACGCGGGATTCTATTGTCTTCTATTGTCGGGAGTCAATCTGTACAGCCCGGCATCTTGAACTCGAATTCCTTAGTATGTGGCGTGTAGCTCTTTTTTTCTCGTAATAAATCGTGTTTAATTATTTTTAATAATATTTCATCGATGTGATGATTACGTAGTTAAGTGAATACACATGATTTTTTAATAATTTCTTGAGGAGGTAAACTAACTTACACATCACGTTAATACACAAGAAAAAATCACACCGATCAGCAATAACACGAGTCTTCAACTGGCACACTTAGCCTAATCTGCTTCACGTGTTTGTGTATCGATATACCTATATATATGTTGACATCGAGCCTTGAGGTGCATCTGGCGGTATACACCAAGATTTTGGATGTAAGCCCGTAGGATCACTGTTCCTGTACATCGTATATACATGTTCTTTACGTACATTCAAAATGTAGATGTCGTTCATCATACTCTACAGATACAGCATGCGAATCGACAAGGCTCCGTAGTATTCACCAAAATTATGCATGCTTTTTTTAAAAAACGGTGATTCACAAGGACAATGATTCTCCGTGCATAGTGCCCTGAGGCCGTACACTAATTGTTTAGCTGCTTCCAAATCAGAATTTTTTTTTATGTGTGGATTTGAATCATGGATCATCATGATTTCATTACATTATCTTTGTGATCGACTGCAGTATTGTGCAATCGATTCACTTGGATACTGCGTTAACATTGTCAACTCTGCTAATAGCATTTTCACGCCCCCTATGCTCCCAAATCTTTGTGAAAAGGCTGGCAAAAATTCATCGGCCGTATTAAATAGTGAAAGCTGCGCACAAAACTGGTCTGCAGCTACACCCTTTAACTTATTCCCTAATATTCCTATGAAATTATTTTTTAAATGGCAACAGAGTCGTTTTTTTGCTATCAGTACCATTTTTTTTTAATAGCAGGTAGTTAATTGGGTCTCCATTAAATATTGGGATGCCTTCCCTTGCACTATTTACATGAGCTAGTATGTTGTGTACATTCAAGAGCTGCATGTATTCAGTTTGTTAATGTGCTATAGGGCTGGTATGTAACATACCTGGTTAAACCAGATGTTGTTAATGTAGAAGGAATTTCTCATTCATATTATAATTCCACAAGAAAAAAACAAAAAACGGTGCCCTTCATTTGTATCCTGCATTTTGGTTTTGTACCTTTGTCCGTTCGTCGACAGGTCCCGAAATACCTAATTTCTGGGTACATGCAAATCCCATGTATCCTTGTGCCATAAACTCTTATGAAACTTGTGGTAAGTTTTGTTGTGGTTTTAGTTTAGTATTGAAATTTCCATGTGTGTTTCCCGTGTGTACTACCCCATCCCTTGTAAAGACGCTTATCGTCTTTCCAGCCCCATATCTCGCATCTTTTGAAAATGACTTACTTCCTACGGTATTGTCCATATTTAAATTTTCCAAACTCAGCCATGCTGTTTGTACAGTAATTGGGACAACTTTTACTTTCACAATACTTGGTTTTATTTTTTTCGAAATTTTATAACTAAAAGATGCTGTTTTTGTTTATTTTTTTCTAATATTTTTGGGATTCTGGACTATGTTCCAAAAATATGGTCAGCATTTCTGACTTTGGCTCGCTTTTCGGATACGAGAGAACTTCTTCCTCCCTAACACTCATTATTTCCCTTTGTGCTTCAACAAAATTTTTTATTGTAGATAATCTATTATTATTCTTCGTTTTCCTTCCTTTTCCGTCTGTATAAAACCGCTAAAACACTTATAATTTCTGTACGATTCTTTGCATTTCTATTTCACGATGGTGAATCCCTTTCATTGTAACTGCTATCACGTGTCTAATTTTGTTATTATTTATGTATTCATTATGTTCTCGTTTTCAATCTGATAAATTTATTGCACAATCCAAAATCTTTCTGACATACTATGAATTACTCTGTTAAGGGGGCTCCAGCGGGAGGAGTTAGGAGGTCACAGGTAGCTTAATTGGTAGATAAAAACACGCTGATTCCAACGGTGTCCTCATTTACCCCTCTAACCGTGGAAAATTTGGAGATATTTGCTCTCAAAGTTCGCACATTATACACAACCTCTTATGGAGTCACGTGAAAACATCGCCAATTTCTAACCGTAACCGAGGAGTTAAGAATCAGGACAGTAAGCATTTTATAGACAATAATCTCAGCTTTCAGATGGCACCTTAAAAAATATATGTAACCGTGGAAACAGTTGAGATATTTCGAAAAGTATTGATCAAGTCATTGTTTTAGCAGGGTCATGGCGAGACGCCATTTTTGTTTTGTAGAGACGTAAGGCGCGCGCTTTTGAATATTTCAGAGTAACACTGCAAGTACTTACATAGGAATCGTATGTTATCTGTAACTTTTTTTTAATCGTGTTTTCATATGGAACTCTCTACCCTTTTCCTATAATAAACAATGTAAAGCACTTATATAAAAATCATTTTTCTCTTTTTGTTTTTTAGACTAATTAATAAAAGTATATACCTCGTATAGTCTTTTTTTAACCTCTCTCTTTTTTTTTGCGATGGATTTCTTCTTAAACTGACCTTTGCGAAGCCCAATCGAAATTCGAGAAGAATTCCTCCACGTTTTTTCATTTTCATTGGCACTTTCTTTCATTTGTTATAACAAAAAAAACTAATTCTAAATAATACGTTCTGTACGTGACAGCAGCTGCTGTTTGTTTACCATACAGTTACACACATATATATAGATTATGGTGCTCGCCTGCTCGCATATATATATTTACAGCAGTAATAACAACTAACCCAATTATTTTCGGGTTGGTACCAGTGCTCGCTGGAGCCCCCTTAACATGCCAGCGATGTTATGAGAAAAATATCGAACGCTAAAAAAATGTAACAATAAAACTAAATTTGTATCGCACTAAAAGTCTTAACAGAACCCCCGAGACAGTATAAATATACTCGTTTACTCATAACTTTATAACCTTAAGTACTTACCATTTGCTATTGGCTTGAACGATGGCAATCAGAACCATAAACATCCTTGTTTGCTCGATCTCCTATTGTAGTCCCAAGTATTCCTCCTCCTTGATTTGAAGTTGCTTTTTCCCGTTCTTCAGCAACTCCTTATTTCGCCAATTCCTCTCCTAGCAGTCCCTTATTCACTTCGTGGCACAACATTATGTGTGTTTCAATAAATCGCGAGAGTCGATACTTGACCGTTGACGGAGGCCAAAAGAGAAATTTACTTTTATTTTATTTAATCACAATGATCATCCTACTTCTGACACAAAAATTATTACGCGGGATTCTATTGTCTTCTATTGTCGGGAGTCAATCTGTACAGCCCGGCATCTTGAACTCGAATTCCTTAGTATGTGGCGTGTAGCTCTTTTTTTCTCGTAATAAATCGTGTTTAATTATTTTTAATCAGAAGATATATAAGGCGTCATGTGATCTGGTGAGAGTACGCTAGTATAAGGTACTTGAGTAACTTGAAAGCCTTCAATATCCCCGACCACGTAACAATCGTGATCTAACACTTTTTTTACCTCATATGATCCTTTAAGTTTGGGAATTAATATTTTATGTCCTGGAGTTGTATCAACGTTTTTGATAATTACGTAGTCGCCGACACTGTAAACGTGAGATTTTTTCCTGCCCAAGTTATAACGCTGTTCGTTATAAGTTTAACTGTCTTTTATGCTCTCGGCTACTTTTGCGCGTAATTCTTCTAGATCTCTTTCTGGCTGATGTAAGCTTTCTAAAGCAAGTTGCATACAATCGTTAGGTTTGCCATGTTAATATACGCCAAATAATAAACGACTGGGTGTCTCGCCCGTGCAGCGGCAAACAGTGTTATTAATGGCAAACTCAACGTGACCTAAAACCGTGTCCCATTTCTTTGGGTTTTCAGCAAGTTTTGCGAGAGCAGGTGTGATAAACTCATTCATACGCTCGGCTTGACCACTAGCGCTCGGCGTCCTGACAGCTGTAACAACATGTTTAATTTTTTCCCCTGTAAGAAAATCTTTAAACTCATGCGAAGTGAACGTGGTTCCACGGTCGCTCACCAAGCATTTTGGCTTACTGTAATTAATAAAATAATCTTTTAATTTTTTGACGGCTTTAACGAATTTGGTGATAGTATACGGGTATAGTTTTGTAAATAAGGTAAATCCGTCAATAACAATTAACATATATACATATCCTTGAGTCGACTTTTCGAACGGATTGAGATGATCGAAGTGTACAGTAGAAAAAGGAATATTATCTTTCGGGATCCTATTTAAGAATTCTTCTTGTTTCCGCTCGCAGTTGAAAATTCGATACATCTTAAATAGTTTTCAATATGTTCCTTTACTTGTTCATGCATGCGAGGAAACAAATAAAGTTTGCTCAGGTGATTTACTGACTTATCGAAGCCAACGTGGCCAAGATCATCGTGTCAAGTTCGTATGACATTAATTACCATTGCGTTTGGCACATAAAATAAAAGTTTTTTGCTACGATCCTTCTAGTACACAAGACCATTGTACAATTCAAATAAAGGCAAATCACCTTTTTCAAGTTTGCAACGGATTTTTTGAATTTCAGCGTCTCGTTGTTGGCAAAGCGCTAATGTTTTTTCAAACGTAATTGCTTCTATCACCAATATGCCGTGACAACGGCTTAGCGTGTCGACATGACTCATATGTTTCCCGGGGCGATGTTGAATTTCATAATCAAAATTTTGTAAATACATCGCCCACCTTGAAATTCGTGGACTTATCTCCTGCTTGCTTAGGGTTAACCGGAAGCTATCACAATCAGTTATTATTTTAAATTTTAATCCAAGCAAGTAGGTCTTATTTCGTTTTAACGCATACACAACCACTAAACACTCAGGTTCAAAACTATGATATCTAGACTCTGTTTGAGACGCTCGTTGACTAAAGAAGAAAGTTGGTTTGAAAATCCCGTTAGTTTGCTTCTGCAATAAAATAGCGCCGAATCCCGATGCGCTAGCGTCACAGTGTAACTCGATCTCGGATGTTGGTGAATAGATTGCTAGGATTGGGCCGCTCGCCAGACGCACTTTCAAAGTCCAAAATGCACGGAGTTTCTCAGCCCTAAAGCAAAAGTTAGAGTACTTCCTTATTGAATCGTATAAAGGTCTCGCTATAGTCGAAAAATTTTGAATAAATCTCTGGAAGTAGCTTGTGAAAGAAACAAAACGTAATACACCCTTCGCGTCACGTGGCACTAGGTAAGACCAAACAGCTTGTACGTTTTTATTACTGGATCGGATATTATCGATGCGAAATTCAAAATGGAACCGACCAGCAGTTTCAAAAATTCCCCTTAAAATTGATAAATGATCTTCCATAGTACATATTTGCGATAGGTATGTCATCATAAAAAAACAAAATTTTTCCTCGCCGTAAAAGATTCGCAAATATTTTTCTTTAATATCGACTAAATGCTCTTGGGACATTTGTGAGTCTAAATGGGCATTGCAAGTACTCATATTGACCCAACGGCGTGACGACAGTTGTGTACTTAATAGAATTTTTCGCGATTTTAATACGGTAAAGTCTGTCTTTTAAATCTAGGGTTGAGAAGTATCTCATATCTTTAAGTCCGTCGATATTGTCATCTATTCTATCAGTCGGAAAGTTATTGCGTACCGTAATTTTATTAACTTCCTGATAGTCAATGCACATTCTTACCTCATCCGTTTTCTTTCGTCGCATTAAGATCGGGCTAGAATAGGAAGAGTCGATAGGCCGAGTCACACCTCTAGCTAGCAGGTCATCAAATAGAATACGCAATTGCTCCTTCTCCGCATACGAAAGGCGCCTGGGCCCGAAGCTTATCGGTTGCTTATGTTTTAAAACAATGGTTATCTCGTGTTCCGGCTTCTCCTTCTCTTCTTCCATCTTTGTCTCACAGCAAGTTTTAAACAAATACTCGATTTTGTCGTGGACCATGCAGTTAATATTTGTGTCTATATTCAGAGACTTGCGATTTTTATCCAATTCACTCACGCACTCAATAGCCAAGATCTGCTTTACTTCATCTTCGTACGTGGCTTTAGCACACATCTCATGGCATTCACTAACAATAACACGATCATCGAGTGTGACTCTTACACTAGGTTTACGCGTGAAGTCACGCCCGAGCAACGCCGTGTAAGAAATAGCACGATCCGGGACTACATACAGTCTTATTTTAACAGTAAAGACTTCAACTTTTACCATTTTATCCATCACTCCAAAGATTTCGGGGCGCGAGTTATTCATTCCTGAATACTTCGAAACATCACTTGACTTAGCCTGACGTGACGAGAATGGAACAAGGCTATTCTTAATTAAACTTATAGGTGGACCCGAGTCTAGTGTCGCGTCAATTTTGTGAGTATTCACCTTGCCATCGTCTCCCGCTGCCATGTATACAAACGCAAGCATGTATGGCTCGCCTAGCGCGACCACTCCTCGCAAGAGGTTAGCTGACGCCGTTGAGTTAGGGGCCTTTGTTGTTGCATGGCTGTTTTGCTCACTGCAGGCAGTTTCTCACTTGATGATCTGTAGCGAAACACTCAAAGCACCCCCGTTCCAGACGTTTCTCCCTTGGATATTTGTTTGCAACATGACCGAGGCCCGAACAGTTGTAGCACTTCGCTTGCTTCGTAGAGTCCTTTTCCTTCTCCAAGAGATTACTGTTTGTGCCAGTACGCGCGCGCTCCCCAGATTTCTTAGTATCCAACGTTATTTTCCTAAAAACTTAGAGTAAATTCTCTTTCTAATTGTAATTCATGATTCCTGCCTGATTACGAAGAGGTTTATCCGGGATACCGTCGATTACATAGTCTATTATTTCCTCTTCTTTTATCGGTACACGATTTGCGAAGATAATTTTCTCATGGAAATACTCTGTAAAAGTCTTCTTCTGCTGCCACACCTGGGTCTTGAAATCGCGACGCAGAGTAATTTTTTTCAGACGGATGTCGAATATAATGGAAAGTTTGTTTAATAGATCGTCAACCGGATCTGTTAGATGCTCAGATTTTGAATAAAATCACGCTAGCGCTCGTCCTTTTAGTTTTGTGCTTATCAAAACACGTGTGGTGTCGTCATTGAAGCGGTAATTTTCCTTAAGCAATGTAACCTGTTGTCTCCATGTTTTAAACAAATGACTGTCACTGTCAAAGTCACTCACTAAATCACTGAGAGCACGTATTCTCAATGCACTCCTCTCGTCTGGCACGGGCGGATTTCCTTGTTCTCTTCGAAGAATTTCTTGTTCGCACTTGGCCAGATCCCGCTTCCTCCACAGCAAATCCATTTCGCTCTGCATAGCGTCTTCTCCAAAATTATCGTTGTTACCTTGGTTTTCGTGGACGCTGCTGCCGCCGCCTCCGCCATTCGCATCGTTGTCTTGACTGCTCATTTCTTGGTGGCTTCTTTCGTTGAGTTTGTCCCAAACGTGTGGATTAAAACCTGTCAACCGTTCAATTAACTGTCCCTTATTGCCAGGTAATACGAGTCCTCGATCACTTAATAATTGTCTCAGTTCGAAAACTCTATAGTCGTTTGGCTGGCGACGCTACATTACGGGCCCATTCTATGTGTTCTACTCACGGCTATGCACTTAAGATTAAGCAATACACCCAAACCTTGCGTCGCAAAGACTAGCCAATTGACACGCAGCCTAGCCTTAACCCACTACTAAAATTTCGAGAACGAACGTATTTCGTTTCTCGACACACTATCACGAGTGAGCACTCTTGACTTCCGTGAATCGAAAGTTTTCTCTTGGACAAAGCTCTTGGACCCGTAACAGTAAGGGTGCTAAACGGAACCACAACGCCTTTCTTCACGTGCACCAAAACAGAAGCAGACGTAAGTTCTACTAAATTTCGTACTGACTCTTATTTGTCCCCGAAGTGACCGTATGTTGTTTTGCTTAGGATTCCGTCTCCTGGGGCAATCGTATACCACCAATTGACAGCGCGTGAGCACTTTATCTCACTTCTGAGCTGTAAGTTAAAGTTTCAAAGGAGGGAAACTGAAGTCAGGGATGAAATAACTTTTCACTCGAGGTTTTGTAAAGATGGTTGGCCTTTATTCATATAAGAGTCGATCTGTACAGTCCGGCGCCTCGGACTCGAATCCCTCAGTGAGTAGCGCGTAGCTCTTTTCCCCTGGCAGGCGCAGCTGCCATGTTATGAATTGTCGCCGCGACCGCTTGGCGGTGGTGGGGGGGAAGAGTCAGCTTTGGCGCATTCGCATTCCCCTTTCCCCTCCTTGCTCGCTAGCGGGGCATTACGGCGTGCCTACGATACATCAAAATAATTCGCTTACAACTTTTTCACACATCCAAAACGAAAGAAGAACGCGTCACGTGGGTAAAATTTTCGTCCTTGCTGGTTCCAACCAAAGAGAGAGAAAGAGAGAGAGCTTCCTTCAGCATCCTATCTTGTTATCTCTCTGCTCTCTCCCACTACAATCTTCAGTAGGCCAGAGGAAGGGGGGGCGCATGTACGTGTAGCTATGATATTGTACGTGACATTATATTTTAAATAGCTTTCATTATGCAGTAGCCTTACAAAAACTATTACATGGCATTGTAAAAATTACTATGTTTATCATAGTAAAAACTGTAATCATATAGTCTTTGCTACTTGACATGTGAATTTTATGGCTATTATTTTAAAATGTATCCAAAGTAGAATTCTAAAGTAGAATTTGCTATGTGAGAAAGTTACATTTCTTAATCCACTGCATCGCTATTCGGTATAAAAAAGACTACTATGTTCGAAAGTAATACTGTACGATCTATATATAGGTATATATGCCTGTTCATTTTTAAATTTAAGTTTATACTAATAGAATCATGACGAAAAACATATTTTTTGATATATTAGGGTTAAAAATTAGTACGTGCTGATGGTTAGTTTTAAATCGATTAATTATTCGTTGATAACACCGTGGTCTGTAGAAAACCGTCTGAATTTTTACTTCATTGTGTATATCTTAAACAGTACACGTTCTCACATGTACTTTATCCATACTTCTGCAGACATCATGTTCCGTGGTCTAGTGCTTGTGGAGCCTGATTCGGAAACCAAAGGATGAAGGTTCAACTCCTAGTCACTTCAGATCTTTTTGAAAATAAGAATATTTTTAAAATTCGTCAGTATCTGTGTAATATAAGTAAAAAAATATTTATATTTGTTTGAATATATATATATATATATATATATATATATATCCATCTCTCCCTATATTACATAGTTGTATTGACGAAAGTG
>NW_019379588.1:130028-165709 GCF_000648655.2 Copidosoma floridanum
GCCGCGGCTCGCATCGTCTCGTTCGTCGTTTAAATACGTTATAAAAACGAAAAACCCCTCTTTTTTTATTGTCTTTTATTGTCGATATCTACGTAAAAATGTCTCATCTTTCGATCTAGACTATCAAAAAAATTCCAAAAGTTGAAGATCATGGAGATAAAACGTGTTTTTTGAACATGTGCATTTTTTGAGGTTATGGGAGCAAATTTTTGAAAAACTAATGCCACCACTGGAAAGCTGAGGAAAATATACGTATGAATATGTTTTTAGATAATTTTTTTATCAAAGTTTCGACACCGAAATGACGAGTTGAAAACGTTGTGTTTGACGCCCGCGCGGGCCGTCCACCACGGCGCTAGGACAGTTGACGTGATTCTTCCAATTTATGAAATTAAGTAAAACCAACCAGCTTGAGTAAGCTAGAAAAACTATGACTAGCTCACTTCCTAGTCTAAGAATAAAATAAAGATACTACATTAATGTAGAAAAAGGATTTTTTAGATTTATTCTAGTGTAGGGTGCTGTTTTACATAGTTTTTACTTGCATTAGAATGAATGAAATATTGTTTAATAACTTTAAAGTAGACATCAAATAGTCGGTAAGTAGGGTCACTCAACGATTAGTAACCTAACGATTAGAGCTATGGTCAACATAAAAAATAATACCATCTTTATTTTATCGTAAATGATAGTTTATGTAACAATGATATGTATAATTATAAATTTCAACCTTATTATTATAAACATTTTTAGATACAAAAGGTCAAACATAATTTTAATTTATTGCGGGGCCTTTCAGTTAAAAGTTTTTCTAACTTCACGTGAGGGGACCATTGCCATATAATATTGTTGGAAAATTCAGACTATATATTATAAGAAACTGAAATATACAGTAAACTTTGCTCTGCAATACAGCATAACCAAAGAATAATAATTTTATGCTTTTCTCCAAGACTTCAGAAATCGGTGAATTTGGAGAGCCATCAAAGGGGTAAATAATGAATGCCAGTCAGAGAATTTTGAAACTGTAACTAAAAAGCAATACACTGACGTTTTCAAGAACAATATTTTACCTGCAAAATGAAGTCCTCACATAATGCGTACGTAGTTACGAAGTTTGACCGAAATAGTACTTACTTTTCAGGACAAAAGTTGATCTGGAAAAATGTGATCACAATTTCAATTTTCCACATTCTCGCTATCTACAGTTTCATTACGTTTCCTTACCTGAGTTGTTGGAAAACAGCTGTATGGGGTAAGTTGTCTTGGTGCATATCTAAAAATTTTACTATTTTCTTTACACAAATTGGAAAAACTAGTATATAAGGGAACGGGGAAATAAGGATACAATGGTGTTGGAAAAAATTGTCAACATGTTGCCAGAGTCCTGACAGGGTATCTATACTTATGAATACCAGGACTCAGTCACGTTGACAAGGTTTACTTTGGTAAAGCAGAAGAGAAATACTTAGCTATTGAATCAGACAAATCAGGAGCACAGGCAAATAGCGATACTTGAATAGTCACTTGTGTAAGTAATATCCGAGGTACTAACCACGCTAAGCGCTACGTTGCTTAGCTTCACTGATTGACAAAGCTACCACTCTACCGCTATGCCACCGTTATGATTCATTAAGTTGAAGTGAAGTTAAAGACATCATAACATGTATACTAGGATGTATAGCACCTGAACATAATATTACATACTGTCTTTTTTCGGTCCTGATAGAAATAACGTTTAATAGAATCTTTTGATAGAGAAAACAGTTTTTCTGGGCTAGTTGGCCATACGTCAATATATTGATATGCTCACATAATGTAACAAATAAAATTTTTTTAAATTAATTTACAGAATGTTTATAATTTTTTTCAGTATGGTTTATGTCAGCCTTAACTCTTAATTATCAAGGAAAATATCAACAACACATACAAAACATAATTAAAGCATGTAGACAACAGACTACAAACACTCTATCAATTTTACACATGTAGGCCACTAGTGTTAAGCGATTTATAATAGTAAATAGAACTTTTTTCGAAAGACAACCTTCATAAGCTATAAAAATAATTTTTTTTTTAATAAACTTCATGACAAATGATAGAGAATGATAATTATAGACAAAGATATTTGTCTCATGCTGATTTGTAGGTATTACTGAACTGATTTACTTTAGCCCTACTTGATTAGATATCATTTATTAATACAAACCAGAAAAATAAGAGATGCTTTAGTCTTGAAAGATTGATGAAATATGTATCAGGGTATAATTTGTGGCTGAAATTTGAAATTAATTTTATTAATAACTCAAAGTTTATGAATTGATTGAGCTCAACTTGAAAGCCTAATTGCCTTTGTACACTCGTCATTTAAAGAAGATTGTGAATAAAGAAAAAATTGATGCACAGAAAAAAAATTTATCAAAATAAAAAAATTATCGTTATTTGAAACGGATCATTAACATGAACTGAATGCAAACATCCACAATGTTCTGAACATTAAGAATATTATATTTTTATTTTCAGTTTTGTAGGCAACTTTTCAATATGATATTGTGTAATAACAATTTATGTTTTACATAAGTTAAAGAAAAAATGCATTAATTTTTATAGTTTTTAGTTTTAATCAAAATACAAAACTAGGTCAACATATGTTTTGGTTAGCATCATTATGTCAAGTAAAATAATTGTTGCTCTGATATTATCTAATCTTATTTTTTCTGGACACGTTTAACATACTTATTATTATTAAAATATAAGTTTTTAATACTGAAACGAGTACTGAAACTAGCATATAGTACCATTAACAGTTAAAACAAAGAAAAGTAGTGTAAATATGTTCAAAACAGTTATTTGTTAAAAACGTATCCCAATGTTACCCAAACAGTTATTATTATTTTTGTTCAGTACCTTAAGTGATATAAAAAAAATATTAGAAGATTATTAAAAATCAAAGTACAATAGTTTCGTGTTGGAGAGTTCTTTTTTTTTAATTAATGTTAAAAAATGCAGTTCAAAAAAATTGTAACTTTGTTGACACTATTCTAAAGATAAGAATTAATAATAAGTAATACATTAATAATAGATTTATAAATTTGATATAATGACGAAATAAACAAGCCCTGTATAGACACTTATTAATAACGTTTATAGTTTGATTTTTAACTAAACATGAAAGGCTTTTTTTAATAAGCAAACAGAATACCTTGACCACTGATAAATACTTAACAAATACTTTTGCCTGCTTAGGGTTATAAAACAATTCTTTTCTTAAGCTTCCATGACTCTAGCTTTTTTTTTTATTTAAAAATTGTATTTAAAATTTAAAAAAAAATTTTTCGTTTGAATAATTTTTGTGTTATTTAAATAAATAATATATGAAGTATAGTTAATGAGGATGACAGAGAACTCGTTCTACAATACTTTTAAAACAGTGTAAAAAGAAAAAATATTTTATTACCTGTCTTTGATTGGTTCAAAACAAAGTCTGATTCTTAAATTTTCTTTCATGGAAAAGCGAATGATTAATGTTCTGTTTATCTTAATTGGGAAAAACTTCAAGGTTTAACTCTCTATCGATTAATAAGTCTTTTTAAATGCACAGTTATCTATTAGAAAATATTTTCACCGTTACTCATAGTTTCTGCAGCCTAACACATACCTACACACATTCAATATGCAGAACACTTACTGCCCACCCAAAGAATGGTACATAACGCCACTAGGACACAAAGTAAAAACATGAGCACCCGAAAGGTGCGCTTGTTGTAGGTTGGTGCTCCAGTTGTGTATAATGTTTTTCTTACCGAAGGCGCAAAATAAAATTTTGTGCCTGGAGGTACACTTTGTGCCTAGTAAATTACTTTGGGCCCTAGGGCAAAAAAGTACTTCGGGCTTAGGGGGGCCAGAAAACTTTTCCACCCATGGGCCAAAAGTCATTACTAGAGCGAAAAGTATGACCCGAGGATACAAAGCGGCAGTTGTACTTTGGGCCCATGGTAAGAAAGAGGTCTTTCAGAAACATTTTGGTCAAAATAGTAGTTTTCATACGAGTTTAAAAAGTCTTTGTTTGCGAACCGAGAGGTTTGCGGCCCGAGCCGAAGGCGAGGTCCGTAACGAGGTTCGTAAAGGAGACTTTTCGAACGAGTATCGGAAAACTGCTTTTTTGCCCGAGGAAGTACCAGCCTCCCAAAACCACCCGAGGGCGGAAATGGTACATTATGTTACTAGGGCACGAAGTACAAACATGGGCACCCGAAGGGTGCGATTGTTGTATGGTGGCGCCCGAGTCGGGTATAATGTTCTTCTTCCCGAGGGATCAAAGTGCAATTTTCCACCCGTAGGCACACTTTAAGCCTGGTAAATAACTTTGGGACCTAGGGCAGAAATGTACTTTCAACTTTTATAAAAATGTTGGTAAAATTTGGGATCTGATGCTGAGAAAAAAAAGTACATAACATCGTCATTACAAAACTCACCTTTTTTGAAAGTGGAAGGTTCTGAAAGTTCGATGAGTTTGGTGTAAATTAAATATAAGCCAAGAATACAGAAATCATAACCCAATACAATGCTATATGATACAGTAGTCATTTCAAAAGCAACAACTATACTGGTAGTACTAGTTGCCTTTTTAAAGATGTATAATACTTTGTCTTTAACAAAACTGAAGATCTCAAAAGTATTGACGTTATCAAAAAAGTGGTTTTGTTTAAACATTGTTATAAATCTTAATAACAATTATTGCAACGTTTAAACAAAATAAATATTTTATAACAGGAAAAAGTTTAAAATCTTGCAAAATTATAAAATTAGTATGACTTGCTGGTTCAGTATCATACTGTTTTTGACGAGTAATATAAACTGTGAAAAATAACGTTTACGTTTAAAAGAAGCTTATAAGCTGTTTAATTGTACACGCAGACATGTTAAAAATATTCGTTTTGTGAAAAAATAACAGTGGTTACATCAGCAATGACATATGTCACATTTTAAGTTTTGTAGGTGAATTATACAAGTCAAAGTATGAAATAACTTGTTGATAGACCGTAGTAATTGAATGTATTTACGACCTTGCTTCGTTAGAATAAAAAACATTTTATTGCCTACAGCATAAACACTTGAATACTTTAAAGAAATACTTGAAGGATACACAAAATATTTTCACTAAAGAAGATAAGTAAACAGATAACAAAACTATCAAGACAATTAGTTTCTAAGTTATTTCATGTAAGAAAATTAAACACAGATTTTATTTCTAAACTAAATTTTAATTGTTTGCCACATAACATTATAAGGCCAGCCTTAAATATTTTACAGATGTAATAGTTTTGTAAAATATAAACATAATTTTTTCTGTAACTAGATATTGACATTGTCTCAGGGTTGCAATACTTCTGTTATGAAAGGGAGATAGCGATTAGTATCAAATTGAAGGTTCAATTATATCTAATTGAACCTGAGATTGTATAAAATGTCCTTAAGTTAGTTGTAAAATTAGATGACAAACTAACTTTTGGCTAGCGTCGCAAGCCCTTCGAGGCTTGTTGTGATAGAAATCAAGAATAGTGTATGAAAACTAGAATTTTTTTTGTGAATCTCGTTACTTATATAATAATTATAAACCTTAAATTACTGTTCTATTTAAAAAAGGCTGGTTTGGCTTATTATATCTTACATTTGAACTTTCCCATATTTTAGTGAACTCCTTAAAAAACCTAAAATTTGTATTTAAAATAAAATATTGAGATCCTTAGCATTTTTGGCTATTAGTTTTGGACATCTTCGTCATTGATACGAAACCAATGGTAATATTAACGTAATATATTTGTATGATGACCTTTTGATATACAATCGTGATAAACTACCTTGTTTATGACCTTATACTTTTTATTATTTATGTCTACTCAACATGCTGGTCATGCATTTGGTATTTTATAATTAATCATTCTTATAGTACCTTCATCTGTCCTTCTCTTTACTATTAACTGTATAACTATTGTAGTATTACTAATTGATAAATCTACCTTCTTAATTTTTTTAATTGACATGTAGTTTTACCATATTTCATTTCTCGTCATTTTACAATATTATTATCTATAATTTTTGAAATAGTCACCGTTAAAATAGATGTTTTATTATGGTTTTTACTCATTACAACCAGAATATCTGATTATTACGTTTCGCTAAGACTCTCAGCAAAAATTAAGCAAATTTGTAACCGATGCTTGCTAAAATTTTAATTATCCATCCTTTAGTAAAATATTTTTTTTAAGGCTATTAAAAAATCAAAGTGATCTTGAACAGGAGGGTAAAGTGAGGTCTTTAACGTATTTGCGTGATTCTTCGTGTACATTACTCAATGGACAATAAAAATAATTTTAAAATTCATTACTTTATAATCGTAGCCAAAATACACGTTATAACGGTGAATAAGAAGTGTAAAACTAGTTCAAGTTTAGGTAATGTCCATCTACCAACACTTGAAATGCGGTTTCTCTGCTTAAGCCTAGAGTCAGCCTGACCCCTGGTCATTTTTACCTGGCCAAGTTTCTTAAAGTTTGTAAAGGAACCTTTGATTTTGTTAAACAGTTTAACTTGTACCTCATAAAGGTTATCCATTTTGATGAGGTAAATTTTAATTCAAGTAATAAATATTCAATAAATAAATACCAACCGCGCACCGTAGCCAAATTTATGTCAGACAAAGGCTAACTAATTCAACAATAATGCTAAACGACGGTAGTGTTCTTAATTTTTACAAGTGCTTACATAAAGTTAAGTTCGCAAAAACATATTCAAGTCAATCGGTAAACAAAAAAACGAAAAACTATAAGGAACTGATGTTACAAACCAAAAAATATACAATTTTACAAACCGTGTAAACAGGACCAAGTATTCGTAGTTATGTTGAGTTTGAAAGACCTGCAGGACTTGACAGCAGCGGTGCCGACTCAATAGCCTGCCGAGACAGGCAGCAGCATACGCTGATGACGAAAGGACCCGTGAAGCCAGCAGCAGCAGCGGTGTTGGCACAATAGCCTGCAGAAGCAGGCAGCAGCACACGCTGACGGCGACCAAAGCACGAGCAGCAGTGAGTCCCCAAAATAAACAATGGACTCGCTCGCACTTGACGACAAACGAATAAAGAAAAGAGAGAAAGAGATGTGGCTATAAGTATGTGTGTGTGCGTACGGACTACGCGCCGGCGCGTTGACCGCGTTAGCCTCGTCGCCCGAGAAGAACGTGAAAAGAAGCCAAGATGGCCAATAAAACGACCACGTGTCTTACACAAAAGGAAAATGTCCTACACCTATATTTCACCTCCCCATATCCGGCTCGAAGGACCATGTTCGAAATCGAACTCAGTAAGATAGTGGACTGTATATTTTTTTTATCGCACGCCGAATTGGGGGGAGCGTGAAAACGGATGTAATAGAAGGACACAATAATAAATGCACAACACACTTTTAAACACTTTAGCCGTTTATTATAAAAAACAATCTCTCTATTTAATTCTACTTTAACAAGTCATAATACTTGCTTATATGCAAGATAAAAAAAGGCCGAACTAATTTTTGAGTCAGATATAGAAATTACGTGTCAATCAAAATTTTGAATTGTTTTCGTTACAAGAATCTTACATAAAACGATACACGTGAAAATTATAAACACGAGAGCAAAGCGACTTACCGAAAAGGGCGTTTGAGGCTGACTAACGAAAACCGCAGCAGCAGCAAGCTGCCGGACAAAGGTAAGTATAAACAGAGTCTATTGGTGTATTAATAGACGCGCGCACGCTTATGATTGGCCCTTATAGGTAAGAGAATATCCTAAAGCGCAAGATTTCAAATCTCATAAACTTAATTTTCTATTTACATCAGTACAATGTTGCTGATGTTGCACACTCTTATCATGGTTTGAGAAATACTTTAGTTAAAAGCTTAAACAAAATTCTATTGGTACATCTTCATATATCAGGCGAAAAATGAGCCATTGCGCATCCATTTAACTTTGCAGTAGTAACTTTTCATTTTCTCACTTATGAGTAACCTTTTACCGTACAATATAAAATAGCTCATACAATTCAGCAAGAGTAATGTTAAAATACAACAATTTTGAATCCAAACTAACTGTTGAAGCTGACTGTACTGTTCCCACTCCTCTAAAGATTTTGTTGGCTGCAAAAAGCCCTAGAAACTTATAAGAGGTCTGTACAAAAGAAAAAGTGAATTTTAGATTTTTTCTTGAAGTATTCACTTATTTATCAATATCCATAATGTCCCTTTCAAAGTTATCCCCGTTAGATATGATGCACTTATGCCCACCCTTCCTTCAATCCTCAAAGAACTTCTGAAATGCATTATTGTGGTGCAGAGTTGATGGTTTGTTTTTCTACAATTCCGATCGTTTGAGCCATATTAATTAAAGCAAACGTTGTATAACTTTCTCATAGTCGTCCTTATTAACCGTACAACCTATTGGCAATAACTCATCATTCACCACGCCATTGTACTGGAAGAAAACGGTTTTGATATCTTCTTCACATGTTGACACGGTTGCAACTGTAGGATGCTTATTGTCACTAACATCTTCTTAGCTTTCTGTCAACTCACGTTGCACCACTCATAAACATTTTTTTTAAACAAAGTAGACTCACTGAATGCCATAAACAATATTTCAAGTGCTCTGGACAACTTTATTTCGTTTTTAACGCAAAATTTAATTCACATTCTTTAATCTATTTTATTTTAAGTTATGAATCACAAAACACAAAGAAGCATAATCAAACTTTAAATTGTTAACAACAAACTAATAACTCAAATTGGCTGAAAATGTCAACGTATGATAAACAAATGTGTACCAATGTAACAAAAAAAATAATCAAAAAATGATAAGGTAGGATAATACTTTTTGTCATAATTTTCTCTGAATTGACAGTCATTTATTTGGAGGCAAAGTTCCAGACAGTGCTTGTTCTAAAGCAAACCTTCTGTAGTGCATTAAGAGTCTTATTACAGAATCTATGTCCATTCTCACTGACTTACACAGTAAAACTAATAAATAGTGAATACTTGGATATTCCAGTATAAAGTTGTACTTCTATGAAACTACAACGTAAAAAATAGAATGTTCAGTATAAAATACCTAAAAAGAAACATTACTGTGTAGGAAGGTGTTGCAACTATCATAGAAATAAGCGTACCTACGTTGATGGGGTATGGTTAGGATTAATATCTCAACATTTTATAAATAAACGATTACAAACAATATTTTATGGCACAATACAACACAAACAATATATAGTCTGGCCAGTACATAAAAAGGCAAAACTCCATAAAAAGGCATGTTTGGACTTCAGAAAAGGTCAGAGTCTTTGTCTGAACTTTGGACAAGGACATAAAGATGATAAATAATAACTTATATAATAATTTAGCAAAACAACAATCTGACTTAAGTAAACTTACTAAAAAAATATCCACTCTTTCACAATACTTAGCATTTTTATCATACAATGTATTTTGCAAAGAAGAGAGCAGCTGGCTTTGGAAATTACATTCGTGTACTAATAAATTTATGTATTAATTTTTTCTGCAAATTTTAAAGTCAACTCAATAAAAAAAGTTAAATTTAAAAGTGCGACAGGAAATTATAGTTTTTCATGATTTGATTGGGCTCTCTGAGATAACTCATGAAAGTGAGCCACCTTAACAGAGCGATCGTGCTATAATTTCTATTATCATATAGATAAAAATATTCAACACTCACATATTTATAAGTATCATGTTATAAAAAAAATATGTATAAAAACTAAGCATACGTCAATACCTTTGCATACTTGCTCAGTAGTCAAAAATTAATTGAACTTATAAACGAACGATTTAGTGGCTTAAGCACAACTCTAGTAATACATCTATTCTTTAATCACTGAATTCTGTATTGCTGAGTTTATTGAATGTATTCAATTACGATGTAAGAATTTGTACAAGATTGCTCAGTTTATTTTCCCCTAATTATAATAAACTAAGATTCTCGTTGTCTGATCTGTAAGACTGTCTATATTCATAATATTAAAACATAGTAAGTTTTCCGGTTTTATTTAATTATTTTTGATGTAACTAGTACACAGTTTCAATGTTTTAGAGAAATAAATAGTAGAATTACCTTCCGCTTAATAAAATAAGATAGTTCTTTAAGGAATATTTTCTTAAGATAGTTATCTGGTAGTTTCTTAGGGTATACGCATAATTTAAGACATCAGCCATTACTTCGACAATTTTTAGATCTTTACTGCCTATAATAAATGTCTTTCTGTAAGTGCAGTTGATAAACATTTTATGTGCTTAACTAAGTAAGTGTGTATATTTGTGTTGAATATGTAGAAGCATGCTGTTCAAGTTTTTTTGGTAAAGAGTAGAAGTTTAGAATAAATTATTGTCACCAAACTTTAACTACGCATGCACCTTCCAAACAATCTTATAAAGCATTCCTTTTACAACAGTATCAAAAATTTTCAGTAGTACATCCATAAATGTGAATAATGGACACATTCAGCATTCTGTACTGCGTATATTTACAAGAAATATCATACACAATTTCAATAGAAACTTGAGCCTAATGTATAATACAAGAGATCAGTAATTTTAATCATTAATTGTGTAATCATTGTACTATGACTGTGCTCAGTTCAATCAAAAGTACTTAGGTTTAGCTCTGATTGGTCGTTTGGACATTCAAGCTGACTTGTCCTCTTAGAATGCAAGAGTGTAAGAGCTCCTTGCACACACCAATGTGCACCTTTTCTCTTTCATCAATTGCTCTAGCACTACTGTAAAAGTTGGAGAGTAAATTGTGTAGCGTCTTTTAATTGAATGTGAGACTTTATTTCCTGACTAATCTGTGTAAGAGAAGCTCAAGCATACCAAGCCTCTGTAGACTTGCCTCAAAAAAGAATTGAAGAGCCTAATTATCATCATTGCCACAAGTATTTCCATGTAGAGTTAGAATCATCGTTGTAGTCAATGTTGTAAAATCTTGTGACTGCGTGTGTGCAAGCAGTGGCTTACCAATAATCATAAAAATAAGTTAAGTTAAAAAAACTATAAATTGCTGAAACATTCTAGATGCAAATCTAAAATTTTATAATTTATATTATTTTTAAAATCAATTATTTCTGGCTTTATCATACTTTTGAATTGTTAAGTAAAACTTGACGTGGTTGTTAATAAGGGTAACTTTTCTTAAATTAAATATTTTAAGATTTAAAATTCTAATTGAAACAAACATTATTCCAGCTTTTCCGAATAAATGAAATACCAAGCAAAATTAAAATAGATAATGTATGACAAAAATCTATACAAGTGTTATGACCTGACTTGTTCAGAGTTTGGTCTTAACTGTTTTGTTTTAAGTGCCATTCGTGGGGTTCTAAGATTTCAGCTCGTAAGCTTTATTTGTTCTAGTTTTGTATTAAATGATAATCTTTAGTTGAATGATATAGGTAATTTATGTATTTTTTTATCATAGCACAGACTATTTTTGAAGCTCCTCTGTCTTATAATAAAGCTCCCAATTATGAAATATCGTATTTTATTATCTACAACGTCTATTCTGAGAACTGGCTTTTATAAAATAGATGGCTGACACATTAATATAGGTGTAAAAGAAAGATATTTGTTAATGTTTATGAAAATACACATAATACACAAAATATGTGTTAATAATAACAGGTAAAAATAAGACACATTAATTCATAAATATAGATATTTTAACTACAGTAAGATGACGGTTTGTCTCATTAGCTATAACAGTAGTAACATATGAAAAAAAAGCAAAAAAANGTAATTTATGTATTTTTTTATTAAAGCAATTTAAAAATAATTTGTTCTTTTAAAAACAATTTAATCGGGTCACTTTAACAAGGTTCAACGTAAATTTTATTACTGATATTTTACTTACATCTATCACTGATTATTTTTACTACTGCTTCGGAGTTCCCTAATGCTTCGTGCTGTAACCGTCAGTGTTACCTTACACTACACGAACGAGTTCCTGGCCAGTAGGATGTTGAGATTTCTGCTTTCTCTGATATTGCTAGAATCACTTTCGGCGGGCCTCTTTTGCTGTACCTCACTCCTTAGCATAGTCCGATACTTTTGATATTCTCGATACGCACTTGAGTTGCCTCAGCCAACACGTTATGCCTTACGTGTATAAGGTACTCACGAGTCGCGAGAGTCAAGAGCTGACTAAAACTTTAGAGGACAGGTGACAGACGTAAAGAGAGCGCTTTTTCTTCTTGGTGGTGCGTTTTTATGGCATCGGAGCGAGTAAAAGAGGCCTTTGGTTGAATCAGGTTGACCAATGAGCGATGTTTTTGCAGACTGCGTTGACAGTTGCACAATGATGTTACATCTTATGATTTTACATATGAGGAAATAACAGTACAACAGTACCAATCGCATTTTCTGACAAGGGCGATTGAGTTTTTGGATCAATGATGATGAAAGCTCGTATTAGCAATATAAGAACGTCGAATACAAGTTTAATTGTGACAGTAAGTTTACAATTCCGAAATTGATCCTTCTAAGGATTTAACAATCGATTTGGAATATCAAGAAGTAATATGTGAATCACAAGTTGTTAATTAGTACACATTATCATAATTAAACAATTAATGAGCAAGTAACTATTCATTCATACATACATGCTTTTTTACAACGAGGCTGGCCGTATTCTATGTCAGCATATTATGAAGCATTTACCTTAAACCTAATACACACACGCACACACATAAGCGACGTACAAGCTCCTCTTGTCATATGAGCTTGCTTTATATTCACAATACATGTTATCTGAATTTTGATGAACGAATAGTTTTTAGTTATAATATAATTCGTATCAACTCGGGGTGTAACACAAGAACGTAAGGTAAAGAGATGGATACAATTTGCTACTATTGCATTATAAAAAAAATAAATTTAAACAGTAACTTAACGCCAGCTTAGCGTACGACACACTAATACGATTTCATACATACCATTTCGTGAAACTTAACATCACAATTCGAAGTCAACAATTTAAAAAAAAAGAATACTGTAAGTGAGAGCGAATAAGACTTTTGGTTAACGTGTCGTGATAGCTGGTTCCTGAGAAAGGAAAATTAATTTTTTTTGTTTGCAGAACAAATTTACGAGTGTAACCCTTTACTGAGAAGTTTGGACGTAGCATAGGAAGACGCAGTTTTTTCTTCATACGAATAGTTTTAAAATAAATCTACGATTCAAATAAGTTAAACTTTTATCATTAATTAGAATATTTTAAAAAATTGTTACAAGATACTATCAATCTGGTTATGTGGTGTTGGGTTTTGAAAAAAATTTTTTTTTTCCAACACGTGTTGCTAATAATTTCACTTAATATGAAATTTCTTGTAAATTGATAACTTGGGAAAAGTTGGCCTTGTTTCTAGAGTTTGTGTATGTCATTGTCTTCTGTATGTAGTGACATGTCTTTGGTTTGTTATAAACTCAACTTGTTGTTAACACAAACAGTGACTTAATTCAATCTTTATTTTTCATTTTGTATGTTTTTGTATAGGTTTGGCATATCGCACGCAAAATTTAGGTTGATTGTTCTGTAGTGTTAGAATAGCACTTTAAAGATCCATGTTTTTTTGATATCCTTAAGATGGTCTTACTCCTTGATCTCTAACAGCATAATAATATTGTAGGGTTACAAATCAAGAAAAATGTTTGAAGAAATATCGTTCCTTTTTTTTTCTTCTTTATCCAATGGTAGAAGACATATAAGTCCTTTTGGATTAAGGTTTTGTATATTATGTTTATCACTTTTTGGCGATATTGATAAAGAAATGTTTTTTGCTTAACAAATAGTGAATTTCATCTTGAAAGAATAAGGTATCTGAATTTTCTTTCCTATGTTTAGTATTCCATTAGGTTCTTTAGTAAATGAGTCACTATTGTAAGTTGTAGTTATAGTTCAAGATGAATAATTATATTTATCCAGAATTACGTGCATTTCCTTTATGTTTCCTTTATTGTCCAATTTTATAATAACTTTATGTAAAGGATCATTTATTCTAACTATAGTCTATATTGTTACTTTATTGTCAGGGAAGCCTGGAAGAAAAGAGTATTAATTTTTGCATGAAGATCAGTTAGTTCGTATTTTTTTTGTTCCTAGTTCATAGCTACTCGGGGTTCTGTGTTTAGGGGTTTGGCGGTATGTTATAAACATTTCCCTAAGACACAACGTTTCATAGCCTTCTTAAAAGAACTTCTTGCTGTGGTAATAGTTAATGCTATTATGATTCTTATGATTATATCTTCAATGACATTGCGTAATAATATAAGAAATGGTTGTTTTTCCGCCCTCGGGTGGTTTTGGAAGGCTGGTACTTCCTCGGGCAAAAAAGCAGTTTTCCGATACTCGTTCGAAAAGTCTCTTTTACGAACCTCGTTACGGACCTCACCTTCGGCTTGGGCCGCAAACCTCTCCGTTCGCAAACAAAGACTTTTCAAACTCGTAGGAAAACTACTATTTCCTCCAACTAGTAAACTAATGTTTTTCTATTTAGTTTGTTATGTTTTGCACTTTTACTTATTTATCTTTCCATCCTTTTCATTAAAATAAGGTTGTCCTATTAATTTAATAGCGTCATAGAGGGCATAAGTATCCTTAAAGGATTCATGTAATACAGTTAAATTTAAATTTACTTTTACCTCACCTTTACCTAAGTATATCGTGTCTAAGTGGTAATCTTATATTAACTAGTTAAGGTTAGTTTATGTGTTTTTATTGTACATTCATCATTCATTCGTAGAAAGCTTACACTTTTCACTGTTTCTTGCTGATCCTATTACTTATTATAACTTATAACATTGATTTATTGTGACTGTGTTTAGTCGTTAATACGAATTAGGAGTTCCTGATGCTACTAAGTAAGGGTATGGTCGTTTTATGTAGACAGATCCCTCTTTCCTACGTTGTGGTAACATGACTGTATGTAGTCTACAAAGATTGTAAGAGGTGCAATCTACGACTTGCAAATTCCATACTATCGTAAATCTATTATCTTGATACAAGACATATTATTTACTTAGAATGCTTATTTCGTCAGCATAAAAATTTCTCATTGGTGTTACGAATTATAACTTTTCTGCTTGATTCTCTACATCCTGGGCTACGGTTCTAAACGTTTTTTGGGGAAATAGCTTTGGATGTGCTGGACTTCTTTGTAGATAATGCAAAATTTTAAGAAGATCTTCATAAAAACGAATAATATGATCCAAGGTAGCCTGAGTTCTTCTAAAATAAGTTAATAATGTATTAGATATCTGTCAAAATATTAATCTTATCCTGAAGTCAATATGTCTGCAACTTGTTTCATAAAATACTTATAGTGATTCGTAATCTTTTATTGTTTCTTGAATGTAGCTCCGAAACTATGGCTATTTTGTTTATACAATAAAAAATGTATTGTTTCAGTCAGCGTACGAATTTTGGATGTTGGTATTTGTAATATTAATATTATGTTTGTGACTAAGCCAAAGAGTCCTCTAGTAATCCTTTTAATAATTGTAATGGGTATCAACCCTTTTATATCTATGCTGGGAGGTAAAGTAATGCTGTCTCTCTCGTGGGGTTTTCTGAGTATTCATTATGTTCCATAATGTTGCTGCCAGATTTTTTAATCGCAATATCTTTAAATTGAAGAGATCCATTTTCGTGTAATTAGTAAAATTAGGATGATTGAACTGTGCAATACAATATACAAAGGTTTTATTCGATACTTCAAGACCTTGAGTAGGCCTTTGT
This sequence comes from Copidosoma floridanum, assembly GCF_000648655.2. Next base: position 145,863 of record NW_019379588.1, read on the forward strand.
TCCAATGTGAGTTTATCATTATCAAGCTATGTCACTATTTTCTAACCAGCTTTTATAATTTTTATACTTATGTACCTTTTGCAATTTAATTTCATATGAGTACATTGGCAAGCATACTTAATTTAAATCTGACATATAGACTTACATGGTATACTCAGTCAGATTTCACTGTTTTGTTAGCAAGTGACAGTCATCATTTAATGTTATTTTAAATTTACGAACAGTATCGATGGAAAAATTGTCAAAACTTTAATGGTTGTATCTGTAAGAACTCGGAGTCGTCTTATTTTCATCCATTTAGTTTTTTTTTCTAACACTTCTTGCATTGACATATATGACTCAGAATATGATTCCTCTAGCATGTTTAATATAATCGTTCTCTTGTTTTCCAAAGATTTTCTTTATCTTTCCATAATCTTTGACAGCGGTACTATAAAATGTTTGTATTATTTTATTACGTTTTTGAGTTTTTGGAAAATTAACCCTACCGTAATAGACAGTAATTTGTAAAGACGTCTTATTGAATATTGTTAATTGTATTTCTGTTACTAATACAGATTTCGATTTGTTCGTAAAATTTCCTCTTCTTGAAATTTGAAGAGTTTCAGGATTTAGACACAATAATATTTTTTTTTAGCTATTTAAAAGCTTCTGTAAGATCTGAAGTGATTAAATCAGTAGGTTTTTAACTAATAACGGTTAACAGTACATTGTGTCCTTTATAAAATGTTATAGTATGAAGCCTTCGTTTAGTTTCGTGATTTCAAATAAATAAGTCCAGTGTACTTATTGATCACAACAGTCTTGAGACATATGTAACTGGTTGAAATTCTTTGCCAATACAATAAACTATAATGTCTCTTTTGTATGTAAGTCAATATCTGGTGGTTATTATATTGCTTATTAGCTTTGCCCTATTAACATTCTAAAAATTGTTAGTACCGCTGCTACTATCACTGGGACTTGTTTACACACTAAAAATTTTTGTTCGTATCGATTAGTTGGTTAGAAAGGGTATAAATCTAATATCAGCATGACATCAAGTGAGTACTTCAATTTGTTGATTTATTTGTATTGCAGTTTTTTTTGCTATTATTTACATCTGAGTGATCTGTGGGTTTTCTGTTATTTGGTCCAAGTCAAGTGCTTTTGATTGTCTGTTTTTTGTAGTCATAGTAGTATTCGTTTGCTTTCGTGTACTAGAACTTAAGTATCGATTTTGCTGAAGACGTGGGTAAATTGAGAATTTCCTGCTTGTCATATATTTTTTTAAAATTTGATCTTCGCAAATAAAGGTAAAATTCTGTAGTATCTCTTGATACATCCACATTTTTTTTATCTTATACAGAATTATAAGAATTATCAAAATTATTACTGTCCATTGAAGAGAAACTTCATGAATGTTATGTGTCATAGTTTTAGGTTTGTCTTCGAAATCATCATCATTTGAGTTCTTACTAAGCAGAATAGGTAGAACTGAGATTTCAGTATGTATCTCGTCTTAGTATTAATCAGTATCGGTATTTAAGTCTACTTTAATTTCAGTCAGTTTTTGTCGTATTCTACTTCGTCTAGGGCAATACACTGGTGGTAGTGTATCTTCTCCAGAAAATTTTTTAGTATTACTAAGATTGTTACCAAAAAACATACATATCCTTAATAATTCACTAAGACTAATCATATCTCTTTTAACAAGACTGGTAATTGTGAAGGGGCATCAATGTGTATTTTTTCTTTCGAAAACTATTTGGTTTTATTATTGTAACTTCTGTATTTGTATTAAAAGTGTATAACATTGAGACTAGTAGTTCTAAAATATTCGCTTTTAATGAGCAAGAGTCTTTTGATATATTTTTACTGACCTTTCTTAATATACTAGATCGAGATGCGGTTGATGTCTGTAAATATGAAAATGTATTTGTTCTCGTTCCTTGAACAATCACACTATGATATAATTTTGGACGTTCTTTGTTTGTTTTTGAAGGATAGGGTCCCCAGACCAATTTAGGTACATCTGTTTCTGATCTTATATAGCTAATAGGTTTTGTTATTTTTACTGCCTCCTTTAAGATGAAACGTTGTACCTGGTCAGCTAAGCACACACACACGACTACCTAGAGTACAACGCTACGGGTACACAACTGCGCGGCTTCCGCCTCTTTGATGCGACCGTCGCTTCCTATTGTCCCAACCCAAAGTGCCTCACACAGCAGTTAATACTTTTTAATACACTGATTAAATAACTGTCAGTGACTCCCGCAAAGAGCCACTACGATTTTCCCCAAGGAGCCACTATACTTGCCCCCGAGATACCACTACTTGAAAACCCCGTAGCCACTAACCATGAACCCGCAGCCACTACCCGTTTTGCTTGAAGAGGGCACGAAGTGCGCCTCGCAAACCGAGTTTCCACTAGCCACGCGTCGCGTATAGCCACTAACCCCTGGCCCCAGAAAGCCACTGCCCTGGAGTAAGGGACACGAAAACGCGTCGTTTCACTTCTTTAAGAGTGGAGGCGCTATCACGAGCAACATACGCGCCACCGACCAACAAGTCATTCCTCCCATGTCTGAGTCATGTCAGTGCCACTCACTGAGCGCGTGTGCACGACTTTTGGCCTGAGAGACATCATCAGATCGCACTGAGCACACACACAAGCAGGTACACATAAATCTTAGATATTTACTACAGCCAGGCACTTGCATGCGTATGCTTGACGCTGCGACTCAATCGCAATTCTCTCCCCTAAATGACAAATACTCTTTCCTGAATTTAAAAAATTCCTTTAGCCACTATCCAAACAAAAAAAAATTTAAAAACCTCACAATACTTCAGATAGGTAGGAGTCAAGCCAAGTAATAATGATTCTAGCACCATACCCCTGGAAAAAATCATAAGTATGACCCGTTCACTGAGTCACTACACGTCTACTCTTTAGCGAGAGGTGACTGCTGGTCTTAGGGAGACATACCTTTTGAGATCCGGAACGTGAACCTTAGCATTTTTAGCACTCGCTCCCATATTAAGTACGTAATCAACGAGAAACTTAATTGCAAGTATCGTATACGGCCCCTCATACCATGGTGCTAGTTTAGCTGAAAATTGATTTGCGGCACTAGACAAAGGATAAGTTCTATGCTTAACATGGTCACCCACAAAAAATATTAATGACCTCCTACTTTTATTGTTATACTTTATCTGTTTGTTATGAGCTTTATCAATAAATTTAGCCACTAAGTCACTAAGTGCATCCAATCTTGAAAGCTGATCTAGCCACTCTTCTGGAGTCACTTTTAATACGCTTTTTCCTCTACCTTTTGTCTGAAACTTTTAACTGGTCCAGGTTGCCTACCAAGTATAAGAAAAGCTGGCGAGACCTTAGTAGACGCCTGCACAGCCGTGTTTACTGCATGTCGGAACTCATGTAAATGCAAGTCCCAAGAACGATGATGAGCCTCTACGAACATGGCAAGCATCGTCTTCAACATCCATGAACCTTCTCGATGGGATTCGCCTGAATATAATAAGAAGCTGTAGTCACATAAGTTACTTTATTAACTAATATTTTCTTTAGCCATTTATTACAAAATTTCTTTCCATTATTGGTCAAAAAATACTCCGGCATTTTCCTACGGAACAAAACAAGTTCCTGGAACGAAGCGGCAATACTCTTTCCATTAGCCTAACACAGTGGCTTTAGTCCTATCCAATGGGTAAACAGATCCTGAAAAACCATTATGTATCAATACTGGCTCTTACTGGGAGAAAGCTCCATTGCATCAGGAACCACTACCGTCCAGGAGCGTTCCAATATCCTCTAGCCCATTAAGCCGTGGGGTCGCGTCTACAAAGTTATATATTTCTGATACACTGAACATTGCTGAACAAACACCTGGATATCGTTCCACATGCCAGTCCAGAAATATTCTTCAGCCACTCTATCATACGTCTTTTCCAGCCCAAAGTGTCCCGTCCTAGTGAGGTTATGGACATTGGTCAAGGTCAATTCACACCTCTTGAGGGGAAGCACCAGCCTCTAACTGTCATTCGTGTACCTTATGAGATCTAGTAACTGATTGACTTTGAACTTGTATAACAAGCCTATTTCAACCCGCCAAGTTGTGTACTTATGAGGGTTCGTTTGGACTTCAGCCAACTTTTTAATCCAAGGATTTCTGATCTTCTCAAAGGCTATGGTCTCTTTGGCTCCCTCGTTCATACGTGACAAGGCATCAGGGACATGATAAGTAGCACCTTTGCGGTGCATAATATCAAAATCCCGTTGTTGTAGGTTGAGAGCCCAGCGAATCAATCGGTCTAGTGGCTCTTTTAAAGCCATAAGCCACTTTAAAGCACTGTGATCCGTTATCACCATAAAATGATATCCCGCGAGATACGGTCGAAATTTCTCGATTGCCCACACCACTGCCAGACACTCCTTTTCAGTGATTGAATAATTTTTCTCTACTGTATTTAACGTTTGACTCACGAAAATAATAGGGAGTTTACCATCCTCATGTTCCTGTGTGAGAACAACACTCATAGCCAAGCCCCTATTATCGCACTGTACCGTAAAAAGTATTCTTTTGAATTGTCACAACCCCTTCCCAGCCACTGAAAACGTTGTTTAACGCTTGCTACCCTATGATATTGCTATCTGATAATACGACTGCTTAATGTCGATTTTTGTCAAATATCTAGCTTTGCGTAATTCAACTCGTATCGCATCCATATTCGGGAACTGGTAAGCATCTTGTCGCGTTTGCTTATTTGAATCCCGATAATCGATACAAAATGTGTACTATCCATCAGTTTTTTGTTTCATCACAGGTGTGCTTAAATAATCGCTCTAAGAGCGCTCGATTACCCCTTCCTCAGCCAACTTATCTAATTCTGCGATCGTAATTTCACGAAATTTTGATGACATGCGACGTGGTCTGTGACGGATTGGAGGTGAACTAGGTTCTAAAAAAATTTTACGTACGATCCTATTCGTCAATCCAATTTGACCAGCACCTTCCGGCAAATATTTAGTCACTACCCGATAAATTTTCTTCCTCTTAGTGGCACTGATCTCAGCTATCCCCGCACATTCAGCAACTAACAAGCCTAAAGACCTAAGTTCAAACCCAGTCCTCATAGTCACTATCAGAACTGAAATTCACGAGTGATGGGCTTTCTAGTACGTTAGACGGGAGTGTTGGATGTGAGTATCTGAATTAAACCTGTCAACGATGCTGACTGATGTTTCACTTTGTATGTCTTAACTCCCACGCCTCTGCATATCTTCTGAGACCCTACTAACTTTAATGAGAAAACAGGGGTCCCTGGTGTTCTCCCACCCATGCATTTTCTAACAACTTATGCCTACCTGCACAATCGGAGCAGTTCGTAAATACCACTCACGATGCTCCACATACCGGACATAATGATTGCAAATACAATGTGTTCAATGGGCATTCCATTTCTTGGTATCCTAAGGCCTTACATTGAAAACAACAAGTTTTTGAACTCTGTGCTCTTCGATGTTCTGGTTCCTTGAACAAGTAACATAAGCCATCATTTTATGTGGATTTAGAGCCACTTTGTTCTTTTTTCTGAGGTATTGGATTTTGTGGTTTAGGACTCGGTATATTTTCTGAAGGAATCACCGTTGCCTGAACAGAATCTCCAGCCTTAGTTTTTCTTTGTTGGCTTTTACTCCTAAAGCCAATCTGCTGGTTTTTCTCAGCTGCCAATTATGTATTTGAAGCAGGATTGATATTTAGATATTTTCTTCTCCTTCTCTTGGGTATGCAACCGCAACTCCTTTATCAAAATTTCCCTATCAAATTCCCAGATAAACTAAGACTCAAACGTTGTTTAAAATAACTAAATGATATGAAACTATTTTTATTGGGTAGGTCCCAACAGTTAGCATTTTGAGTCAAGATCGCTGATAACGGTCCCATTAAATTCTTACTAGCCACTCCTATGCAGGTCTTAAAATCTATAAGGTTATCTAAAAATTTTTCAGGATTATTCTTTTCATTACTTGCGAATCTCGAATTCCAACCTTGTAAAATTGAAACCGTTTTTTTGTGCTGTTACCATGACCCTGGCGGCCTTTAACACGGTTAACAATTTTCTCATGGCTTTCTTCAGTAGAGCCACTGTTGGTGCTACTTTCCAAGCGAATATTCCCAGGATCATAATTTATCGTTTTAGGACTTGCCAAAAACGTAATTTAATTTCTTTGTTAATTTCGTAGTTTAATTGTTTTGTAGCTCTTCTTACGTGAACTTCATTTAATCGATTAACATTAAAACTTTTTTTATCAAAGCCCAATTTTGAATTTTCTCCTAAGCTGTTACCGGTCTTTTGTAACGATTTTTAAATCAAATTAGACACAACTACCAAGTTTCCATTAATGACCTGTGGAATATTATCGCCACTACCGACCAAACTTGCGCTATCACTATCTGATAACAGCCTTATTCGATCTCAATGCTTTTTACTTTTTCTTTTACCTTCCCTTGTATTAACATCACCTTCTTTTTTAAAAGTATTTTCATCTTTATCCCCATCCCTTGTCTCTGAATCATCTACTGATACGATTTTTCCTCTCAAAAGAATGTTACTACTAGAAGCTTTAGGACTGTACTCTGAAACTGCAATTTCCTCTGTTTGCTCATCTTTTCGAAATCTTAAAAATTTCGATTGTAAATTCAGATTTCACCTCTCAGTTACCCTAAATGCGTAGGATTTTCGTCGCGCCCCATCTTGTCACGTTGTATCTGGCCAGCTTAGCACACGCACACAACTACTCAGAGTACAATGCTACACAGATGTGCGGCTTCGGCCTCTTTGATGCGACCGTCGCTTCCTATTGTCCCAACCCAAAGTGCCTCGCACAGCAGTTAATACTTTCTAATACACTGATCAAATAACTGCCAGTGACTCCCGCAAAGAGCCACTGCGATTTTTCCCAAGGAGCCACTATACTTGCCCCCGAGATACCACTACTTGAAAACCCCGTAGCCACTAACCATGAACCCGCAGCCACTACCTGTTTTGCTTGAAGAGGGCACGAAGTGCGCCTCGCAAACCGAGTTTCCACTAGCCACGCGTCGCGTATAGCTACTAACCCCTGGCCCCAGAAAGCCACTGCCCTTGAGTAAAGGGACACGGAAACGCGTAGTATTAATTATCACGCATACCCTGCTCACACTACAGCCCCTGCACATACTAGTTCGACAACCAAATCGTACCATTGCCTGCCTCAGACCTTTTCCTCACGTTTCAGATCGTTTGACTCCCTTAAGAGTGGAGACGCTGTCACGAGTTACATACGCGCCACTGACCAACAAGCCATACCTCTCATGCCTTAGTCATGTCAGTGCCGCTCACCAAGCGCGCGTGCACGACTTTTGGCCTGAAAAGCATTAACAGATCGTGCCGAGCATACACACACAAGCACGTGCACATAAATCTTACAGATTTGATGATTCAGTAGTCATTAACTATTTAAGCATAACTAGATGTATCTTTAGAAAAAAAAATTTTTTATCGAAACTTTTTTTTTATTGCTAATTTTGCCTGATTTTCGATTATTTTTCCAGATTTGTAAGAAATATGACCTGATCGAGTAATTTTGAGCTAAGAATCATGATTAACAACCTGATAAATATACTTAACACATAGACACATTCTTGTCTCTTTTAATGACTTATTTTTTTCAGTCATATGCGATTTACTTGTTTACCGTTTTTTTCTTATACAGTTTGTACGTTTGTGTTAATATATACTTTACTGTTTGGTTACATTTAAGTCTTGTTATATAAAAACAAATTTTTTTTTTTGGAAATTTAAGTAGTAATTATTCGTTGATCACTGTTCATTTTATCATTACGATTAATTATGCAATTCTTATCGAATGTTAGATGTACAACCATTTGCCTTAAAAGAATTTTTAACAAAAGTCTTTTTTTTTCTTCTTTGTTTTTATCCGTTTACTGGATAAAAGATTATAATAACAATAAGGTAGTAATTAAAGTATTTGTATATAAAGAAAGACAAAAAAGAGTTACTAAAAGAATGACTGCTTACATCTTTTTGTAGGATATCTTTCTGTGACATGCAGAAGCATCGTACATTAAAAAAAAATCGCATGTATGTTGTACGCGTCTTACTATTTCCGTTTATTTACTTGTACCACGGTGGTTTATTATTATTTGCACATTTTTAGTGCGTTGTTTAAATATTTTTTTATTGTGATTGAACTTTAGTCTTATTTTGTTTCATTTTGTTTCGATAATTTGTATCATAAAAATGATAATAATAATGATAGTAATAATAATAATAATTATTGTTATTTATTGCAATGCTGACAATAATTATGACATACATACAGTCAGGAAATAAAAACATGTAATATCTATTAGAGAAGTACTAAAATTTGCAACAACTAGTAGAATAATTTTCAGAAGTACCGTTTTTCCATGACTATTATTATCAATATGTCGATACGCGTAATCTCAATATTATTGAAAGCTACCCCAGATTTAAAAAAAAAACATCAATTTCTAAAGCTTAGTTCCGCAGATATTGTTGGTTTTACAATGCGTAGTCATTTTAAACCTACACGCTCGAAAGTGCGCCGAGCGCTCAGCGAGGAAGTGGGCGTGGCCTAATTCGGCGGCTCGCCCCACCACACGCCGCTGACGGCCTCCTGCGAAAATCACTGTTTTTCGATGCAATTTTAACAGTACTTCTAAACAAGATGGGATTATAAAATTTTAGCATGTTAAACACTTACTCTTGACGAAGAGCAGCGCGTTTGAAAAATGGCCGTAAGTGGTCTCAAAACTTTTTTAGAGCCATTTTTCAAGGGGACCATTTTATCTTTAACACGACGGTTTGTAAAAACTATTAATTGTATTATCATGAAATTTAGAGCATATGTTAAAAACTACGAAAAAAAAATTATACAAAATTTTCAGCTCTTTATATCCAAATGGGACTGAGTTATGAATTTTTCAAAAAACGGCTAAATTTGCGGTTTTTTGCAATTTGCAAAAGAACTATTTAATGAAATTAATTTCAACAAGGCTACTTTTGTGCGGCTTGGAAAGGCGCATCTTTTTTGTATGCAATTTTTTTTTCCATCTATTACTGTTTTCGATTTATTCGCGATTTAGGTGATTTTGGCACCTTTACAATTTTTTTGGGCACTTTGCTGACAAATTCAGAGGTTCGTTTTTGGTTGCAGCAATTTCTACTACTTTTATCTCGCTAATCCACTTTTTTATTTTCTTATAGGAATTAATTTTTTGAAAAGTCTAATTCTATCAGTCGAAAATTATCACTACTTATTGTATCTGATTTTTCACTGATCGGTAATTTCTTCCTAATCAGACTGTGTTTTTTCTTGCTTTGCTTATTTTTAAAGCTTTGCTATAGTTTAAAGTACTACTTCAGAAGACACAAGTGTACATATTGTTCGTTGTTATTTATCCAAAATTTTCAAAAATTTATCACTCTTCTTGTCTTGCTGCCTTGCAGGTAAAGGCAAATGTTTTTGTTCAGTTTGTGTGAACCTAAATATATGCAACCATCGTTACCATATTTTTTATCCAACTGTAAAATTCAAATTCTGCTTGAAAGTAACCCATTGAATTAGTAAGTATGGCTCTAACTATCACTTGTCCCATTTGGCATTTGTCAGCTTGATTCGATTGCACTTGGTATAGTTGTTTAGCAGTTTCTCTCTTGGAGTATACCTTGCATATAAGCCAAGAGCTTTTCGTTACTTTTCTGCCTTTTACTCTCATTTTCGCTCAATATTGTGCTTATTTTTTTAGCCAATTGTACTGCCAAGCTTTCCTGTGCTAGCTGGTGACTCCAGAACCGTACTTATCCAAATTTATCTTTGTGATCTTATCATTTACCACTTGTGTCTCCCCTTAATATTCATTCTTACGTTTTGCTGGCTCTTGACTTTTACTTAATTTCTATCGACATATTATTAAACAAAATGCTTGTGAGCCAGTCATATATTGCAATTAGTAACTTCTTTCAGTTAAAGTAACAGAAGTAGGCTTAGTTATCATACCAGACATAAAATGGGCTGAATTAAACTTATTGAGTTGATTAATGCATTAGGTTCTTGAAAACTCTTGCTTATTGATTTATACCCGTCATAACAGGTATATAGGGTGACATTAGACTGTGCGTCTTCCAGCCTTTTGAATCTCCAAAAAGTCGAGTAATATATCCACTTGTTGTCAAAGTTTCTTCGCAGTCTACAGAACTTGTGGCTTATACATCCCATAGCTGTTCACATTTGCTTAGAAATATAAAGTCTAATAATTGGCACCCTCAAGTTATTAAAAAAACTCATCCAACCACCCTGTAATTTTCTCAGTGGGATTGATTTGATATCGACTAAGAATATTTATCTAAGTACGAAAGATTATGCCAAGTAGTGTGGGCCAAGCATGACTAACTCGCACATAGCTTTTTCATGAGACACATTTAGTTTTAACTGAGTTTTGTTTAGAATAAATTGATGTATTTTTTCTTCCTTGCACTTCTGATTTCAAAAAGCTCATAAGCTTATCATCATAAAAGATTTCTAAAGTTATGTTTCTTAAAATTAATTGAGTATATCGTCAATATAAATGGTTCAAGAGAGTCATGCGTTTTTCATTTTAATCATAATTGATTTTTATACTCAATAAAGAATTTGATTGACCCATATCAGTCAGCTCGAGTTCTTCCATTAACTGAATCTTAAATTTATTGAATCTTAGAGTGCAGTCACTAGCCACTGTAATATCTTTGACATACAGCTGCAGAACTGATATTTTGTCACTATTCCTCCTTGTTGACATACAAGGTTTAGATAGGTTACTAGCAAGACCGATTTTCTGGGTAGCCTGAACAAGACGCATATTCCTTGAGTCTAATTTTAACCCTAGGATCTACTTAACTGATAGAATTTCAATTTTATGTATTTAGCTAGGAGTTCTACACTCTTTAGAACCTTTTAATAGATATAGTCTGTCAAAATTCTGTGTACAGAAACTGTTTTGAAGTCTAATTAGCATGCTTCAATGTTAAGTTTGTTGATTACAACTTGGACTGCTTTCACGAGAGTAAAGCAAGATACAGTCATACAAGCCTATAAGTTTTCAAGAGATTATAGTAATGATGGTGTCTGCAACCCCTTATGACTATCTAAGCCCTAAAACTAGCTTATTCATTTGACTAACATAAGTTAATTTTCTTATTTATTTTAATTTTTAGCCGTCAAGTGTAATTTTTTTCGCATGGCTGTACTGAAAGTATCCGAAAGTTTTGGACAAAGACAAAGAAGAAACTTGTAGTAAATCAGATCTTTATTATTATTTTCCAAAAAAGCACGATAATCTTCATTGCCAAAGTCAAAATTTGTATTAATTTTAAAAAATAGGAAGCGATAAAATTCTTTGTTTTTGTTATACAACTCCATTTATTTTATTTAAATGTTCACAAAGCTTGTTTCACACATCAAGATAGGAGAAATATCCGTCTAGACAATATCTTTTCTTGGTCTGCCTCTTTTTCTCTTACTTCCTCCATTTCTTTGACTACTGAAGTTCCACCTAACTAATTTTTAAATTCAATAAGCCTTCTTTCTTCATATCTTAATTCTTCTGCAGTTGCTGAATTTTCAATACTGTTACTTTTGTATAAATTACCGTGGACCAGTTTCTTATTGAATCTAACATCGCAACTTTTATAGTATATCTCGGGTCAACCTTAATCAAATTTAAGAGATACAGTTTTTCCTTGTGCAGTTTAATTTAATCTTTTTGCTCTACCATTAGGTTCAGGAGTGTCAGGAGACGGAGGTTGCAGTTCAGTGCCCAGTTTGTCTAAGACTTTATGAGTGTATTTACTGGTTAAGTCAATGCCTTGATCAGACCAAAAATAGCTTATTTTAGCGTCAAGACCTCATATGATACAAACGAATTTTACAAAGTAACTCAAACATATTCCAGTTTTGTGGTGAGAATCTTGTAGGGTATGCTGTAGCAATTCCAGAAAAATCGTCGACAGTAACCGATGTAAACCAACATTTTAAAAGAAATGTCTTGGGACTTATTTTACTTATTAAGTCAGAGTTAATAATTCTTAAAGGTTTAGTTATTTTATTTGAAACAAATGTAAAGAGCAGTTAGGTCATTTAAGTGATCAAGCAGGTTACAAGTAAGGAAAGTACGTCACAGGGGCCCAGGGGAACGGAGAGAATCAAGCAAATTCTACTTCCATTACACTTTTTCTTTAGGCCAAAACCTACAATCGTTGATTCACCCTCACGAATAACGCACCTATAGAAGTATAACTTTAAGAACTTAAGCAAGCTATCTCTTTAATTATAAATGGACTCCACATATTACACCCGGTGATTCCCTGGACAGAATACAAATATGCCAAAAGTTTTGAAACAGGCTTAATTTGTTAAAAGCGAGTGTCTGCAAAAAAAAAGGTTCGAAAAAAGTATTTTTCAAGAAGTGTAAATGATATTCTTAATGTAAATGAATTAACCATGGTAAAAAATGTCTTACTTAGTTAGTAGAGAAAGAAAAAAGTTGTTAAAAAAATCTCAATAACCTTTACGGTTAAAGCTGAAAAGAAAGTGATAAGCAAAAAACATGTGGACCAAATTAAACCTTTTTTCTTAGCTCATTGACCATATTACCCCCAAGTGTCACATAACTTGCCGCTCGCTGCAGTTTAAGTCTTGTATTCAGCGCAGTACCTATCGTAGTAGTGTTATTGTTTTTAGTGCACAAATTTACTCGTTGCACGTAGACAGCTGTTCAGAATAATTTGATTCACATAATGAGACATACCAGCGAACGCTATAATCCTTTGAAAAAAGCTGAGCACAATCACGTGAGATCGAATTTAATATACAGAAGAAGCGAAGCTCTAAGTTTAAGAAATTTATTAGTTTTTACATGTGTAAGCCATGGAAAAAAGTAGTGTATAAGCTCAGTAAAATTAAAGTGAAGTTGATATTGAAAGAAAAAGTAAAAACGAAGAAATCTAAAAACGTTGTTATGACCGTTTGTGACAATGAGATTTATAACGATTCGGATAAATTTTCTAACGCTGATGATGAACTTCTTGATCCGAGCTTTAAAGTTGAGAATGAACAATAGAATTTGATGCAAAACAAAAAAATTAACAAAATTTTGAGTAACTTTGGATAAACAGAGTATCAAGGCAGCAATTAATAATTTGATCGATGGAAATGTTGCTAATACATCTGGAGATCTGAGCCAGGCCTTTGAAAATACTATCAAGGAAGCTCTTTCAAATAAAAAAGTTTGATCTGAAAAAATTAAAATACTTTTTACTCTTCCAGCTGATTGGAGTGTGAAAAAATTCAGCAACAATGTAATGTTTCACGTCGTATAGTGTCTGATATCTGCAGTGAGCAATATGTATCAAAATTTTCAGAGGCTAAGATAGGTCTCACAAGATGTCAAAAACTCAAACCACCTGAATTCATTGCAGTTGGTCAAAGTGGCACTAACAACGTCTGTGTTCGTAAAATGAATTAGAATATGAGTCTCAAGCTCTTCGGATTGAAAGAAAAATTAAAAAAAACATGACATTTTTTAGAACGAAGTTCTATATGTTGCGTACTCGGGGGGCTGGAATTTTAAAACCGACAGATTTTTTGAAACGGGAGCAGTTTACCCAAAGTCTCTTTCTCTCAAGTTTCCCCCCTTACCCCGTCCCCCTCGCCTACTATTCTCTACACACTTCCCCTCCCCCCACTATATATGTATATCTGCCAACTGTGCCGTGTTACTCTTCAGCACACCTTGGCCCACCATTCCCCCTCACACTCCCAAGCAACTAATTTTTAAACAAATTTTAATTTTATTAAACGAAAGTAGTTTACCCGGAGTCTCTTCCTCTCAAGTTTCCCCCCTTACCCTGTCCCCCTCACCTACTGTTCTCTATACACTTCCCCACTCCCCACTATATATGTATATCTGCCAACCGTGCCGTGTTACTCTTCTGCACATCTTTACCCACCATTCCCCCTCACACTCCCAAGCAATTAATTATTAAACAAATTTTAATTTTATTTTCCCACAATAATTTTTATTTGACTTTGAATTTTTTATACAATTCTAAAAAAAAAAAACATTTTCCAATGAAGAGATTTGAACCCTCGATCTCCTGAATATGAGTTCAGTACCTTACTCACTCTGCTACGAGCGCTGCCAACTATAGAAACTCGGTTTCTTGTACTTAACGTGTGGTTCATAACAATAATATTCCATTTTTATATGCATTCACTGATAATACATTTAATTCATGATAAATTATGTATTTGTTTAAAAAAAAAAAAAACACTTTTCACTTCAGAGATTTGAACCCTCGACCTCCTGCATATGAGTCTAGTACCTTACCCACTCTGATACGAGCGCTTCCAACTATAGAAACTCGGTTTCTTGCACTTATCGTGTGGTTCGTAACTATAATATTCCATTTTTATATGCATTCACTGAAAATACATTTAATTCATGATAAATTATGTATTTGTTTTCTAAATAATACGTCTAAGAAAGAAAAAAAAAAAATTAAATTAGCATACATATGGTTATATCGATGAAATATAATAAGGCGCGTTATTACGCATTGAATATTTGTATTTTATGCATTTGATGCATAAAATACCGACCAATTTTTATTAAACCTGAGGTTTCTTTGGCATTACAGTAATGCTAATAATTACTGTTATAAATAAAATAAAGTAATGAAATGGAATGAAATGAAATATGAAAAAAAAATTGATGAAAAAAAAAGGATTTGAATGAAATAAAATTAAACAAGAAACGGAAAAAAAAAATTAAATTAATGAATTTTATATAAAGGGAATTAAAACAACAAACCAGGAGTACCTGGTACGAACAAACAAACCAATAGTTCTGTACTCACGATGGTTGAACTTCGTGAGAACGTCGTGCATAAATACAGTACTCATGAAGTTCAACTATCGTGAGTACTAAACTAAATTTTCTTATTTTTTTTTTTCGTTTTTCAAGTTTTTGTTTCAGTGAACTACATGAATGCAGTACTAACGTTCATATAGCTTCGTTCTTCCTACGGGTCTGGCGACCCCCTTGTTACCTAAAAAATTGTGCTTTTATACTCATGTTATGTTTAAAGAACTTCGTTCTTACCGTGGGTCCTATGACTTATTTATCCCCTCTGGTTTGTTGTTTTTATTTCATTTAATTTCCTTTTTTTTTTTCATTTCTTTTTTTTTTTTGTTGAAAAGAGCGATGACTGGACAAAAGCTGCAGTATGTAAGGTTTCAACGCCTGCATGTTTTGTTGACTTGTCGCTTTTTTCCAGCTATGCAAGTTATTATTAATCGGATATAAAAACAACTAAATGATAACAATATTCAGAAAATTCTCTACACCCAATGGACTAGTACTGATAGGAAAAGAACATTTAATTTTCTCCTTGTGTGATGGAAGTTTGTCGAATTTTATATGTATTACGATGAAATTTTTATTTAAGATGTAACATAACCTAACAAATTATAAGTAGTAACGAATTTCTAAAATCTTTTGAAACGAATTGGCCAAATCTTTTGGAGCATTATTTCTTAGCCAAGTCACAAGTAACTTATTTTAAAAAGAAAAAAAATCTGTACGTAATGGTGAATTCGTAGTTTTTTTAGATTTTGCTAAAAACTATACACTCTACGTACAAAATGCAATACAATTGTACCACTGGACAAGAAACCAAGTAACTTTGCATCCATATGTGATATACTTCCGTAAACATAAAAAAGTGCAGCATATGAATCATGTTTTAATATCGGAAAAAATTATACACGACATAAGTTCAGTTGATTTATTTGATACTAAATTAGTTAAATTTTAAAAAAAAAGAGAATGAAGCAGTAAATAATTGGAAAAACAAAGTGTTTTTTGACGGGTCAGAATCTTAATATAAAAATAAGTACAATTTTATACATCTGATTTGTTACCGTAGTGATGTTGGAGTCAATGCAAAATGAAACTTTTTCGGAACGTCACACGGTAAAGGTACGTGCAACAGTTTTGGCGGAAGCGTTAAAAAACATGCATTTCAAGAGAGCTTGCAACGTGTCAATGAAAGACACATAACGACAGCGAGATCATTATACGAATGGGCTGGTAATTAAAGGAAAAAAAAATCTTTAGCTTCTGTTCACAGTCAGATTATGATTTAAATGTAAGTCGATTAGCTCAACGTTTTGCAGATGCTAAGACTGTCAAGGATACGCGACAGTTTCACAATTATTATTCTATAGATTCAGATAATTTAGCTTCTAAAATATACTCCGAAGATAAAAAAGTTACAGTTACCTGTGTTACTAAGAAGACGTGAATTTATTCCTCGGTGCTAATGGAATCGCTCAAGAGCTCAAGCGTAGAGTAAATTTGAATCGAAAAAATTAGTGTAATGTTACAGAAAATATCACGAAGCTAAATTTTCGTCACATATATCTCCCTATATTATATAGTTGCATTGACAAAAGTGAGTCTCAGCCCCCCACTCCCCCTGCTTCCCCTTAGCTCCCCCTCGATTTACGTAGTTATTTGCTTGTTTTAACGTCATAACTAATCAAATTCTATTTGAGTAAGCTCCCCCCGCTCCCCCTAAGCTCCTACTCGCTCCCCCTTCACTTCCTCCCCCAAAAAATACTCACTTATAGAATGTTTTACCATCATAAATGTTAAAAAATATACGTAATTTAGTACCCAAATCATACCTTGTTTTTAGGGTTCTTAAGTCACTGACAATAGGTCTTCCTCTGTCCATTCGCTCTCTCTTACTCACTATATGTCTCTGAACTACCATTATTTGTATAACTTAATTGAACTTTTACATTTCAAATCTCTTTCTGGTCCATGTTTACTTTACCCAAATATAAAATTCTTGATTACCTGAAGACTTTATTAACAAAAAGACAGAGTTCAGGAGGAGGTATAATTAAATAGACAAACACAATTAAGCTTTTGCAATAATAATTCATTCTGTTAGCTGAATGTTGTGACATTTTACGTGTCATTAAAACCCATCTGTTATTTTTAAAACCTTTCTACATTTTTCACATATTTATTTTCCATGGTTTTTATAAATTAACAGACATCTGTTTAAACGCGACAATCTTCAAGGTTACATATTTTAGAATAACTGAAAAATTTCTTGCTGAACAATATTTTCGATTTCTGATTTATTCTCCAATTCAATTCGAATGAAAATTTTTTATGAATCCTTACAATTTAATAAAACAACGTATAATTATCCGTAAAATAATAAGGGTTTTTAAAAATACAATCCTAAGAAATTTAAGCTCTGTCCTTATGATTTGTTGATAAACATAAAAAATGCTAATACAAAGGGAAACTGTTTTCTATAGAAGACAAAAGGTCATGATGATGAGGTGCCAGTATTCAATGTTATTCTTGGAACATAAGCTTTGCTTTCTTTTTTTTTCCAGTTATTGTTTTTGCTTTTATATCATACTTAATTAATTTTGTTGTTTTTAAGTTTGTGCCTCTACAGAGACCGTCTGATATACTTAAAGTTCTTCTTAACACTACTTTATCATTTATTTTTAATTTTAATTTGTGTGGTGGAAAACCTTCTCAGATATTATTTAAAAGTTTTATTGGAACATTAATATTTATATTATTATATGTTTTATCTACTTCTTCGTGAGTCACGTATTCTGCTGTTGTGAACTAATTATCAGCCTGCATTGATAAGTACACGAATAATGTCGTTATTTTGTCTACTCAATCTGTTAGTGGGAAACTGGCACGCAGAGCGCGCAGGGGGCGGAGCCCTACTAGTATTTATATATAGCTGAATGTCCAAGAAGCATTTTGAGCCCAAAATAAGAAAAATTAAATCATGAAAACATTGTTGAAAATTCAACTCTTCATTAAATTCTTATAAATAAATGGGCAGTTAAACTAAATTTTCAAGTTTTTTTTTTTTTTTTTTTTTTTTAAATATTAACCCTTAAGTAACTCTCAGAAAATTTAAAAAAAATTCCATTTGAAAGTGAACAAGTAATTAATTTTTTTATTAAAAGGGATTCAAATGTTACATCATCCGTTTAAACAAAAAAAATTAGAATTTCGCAAAATCCTTTGGAAGTATCTTTAGTAGTAGTATAGACATCCGTTTGATAAATGTTTAATAAAAATCGACAAACAAGTGTTTTTTAAGGGTGCTCTTTTGACGTGTTTTGTCTCATTGCCTTTTTATAGAGGTTATTTACTTACAGCTTACAATTTAAAAGCTTACACTTTTATTAATAACTTACTCCACTTGTAACTCTTTGCTTTGTTAATTTTTTCTTTAAACGCGAAAAAAATAAAATATTTACATGTTTATACGTAACAGTAGCATTTTTTCATAACAGTGTAAAGAGCAATTTTTTGCGAAGCAAACCATGATGGAATTAATTTTTGCAGAAAAATCGCTTTTAAATTGAAGACGATTAAGAATACGTTTTAAGATACCCCCAATTGGTTAGAAGGTTATGTCATACCTGCACGAAAGCACGACGTTACCACATTTTTATTGAAGTTAGGTAGCAAGCAGTAACAGCTGTATGCATGGATTTATCCATGCGCACGCGAAAGCGTTTGATTGTTTCTGGTAATGTTAAGGTTATAATACCTGTTTATACATCAAACAAGGACTAGCACAAAATTTATATGTACGATCCTGCTGCCCATAACAATGATGAGCACTGTAAAAAGGCAAAATACCATATTCCATTTTAAGAAACTGGTGTCTATTAACTCATCATTCAGAAAAATTATAACCGTGAGCTTGTAACATTCGTATTATTACCTATGTGTCACACCTCTCAACAGTATAACTAAAAGGATGGCATGTAAGTAAACAGTGGAAGAGGTGTTATTATCTAGTTACTTGAATAAGCAAATTAAGAAAAAAAAATTATAAGAGACATACCTCTCATGTGGTTTGTAAGCTTTATAGGTCAAGAATTGTTTAAGGATATAATAAAAAGTTAATCGTAATTTTCCTCCAGAGTCTGCTGTTGCTTATAAAAAAGTGATATAAAATAGATTATTACTGGAAAGTAAAAACAGTGCATCAATGATGGAGTTATAAACAATGTACAGCTAGAAAAAAATCTACCACTGTAACAGTTAACGATTGAACCATATGATACGTTTCTTTATTGTTGATTTGAAAGAAAGTGAAGTATTCGAAATTATGTCGCTACTGTCAATTGCAATTATCCATGTATATTACAGATAACATCACTCATAATTTATAAAATTATTTATTTATGAAACAAACCTAAAAGTTTTAAAGTTTAACAAGTGAAGAACTGCTTTAAATACTGACTTATTATTTTATCAAAAATTATAGAACATCTTTTTAAAATACTCGAATACTTGACAATGTATAATATTATACACAAAATAAATTGAATTAAATTAAGGAAGTACTAAAAATGAATTGAATATAAAAATGAAACAACCATAATAAAAAATTATGCAAAATTGAGTTAAAGAACTTTGTTTTGACTACTGTATTGGGAGACACGAAATAAATCAGGAAAGCAAGCATTTTCAACAAATGCTACTTAAAAAATTGTAGTTTTCCTACGAGTTTGAAAAGTCTTTGTTTGCGAACCGAGAGTTTTGCGGCCCGAGCCGAAGGCGAGGTCCGTAACGAGGTTCGTAAAGGAGACTTTTCGAACGAGTATCGGAAAACTGCTTTTTTGCCCGAGGAAGTAC
>NW_019379588.1:184326-205107 GCF_000648655.2 Copidosoma floridanum
GCTTGTGGTAGTGTGTATATACATATAGGTGTACGGGGGAAAGTTGTTTTCTTCTCGTTTCGCGGATGCTGACGATGCTTTCGAACGATCTGCGAGCGCGTAATCTCTCTCCGTACAGCGCTTCCGTTTTTTCGCATAACTGCGCGATGATGAGTTTGCACGCATGGGGATGGGAAGAGCCACGATCTCGGGGGGCCATTTGTTCATGGTTTTATTTTTCTCCGATGTTCTCTCTGTTTTTTACTTTTTTTTTTTTTTTTTTTTTTAACAAAAATTACAAAGCAAAGAAGTACGACTTATTGTTCTTAAAATTAAGTTATCTTACTTATAATTTTATTCAAAATATTTTACACCATTTTTTTAGAAGTTTTTTACAATAATATTACTATTTGATACGAATTTTCTTATAATATTTTTTAAAGAGTTTCAGCGCTATTCCTTGCCCTCCATAGTTTTTAAGTTCATTTAATAGCAGTTCATAATCAACGTATTCAAAAGCTTTACATACGTCCAGTAGGAATACTGCAGTTAATTTGATACATAAGGTTCTGTATTTATGGGATCATTCAGTGAGGCGAAAGAATCAGTACAGTTCTTATCCTTTCATACTTTATATTCTTGATCTGATATTAGTTTATTAGAAGTTAAAATATTGTATTGTAAGTAAATTTTACGAAAATTTCCGCAAAATATGATATCAAAGACATTGGCTCAGGATTATGAAATTCATACCTATCACCTCTTTTACAAATCAGTATATCATCTGCTATTTTGAGATATCTTAGCCAATAACCTCTTTTAATACATTAATTAAATTTGTAACTTAGTGGTAGGGCAAGGTATATGCTCAACGATTTTATGACACCTGCATGCAACCTATCTACAGTATTCTTCTTATTGTTAAGTATTGTTGTTCCATCTTATATCTCACTTACAATACAGCGGCTCATGAAAAGTAGCAATGCATAACATGGTTCTTGCTTTCAATTAATTTTAATTTTTGGTTCTTACATACGCATGGTTAATTTAGTCCCAAATGTACCAAGATGTCAATGTTTAGCTATTAAAAGCTCACTAATAATACGATTACCATTAACATTTTTTCATGCTCTTATGTAATTCAGGGTTCTCTATTTATTTGGTTTTAAGGTATAGTTAACGGTTGTTCAACACAGTTAGTGACCTATATTATGATATTCTCTAGTGTAATGTTTATACGATGATTATCACTTAATAATCAATAATTGACCACTTTACTTGATTTGCTAAAGTTGTAAGTTCATTATAATGAATAACTGAAGTTCTAGTCCTATTTTCACATTTAAAATCAAATGTGAATATTACCGGGTAGTAATTCATTATTATTTTCATATATTTATATGCTTTGTCAATCAATAGTCTTCAATATCATAATGCATTTAATCTAGAAAAAATCAAAATTCTTATGTTGGGAGCTCTCGTAGCAGAGTGAGTAGGATACTCAGTTTGTATGCGGGAGGTCAAGTTTCAAAGGTCATGGGTCGTCTCTTGGAAAGTTTTTTTTCTTTTTTTTTTTTTTTTTAAGAATTGTAGAAGAAAAAAAACTAAAGTTAAATAAAAATTATTGTTGGGAAAAAAAAAATGATTGAATGAAACATTAACTGCTTGGTGTGTGTGCTTTAATGGTGTCATGTGAAATGGAATGGCGAGGCGAGGCAAAACGGGGAGTGATGAGAGGAGATGTGCAGGAGACTAGTGCACCACGGTTGGAGGAGACAGGGTGAGGGGAAGTGTGTAGGGGACTGATGTAAAGGTCCACTGGGTAAGGGGGTAAATAAAATGAATTAGGAAGAAGATACTTCTAGTAAGTGACTTCTGTTTTTTTTAAATCTGTCGTTTTTAAAGTTTCAGCACCCCAAGCACGCAACATAAAGAACTTCGTTAAAAAAAAAATTGTTGATCTTTTGGCTGTACCCTTTTTTCTATGTAAAATACTTAAATATCGCTACTTGATATGTCACCGTATAAGAATAATACGTTGTTTTTTAAATAAACTTAAAAAAACGTGATAAATTATTTGTAAAAGCATGTATAAGAGTACACCTACGTGAGAAAAATAATTACCAGCTTAGCTGTTTATATTTGTGCTTCTTCCACTTCTTGGAACTACTCCCACGGTGAGTGTGCGAAGAACGTCCTTATAAGAAATACAAAAGTTATGACAGAAAAAATACAATATAAATTAACTATTGTACTTAAACAGTACAAAAATTTTTTATTTTTTTCGAAAATTTTGGAAAAAATCTGAAAAAATTAAATGAAAGATTACTTATTGTAATGGTAATAAATCAATAATGAGTAAATAAATAGTTTTTAGTACATAAAAAATCTGATCTGCTTATATACATCCTACTTTCTAAAAGTTTAAAAAACTATATTGATAGTTAAAAATTCTTAATTTTTAATAATTTGTTAATTTAATTGTTTATAAAACCAAATAAGTTAATGTGCAGTTAATAAAAATGTACATAAAACAATTAACGGACTTTATTGAAACATGCAGTAATTGTATTTGTAATGTCAGGCCCACTTGTAGCAGAGTGGCTAAGGGCCTTGACTAGTGTACAGAAATTCAGGGATTTTAATTTCTTCAAAAACTATTTTTATCTATTTATTTATTTTTTTTCTTATGAACTGGTTAAGAGAAAAGACAAACCATTTAAAAAATTTAAAATTCGTTGTGTAGTGGCCTTATGTGGTGTAGAGGGAACCGTAAGTAGGGTACGGGGGACGAGATGAAAAGGGTTAAAAAAAAAAAAATAAAAGTCAATTAAAAATAACCCAAATCCGCTTTTGTCACCCTTTTTTTCAAGGCCACTAATCTGAAATCTTCCATTTATCCTGATGCATAACCCGCCTACAGAAGTCCTTCTTCAAAAAATGTATTGCTATTTAATGGAAGTACATAAGAAGGGAGACAATGCAGTTCTTTTTTTTTTTTTTTTTTAACAAAAATTACAAAGCAAAGAAGTACGACTTATTGTTCTTAAAATTAAGTTATCTTACTTATAATTTTATTCAAAATATTTTACACCATTTTTTTAGAAGTTTTTTACAATAATATTACTATTTGATACGAATTTTCTTATAATATTTTTTAAAGAGTTTCAGCGCTATTCCTTGCCCTCCATAGTTTTTAAGTTCATTTAATAGCAGTTCATAATCAACGTATTCAAAAGCTTTACATACGTCCAGTAGGAATACTGCAGTTAATTTGATACATAAGGTTCTGTATTTATGGGATCATTCAGTGAGGCGAAAGAATCAGTACAGTTCTTATCCTTTCATACTTTATATTCTTGATCTGATATTAGTTTATTAGAAGTTAAAATATTGTATTGTAAGTAAATTTTACGAAAATTTCCGCAAAATATGATATCAAAGACATTGGCTCAGGATTATGAAATTCATACCTATCACCTCTTTTACAAATCAGTATATCATCTGCTATTTTGAGATATCTTAGCCAATAACCTCTTTTAATACATTAATTAAATTTGTAACTTAGTGGTAGGGCAAGGTATATGCTCAACGATTTTATGACACCTGCATGCAACCTATCTACAGTATTCTTCTTATTGTTAAGTATTGTTGTTCCATCTTATATCTCACTTACAATACAGCGGCTCATGAAAAGTAGCAATGCATAACATGGTTCTTGCTTTCAATTAATTTTAATTTTTGGTTCTTACATACGCATGGTTAATTTAGTCCCAAATGTACCAAGATGTCAATGTTTAGCTATTAAAAGCTCACTAATAATACGATTACCATTAACATTTTTTCATGCTCTTATGTAATTCAGGGTTCTCTATTTATTTGGTTTTAAGGTATAGTTAACGGTTGTTCAACACAGTTAGTGACCTATATTATGATATTCTCTAGTGTAATGTTTATACGATGATTATCACTTAATAATCAATAATTGACCACTTTACTTGATTTGCTAAAGTTGTAAGTTCATTATAATGAATAACTGAAGTTCTAGTCCTATTTTCACATTTAAAATCAAATGTGAATATTACCGGGTAGTAATTCATTATTATTTTCATATATTTATATGCTTTGTCAATCAATAGTCTTCAATATCATAATGCATTTAAATTACCGTAATTGGATTTGTAAAAAAGTTGATATCCATAGTATTAAGACATAGAAACCTTTTTATTTGTCGTCAAGTAATTTTGAATGTAAACAGCACCTAAGTAAAAATCTTCTAGAGAAACAAATAATAGAACTACCATCCGATCAATGAACCAAGATAATAAACTTAAAATATCTTCTTAGAATAGTTTGGTAATTCATTAAGGTATGCACGTAAACTAAATTTTTCTAGAAGTCTTGAGTTTAAAACTATAAAAGTAAAACAATCTAATCTTAATGCTTAATTGTATGTTTAGTTTCATTACCATCTTTTTGTTAAGAAATCATTATATAATTAGGTAGTTTCGTCTACGTATGCAGTTTAGTGATAACGCTTATACATTTTTGCCACTTAATTCTTCTTTATAATTTTTGTCAAAGTTTTGACATACTTTTTTAAAAAATTACACAGCAAAACTAAAAAAAGAAAATTAGGGTTAGGAGGTCAGACCATGTTAATTGTATGATTTTGGAGTCGCTGAATCTGAATTGGGGGTCAGAATAACTCTATCAGGTAAAGATCTCCCATGACCACAAAAAAACCACTTTTAATAACTATGTAACGTTAATTACTTATAGAAAAGCCCTTAACCCGTTCCAACCATAACACATTAACAAAATATCACCTTAAAACCATACCTTCATAACACTATAAAATCAAAAACCCCGAGCCCCATAACCTCATGACTCCTTTGCCCTCGAATAAGAAAAATTTTTTGAAGGCAATTTGTACGGTTAAAAATTTTTACTGACGTTCTGAATGCGTTTAAACAGTGAAATTAAATTTCATAAGCGTAAGACCTTGTAATTCTGTAATACTTTAAGCTTACAATCCCGAAACAATATAATATTGAAAAATCTATAACTCAATATCAAAGGAAACCTGCTTATTCTTGGCATTTTGTTTCAATCCATTGTGTAACGGATAATTATGATATTTATGAGCAGCAGAATCAAAGGTTATAACGGTCAGGTTTTGTACGTACATATCCCTTTTAATAAGACCTTTCATAACATGACTAGAATAAATAAAGAACGACTAAAATAAAATACAAATGTCTTAAATAAAAAGCAAATGACTGGTATAAAAAATCCATGACTGAAATAAAAACTGAATGACTAGAATAAAAAGTAAATAGCTAATACAAAAAATGAACGACTAGAATAAGAAAGAATGATTTAAAGAAGAAAAAATAAGTAGGTTAAAAACAAGTGACTGAAATAATGAATAAATAACTATAATGCACAAATATAATACATAAAATATATCGCTTTTGCTTGATACTGCAGTGAGCTCTTTAATTACTAAACGATATATGTAATGATTTTTTCTTTTGATCACTGTTTGATGTATCATACTCCAACAAAATTTAGCTATCATATTAACATTCCACCGCTCCTTATAAGAATTTTTCATAACTTTTACATTTTGATGAAAGCGTACCCCCTTACTCTTCACTAGAGTCAAGAAGATTCTCTAGAAATTTATCAAGATGTGCATCCTAAACGTATAATCTCACGGTTATCAAGCATCCAAAATTTCTGAACCCTTCAACCATTTTGGCAATAATTTTTCAATACTTTTGGCTCTTGTTATTACCTAAAAACTCAACCAAACGGCCGTGAAATACTCCTACTTCTTACTTTGCATCTGGAAGCTTAGTCAGTTTTGAAGATAAATATATAAATGTTTCCCCTGTTTTCTTCAAGGCTTTCACGAGCTGTTTTATAAGACCAAGTTTTATATGCAAAGGAGGAATGAAAATTTTTGATGGATCCTAAAAAGATTAATTGATAATATTCTTTGAGCCAAAGTTGAAGAATGATATCTTGTGCCATTGTTTTAATTTGCCATTATGATTTTGTCTGTATCTGCTGTCTCACAAAGACAAATAGTAAAGATCTTTTGTGAAGATCAACTGTTAACCAAGAAACAACGTTGTTATTTTTAAATCATGGCAAATCTGCCATAAGTGTTAATAGTACTAAATTGTTTAAAAAAGTATTTTCATTCTCTCGTACTTTTCATCTATAACGGTTAAGAAAGCGATTAATATTGGTGTAAAAAGATTTTTATTATACAGAAGAACAGTTTTAATACTTTGTTTTTAAAAATCAATGAAAAGTCGCCATAGTAAAGCATGGTGAGAATTTGTTTGGAACACATTCATCAAACTTAATAAAACTTTAGAAAATTACTTAAGAAATACTTAAACTTTTGTTGTAGGTTCTAAGATACTTTTCTTTTTTTTTAATGAAGTGAAAAAATCAGAACCATCTTTTGGTAAGCACAGATCTCTAGCAAGCTCGTCCTAATATGTTTTTGACACTAAAAAAGGATCAATTTCTTAGTATTTACTGCATATTTTGATTTGCTACTGCTGTTGTTGTCGCCAATGCCACTTAAAACTTTAAATTCTTTAAATTTTATAGTGCTTCCACTGCATTTAAAATTAGAATAAGTTTGTTTGTACAGAATGGGTGCTGTCACTGACTCAACAGAATAATATACAATCTTACTCTTTGTTTTTATGGTAAAATTTTAAATGTCATTCATGCAAAAATCGTCCCGCACGAGTTGTGTACAAGTTTTTTCGCAACGAGTGTGCGGACAATAGGTGTGTTCCGCACTGATATTAGAGTGGAAAATTTATTTTTCCACAGTGTGTGGAAAAACCTTTGCTGCACACCCTTGGGAACCGCACAAAAGTATTTTCCGCACACTATATGGGAAAATCAATTTTCCACACTGATATCAGTGCGGAAAACACCTATTTTTCGGACACTATTGTGAAATAGTAGTTTTCCTACAAGTTTGAAAAGTCTTTGTTTGCGAACCACGAGGTTTGCGGCCCGAGCCGAAGGCGAGGTCCGTAACGAGGTTCGTAAAGGAGA
Organism: Copidosoma floridanum; assembly: GCF_000648655.2. The sequence continues at coordinate 191,404 of NW_019379588.1, forward strand.
CTTTTCGAACGAGCATCGGAAAACTGCTTTTTTGTCCAAGGAAGTACCAGCCTCCCAAAACCACCCGAGGGTGGAAAAATGGAAGTTTTTCTACGAGTTTGAAAAGTCTCTGTTTGCGAACCGAGAGGTTTGCGGCCCGAGCCGAAGGCGAGGGACGTAACGAGGTTCGTAAAGGAGACTTTTCGAACGAGTTCCGGAAAACTGCTTTTTCGCCCGAGGAAGTACCAGCCTCCCAAAACCACCCGAGGGCGGAAATAATATTTTTAGTTTTCCGCACCGTCCATTTTAACAACATCTTCTTAAAAGTATTGCAAATGACAGGTGGAAACCAACTGTTTTTTTATTAATTTGAAAATTATATAGTTCTTCATATAATTTACGAATGGATTTGCTAATTTTTTCCCATAATGATTTAAATTTAAATTTTGAATAAATATAAAAAAAATTTATCATAATATACTTGACGATTATGAGAATGCAAGAACTTTTGGGGTAGTTTTCTGATAGCATCATACTTCACACTCGCCAAGTCACCAACCGATGTGGAACTACGGTCGCTTGTTGATGACGACTGGGAGCCCACTTTCACACCCTTACCAACCGCTAATACTGAGGCTCCGAAATTCCTCTGCATTGCAAGACACTCTTATGTGCCTGCCATGATGGCATCTAAGCCACATTCCAGAGACTCAGCTGGATATGGGCTTACTCCGTTGCTCACCGTCACCGCGAGGAGGCTCCCTAGATGCGGACACACAGAGTCTCAGGAATTTTCTTACGGACTTATAACCTTTTTCTTCAATGTTCAGATGTATATTTGTGTCAGTAAATGTTTTAATGTATGCAAATAGCTCGAGATATACCGTTTTGGTTTGATTAAAAGGGAATGAGATTATACGATTCTGGGGTTATAGAGTCAGAAATTTATGGGGTTATGAAGTTATTACGTTATATTTTATTGTTCCAACATCTCCTTAATGTCAATTAAAGTTTGCATAAACAAAAAATTGTCTTAATTAAATTATTCATTTAAATCAAAAGCAATAGAGTTATGGGGTTATGGTTTCACGAGATTACCAGTGTATAAGCTTTTTATGGTTTGTCTCACTGTTCTAGCGTTTTCAAAATTTTAGAGAAAATTTGCAGCAGTACAAATTAACTGCACTAAAAAAAAACTATGGCCCACTGCAGCAGCCACGACTTTGTGGAACTGATACACTCTCGCCCGTGGTATGCAGATAGCGCTATGGTGGTCTATAGTTTATACTGCCGGCCAATCAAAGAGCTTACTGTGGAGGCAAATCCACTTTACGTGTGCCAGGCCACATAAACAACTGTATTGTAAAGTAAGTATGCTTACACATGTAGTGGCTGCTACGGACTCTCGTTATTTAAGTGTGGAATAAACTTTATTTTATTTGACGGCAAAGAGGTTATAGAGTTCTGGGGTTGGAGGCTCTTAGGGTTATAGTATTACAAAAATATGGTTTCAAGATGACATAAGATCGATGTGTTATAATTTTAGTGGCTTAAGGGGTTTTAAACAAATGTGTTGTAGTTATATGGTTTAAAAAAGTGGTTTTTTCGAGGTTATGGTAAGCCTTAGCCCAATGGAATTATCCTGGCCCCAAATTCAGATCCAGCAACCTTAAAAGTAAATAGTTAATACATTCGACGATCTAACCCTAAAACTTTTTTGTTTGTCTGAGAGATATTGTTTTTTTTGAAAATTAATCCTTAATTAATAGCAATATTTGCATTCACATACGTATATATGTATGTTTATACGTATATAAAAGCACCTTCGCCTCCTGCACATTTTGCACCCCAGACTCCTAGAAGAAACAGAGGACTAATGTATTTACTCTTAAATGAAATACTTAAGCTATGGAATCCATTTATTATAATTTACAAACGTATAATATATTTATAGAAGCTAGTACTGTCACGTTTATTTATAAACTCTGAAATTTAACTTAGGCTTTTAATTTTAAAAAATGTAGAAGGTGATAAGTTCTAAGAAAAATTTAAAAGTTACTTTAGTGAAGATTTTATTGACATTAAACATAATTGTGTTCTTTTACACATTAATCAAATTACTTTAATTAAAATGTTTGCTCAGTAAATCGGTCAGTTTACTAATTACTGTAAATATTTAATTAGGGAAAATTAAAAATCTCAAGAAAATTGTATTTTGTACAAAAATGTTGAACCATATTAACAAGATTATTTATTTAAATTAATCGTTATAATAAATTAAGAATTAAAAATACAGCTTGAAAAGAAATTTTTTTCATTTGGTTGAATCCTATTTGATACACAAATTTTAGTGAACAATGTCATGTTTCAGTTTTTCTAACAATGTTTTCAGGATTTAAATGTAAAATAAAAATTTCCTTCCACAGTCAAAAGCTTAGACTTGTAATTAAGTTGTCTATTACAAATTTTTTTGGTCTAGTGTATAAGCTGCTTGGAAAAAATGAAGAAAAAAAAATAGTGCAGTAGAACTTACTGAATTATTTAAATCGCACTTTTCTCAATAATATGACCAATATAATTATTAAAAATTTTATAAGAAGTTACCAGCAGGCCATTAGCAATACCTCTAGATGATGTGGAAATTTCCTAAACGTTTTACTTATATGAATTGTACATGATCATTTTCTTTAATGTAAGGAATAATCATAACTCATTTTCTTATAACATTTTGTACCTATTGTGTCAGGCATTCAAAGGTTTTTAAAAATCATCACCACATCATAAAAAAGAAAGATAACTTTTCATAATGTAGGGGGTTGGTGGAAGGCCTATAGATAAGTTTTTAAACGTTGTACAAGGCAGTGAAGGGCCTGTGAGTTTTTTTGAAATTTTTAATGGTTAGTGGGGCCCTCCAGGAATTTTTTTTTAACTGTGGATTGTCAGTTAGGAATTGCTTCGATTTTCTCACTAAGAGGTTTGACAAGTCCCAGAACTTGTAGACTACCTTTAGATTAGGTAACAATTAAATAAGCTCTAGACATAATGGACTGAACATCAGAAAATTTGTGTGATAATAATTCTTATTTTGACAGTAAACTTATTATATTAGGCAGAGATTTGAGACTCATTTTATCAACCTTAAGAAATAACTTAAAATTAGCTATATAAAAAAAATAAATAAAGCACTCTTGTTTATGAAAACACTTTAATATTATTTAATTCGAAAACAAACAAAGATAATTGAATGAAAATTATTTCTGTTTTTCTTACTAATATATAAAGCAAAGTCTCTTAAACCATTGTAATCACTAACCACGAAAACTACTGAACCGGTTTTGTTGAAATTTTGCATACTGATTATCAAAACTAAAGCTACATACAATCAAAGATAGTAAAGAGTGGTTACAAGACGTCGCATCGAGTTGCCGATTATCGTGATCGTTCATCGGCAGTACACCAAGATCAAAGTTGTTAGTCGTGCAGCTGAGCATCCCGGCTACTGATGACACCCTTTCTTTATGGACAAGTAAAAGAAATCGGTTGTTATCCCGGAATCCCGGATCGCCGAGACAACCGAGTGCCACGAAAAAATAGGCGTTTGAAATGTCAACGTCTCCAGTGCAATACCAGGATACATGTCCACCCAGAGCACAACCCGCTCTAATACTTCAAAGTCTAATGGCCGTATCACAATCTGGCCTGATGCCATAATAGATTTTTTTTACTGTAAATTCGAGCCAGGAAAGACAGTCCTGAAGAGGACGAACAGCCACAACAGCCTCCTTTTTAGTGGTCGTTCCAAATGCATACCTACAGAGAAGGTATCGACCAGGCCCACTTTTCCGACTAACAATGAGCGGTTGTTTCTCCAGGGATCGACCTGAAGACAAAAAATTCTTCGGTCAGCAGCGTACCTTTCTCCAGCATGGTATCCGTACATAGAGATTTCAAGGATAAAAGTCAAGCTACCCGCAGCTGGCTCTTCATCTTCAAGAATCATAATAAGAAATAACTGGAAGTTTTACCACTGTCCCTTTTCAGAGCTATTATGAGTATTAACGTTCCCTATTCAACTATCAATCTTATTAGTTCTTTTAAGGGCCTCTAAGTTCAAACTACCTTGCCAACAAATACATTTTTACTACCGTTTCCGTAAATGATCCGTCGACTAAAAGATTATGTAGAGTCAGCCACTATTAAACCAAGTCAGTCATTCACTGGCAGACGTCACGAGCGCAGTTGTTCGTCACAAGGCTGAAAGCACTGGTGACCGACGACCCTGTTTAACCCTCTCAATTCTAAGCATTCAACCAGGAATCACCAATCCTCTCCAAGGTCGGCGCAGGAAGAACTTAACAACTGTGAAGAAAAAATGAACTTGAGCCAACAGGACATTCTTCTATGGGAAAAAATTACGAACCAATCTTGTTGTTTTAATAAAAGTACTTATTTTCAAAAAGTACAACGCTGGGGTTAATGGCACAAACAAAATTTGTACAAGGAAATGCTCTAACTACGTCTTGTCGGTTGCTCTAACCTCCTCTTCTCATCTTGACTTTCATCTCTTCTTGCTCACTTTTCCCACTTTCCGAATGACTGTCTCAAAGGTACGATTAGAAAGGTTGAGAAATATACAAACACTTTCGCCCAGCTTGTTCCTTGAACAAAGTTCAACGCCCCCCTACGGTGCCAAATCTCGTTAACGATTGGGTGGCAGCTTCTGCTGGAGAAGGGACCGAAGATGAAGTAGCACTTGTTTAGTGACCAGGCAGTTGTATTGCCCAAAAGCTGTCGTATTAGTGACACCTCGTACAAGCCTGTCAGTGCCAGGAGGAACTCGGATAACTTGCCCAATCGGCCAGCGACCGTTAAATTAAAGCAGGGTTTAATCAAGGGGTACGACCACATCCCTGACGACAAAATTTAGGAGAGGGGTGGCCCACTTTGGCCTCTGCTAAGGCATTTTAAGGTACTCGCACCTCTTATGGAGCCAAAACTAAGCACGGATCCCACGGACAAGGTCCCAATGAGCGAGTTGATATAATTGGTCCGCCGCACGGTTAGAATATTGGACGAACTTTGAGCTACAGCTCGGTTTTTAATGGATTGAAACAACCACAGGTAAAAAATACTTGAAACAATGTCTGCTATATCATGCCACTGCTTCATTTCATTTTTCCTAAATCTACAAAAATTACTCCCACCAAACCACAAGCATCCCAACCAACCTGACCCTAAAAACAGAGTTTTAAAGCGTTTATTTTTCTTGAAATATTTGTTTCATGCAAAAAGCAAGCCAACTCACCCATAACAAACACATTTAGCCTATTCTAACAATCTCCAATGATTGAAACAGCTCCTTCTTAAGTGCAAACAGCCCAACTGAATGGATCTGGAGAGTAGGAAATTTACATCATTATTTTTTCCTTAAAAACCCAATCCCTTACCACAAACGACCTGGCACACCAATTTCTTATACACAGTCTGATAACCTACCTATCGCAACCCTTTCAAACCATCCGTACCAAGCTACAAGCAGTCCAACCAAATAGATCCAGGGAATAGGTAAATGAAATTTTTACTTTTGTTTCAAAAATCCAATCTGACACCACGACCATACTAATCCACTCATTACTTTGACACAATAATTTTACCTACTTATTACAACCCTTAAAAAACACCTCCAGCAAATCACAAGGGTCCCAACTAACCTAACCCTATAAACAGAGTATAAAATCGTTAATTTTTCTTAATATCACAATGTTTCATGCAATAGGCAAGCTAACCAACCTATGCCCAACATATTTGGCCTCGTTAAATATTCTATAGATAGATAATGTTTTATTTGAGGGTTAGTCACACTTCAGCATAGTTACTTGGTAAACTTTGAGAATATTGATACTTCAACTATCTGCTTAAGCTCAAAAATTATTATACTTTATACATATAAAACTATTTCTTCAAATCGTAGATTTGTATCAAGACATTTTTGTACTCAAATATTTTTGTGGCTTTAAAAGTATTTAGATGCGGTATATAACTTATTTTTGTTTCTTTTTCAAAATAACTTAAAATTTCTGTTTTCACTTCAATGGCTTAAAGTATTCTAAGAATTTTTATTTAAACGTATACAAAAATAATAAAAATGATTTATTGACTCTGATATTTTCAATGTTATTAAGAAATATAAAAAATCATTCGAAATTTTCGTGTAGATTTTCACGTCTTGATATTTTTGTTATATTTATTGTCATAAAGACTCAAAACATTGCAAGGTATTATTTGTTTGTTTAAAATGTCATTGCACTTTGAAATATTAAAATATTTAAAATTATGTGGAATGATTTTTAACTAAAAAAATAGTGAATCTCATATTAATTCGGTTGTCGCAAGTATTGCTTATAATGTTCTTTTGAAGGGAAGAAGGAAAGGACTGGTCAGAGCGTACAGGTCAAATGAGTTAAGCATTATTAAATTTACATCGAATTCATAACATTTATTTTACTGATATTTTATCGTAAAGTGAGATGATCGCACTCTCATTGAGTTAATAGTGACAACAGTTATTATTAGCGCCGACGTAAAACACTATATAGTGGGCAGACAAAAAATTAGGCACAATTAAATTGAAAAAGTAACGCAGCGCATTCAAATGCAACATACCAGCTGCACACAAACGAAATCAATCAAAATAGTAAATAATCACCGGTCACAAAGCACACCCACGGAGCGCAAGGCGAAATACAATAATAAATTAAAGGTGCAATGTATGCATACATATATAGTTACCACGCAAACGCTTGGGACGTAGCTATCGCTGCGCGTATCTTGTACGTTGGCCAAAATGGCGGCGAATCGCGCGAGACAAGGGAACGCATACCTGGGCACGCGCTGTGGCGATGCGGCGGGAAATATGGCGTCGGCCTGTATCTTGTATATCGAAGGTCTTGTGCGTGGATGATGATGACGACCACTGCTCGGGTTGGCTTGAGAGTTCTGCTTGGCCAAGAGACAGATGGACGTTGCTCGTCAATTCACTCGGGCTCGAGAGTGTGGTAATATGGCGGATGGCCACCGCGTGGCCTGGAAACTTTAGACACAAGAAGAACAGCGTCTCAGGCGTCGTCTATGCAGCACATGTAGTGTCACACGGAAGGGCAGCTCCCGTGGCCTGCGAGGAGGGACAGCCCCCGTAAGCAGCTCTTTGGGAGGACAGCTCCCGATCAACGGAAAAGAGTTCAGCTCTTTGTTTCCGAGGGCGCAAATGGCAGGAAAGTTCGATCGCGTGAAAACGTTTCGTTCGCGTCGACCTCGAGGTGCTCTGTTACACGGCAACAGCTCCTGCTTGCTCGAACTTCGAGTCGCTACTGCCCGTCCCACGCATTCTCCCTTCTCTCTCTCTCTCTCTCTCTCCTCCTTCTCTCTTTTCAGTCCTACCTATCCCCTCCTACCTATTCGCTTTGTTGCCTGCTCTTCCTTCTCTAACCTGAACAAGTATGGAACGGTAATATTTATTTTCTGAAGTTTATAAAAATGAAATGAAAAAAAAATTAAGTACGACATTTATCGCTTTGTTTAAGAAACAATGGGGAAATACTTCTTGCAAAAAAGATATTTTTAAGACCAAGTACAACGATTTATTACAAAAAAAGATGTCTATTACTTCAGAAAGTAATTGTTCTTCAAATCAATCGACATCATTTAACAACTCAAATTTGTCTGAATTAAATTGTGCTTCGTTTGCAGTAGGAAGACCACGCGTATTTTTATAGAAGCTCAAAAAATTATATAGAAGAGCTGTTGGGATCGCTAAAAAGTATAGAAAAAAAGAAGTTACTCTGGCATTGAAAATCAAACTGCAAGAAAGCCTCACTCAAAGTCCCTCTGAAAATGAAGATGTTTCTGACCCTTAATTGATTTGTAAATTATTAACTATATTTTCTGACGTAAATTTGTCTTTTTGCAAGTATCAAAAACAAAGATCTTATAATCAGTCAATGTTTGATATTAAATCATATCCACGATATGGAGTAATTACTGAAGCTAAAAATGCATGTTACCCTAAGAATATAAGTATATATGATACTGGAGCAGCAATTGATATTATATCTCTGCTCGATCAAACTTCACAACGGATTTTGATAATGTTGTATTCCACAGAATTGAAAAAAATGCAATAAGAAATTAATTTTTTCAGGTGAGTACGGAACGGACGGAAGCTCAGGGTAACAAAGAACAAAGCAGTGTTTTACAAAAAATGTTTTAGATTACACTTCAAGTGACGATAAAAACAATAGCAATTATCATCAAAAGGTCTTTTCTGATGAATTTGTGTTTATTGCGAATCTAGTTCCTATTGAATTGAAGACTGTCGACGATGAAATTTTGTAGCTGAATGAAAAACCTTCCACAGTATACTGCCATCCAATAAGCTTTGAATATATTGAAAAAGTGATATTATTACAAAAAAATTTTCTAAAACTATTTTCAAATCATTGACTAAAGAAAAACATCATATTTTCAAATTTATGGATATTAAATTTAAAATTACGCTAGATTTTAGGTGTACTATAATAAATAGTAAAGTAGGAAATGTTCTAACAGACTAAGAATCGTCTTATTGCTGTAATATTTTTAAACTTGCACGCAAATATATAAACGATATTAACTATATTTTAAATCTTCCTTGCTATACAAAGTATTACAAATTTGGATTTACAATATTACACAGCTGGATTAGATTCGTAAAGTATGTATTGCATATTTTCTATAATTCCAATTTTGAGGAATCGGCAGCATTAGGTTTAAATGAGGACTTGTAATTTAATTGAAAAAGACAAATTCAGTAACCTTTAAGAAAAAAAATTGGAATAACTGTTGATATCGTTAAACAAGATTCCGGTACAACAAATACTGGCAATTTAGCCCGTGCCTTTTTTTTCTAAGTATGGAGATATTTCTGCAATTATTAGCATTCATAAGGACATTTTTAAACGATTACATGTAGTGTTACAAGTTATATTTTCTACAAGCAAAGATCGTTTGGAATTATTTTAGGATTACTGTTTAAAAACAGCTATAAAATGTGTTTAAATGTACGGTTGGAATAAAATGCCATTATTCGTACATAAAATACTCATTTATGGTTGTGATATGATAGAAATGTTTCCAAAATTCATGGGATATTATTCAGTAGAAGCTTAGGAAGGCAATAACAAAACTTTTCGGAAAGCTCGTACTTCCCATAGTAGAATTGTTAACAGATTCCAAACAATTAAGGATATTATGCATTGCTTATTATGTATGTCAGATCCCTTAATAAGCTCAGTAGGAAAAGTAGAAAGTAAAAATAATAAAGACCTCATTCCTGAAGCCAAATAAATTTCTAATACTTAACAAAAATTAATAAAAATCCTCATTTTGTTTCTCTGTTGACTAGCATAATAATATTAACTGTTTATTATTAAATGTAGAAACAAAAAAAAAAAAAGAAGCAAAACAAGAAAAATAAAAAATGATAATAACAAAAAAAAAAAGAAAAGAAAAATCCTCTTTATGACCGTTTTAAATGGTTACAATAGGCTAAATGGGTTTGGTATAGGTGGGTTAGCTTGCTTGTGACATCAAACATGATGATTTTGAACAAAATAAACACTTTAGTACTCTGTTTTCAGGGTCAGTTTAGTTAGGATGCTCGTGGTTTGGTAGAGGTAGTTTTTAAGGGATGCAATGGGTAGGTTAGCTTACTGTGTATAAAAAATGAGTAGGTTAGCCCACTTGTGTCATGAAATGGGGTTTTCAAAAAAAAATTGAAAGGTAAGCTCCCCTGCCCCTGGATCAGTATAGTTGGGCTACTTGTGGTTTAGTAGGGATAGTTTTTAGGGGTCGTAGATTTAGAAGACATGAGAATGTAGCAGTGGGATGTTATAGCAAATATTTTTTCGAGTATTTTCGATCTCTGGTTATTTTAATTGGTTAAAAGCTTAGCCGTGACTCGAACTTTCTCCAATATTTTACACTGTGTGTCATTAGGGGAACCTTGATGAGTGATTGGAGAGGAGCACCGATAAGAAAATAACCTGGAGTAAGAATGTTGAAGTCATCATGATCACCAGTTAAAGGGCACAATGGGTGACTATTAGCACTGTCTTTATCTTAACAGGAACGGTTGCGAATCCTCCGTCTGTAAGGTGGCATGAGCCTATGACGTGGCGTAGATGACCCTTGACTGACTTGACGGCTGCTTCCTAGAGTTCAACGAAGTGAGGTGCATCTGGTGGGATAAACTGCCAGGAGATGCCCTGGTCTGCCTAGGTCCAGTGACGAGGTTTCTGTTAATTTTTGCCTGGTGTAAGGTTTTCCGCATCTCCACATCAACACGGTGAAAATGAGGGGCGTTGTCACTCCAGACCTTAGACGGTCATCTTCGTTGTCCTATGAATCGTACCAGGGTGCTTTTAAAAGACGCTGTTGAGAGATCACCTATCAGCTCCAAGTGAAGAGCCTTTGTAATCATGCACACGAATATGACGATATACACTTTTGTAAGGCAGATTCCTCGATCCCTCGTGGAAAGCACTGGAAAAGGTCCTGCATAATTTACTTAAGTCTGACAGAAGGCGTGGGAAAGAGTGAGCCTTAAGGCTGGAAGCATTATCCGGGAGGTAGGGTGCGCTTGGAGTCGGGCGCACATCACGCACTAGCAGACGAAAGTCTTAATTTTTCTCGGGCCTCCAACAATCCAAGCATATTTAGCTTTGTAGGTACTCGTAAGGCAATAGCCACCAAGAAGTGCCCAAGAGTGAGCCTACGAGATCACTAGCAGGGACAGGTGATACGATCCACTGATAATGGGAGGGCCAACAATGGGTAGATCTCAATCACCTTGCTGATTCAAACTTTGACATCCTGGGCTAGATGGACGTCCTCATTGGGGCCAACACATACGTGAAGTTATTTTGACCTGGGCATGTTCAGTGTGGTGAGATCGTGAGGCAGTGCACCATGTTTCGCTAGGTATTCACTAGTCGTGCCCCTCCCCCCACTTGTGGTTGTGACTTGGTGACCTCCGCTTCATATGCGACCGAACAGGAAGATCCGTGCCCACCTTGGCACTGGAAACTCGTGTCATTGGTACAGCGCTTTCGGGAGTTGGAAGATATATCCCAAGTACACTGGCGATCTCCAGCAGACATCGACAGCTGAAATATGTTCTCTGAACACCAACAAGACGGCGATGGTCGCTACAACCTGCGTCTTCCTCTGAAGAAAGATAACTTGCGGTTTCTGGAAGATAGGCTGCGAGATACCCTGGCATCGCTTTACACTTTGCAGCGCCGTTTTAACGGACTCTGAAGATGGCTATCGAGTACATCTGATTTATGGAGGAGTACCTTACCCTTGGCCATATGCGGCCATTGATCAACATCCAACTGGCCACCCACAAGAGGACCGAGCCGTATTATCACCTGAAAGCCAAAGATCTGTTGCATCCATGGTCTCCAGCTGGGCCACCAATTGCTGAGCAAGATTAATCGAGACGGCCGTAACTTTAGAGCATGGATCAAGCAACACTCGGACTTTTACCAGCTCACCCTTTTGACCACCCAGGCTGACAACGGCAGTCGAAAGCACAGATAGTCAGCACTATAAGGAGCCCTTAGTGTCATGGAGCTCATCATCGTTAAGCTTCGTCTTCTTAGGTGGATTTTCTTTGTCATCAGTTGGGTCCGAGTTACGCTTACTACTCCCGTTATGCAGTAGGGTGTGGTGCATGGCCTAGCAGCGCTGGCAAGAGATCCTGAAAGGGCATATCTGACCTGAGTTTTCTGTCTTTATGCATTTAAAACACAGCTTTTCTCTAAAAACGAGTTCCCTCCATGCGGTGAAATCCAAGTCCTGAAACCGGCTCCAGTAACCAACGTAGTGGGCGTCACTGCAAGCTGAGCAGAGGGGGGGGAGGGCTTGTGCAAGTTACAAGACTATAATGGTTTCGTTCTGCTGATGGTGAAGCAAAAGTGCAGTTACTCGGTATGCTTGTTGACCTTGATCAACGTGACGCCTTAATGAAGCTGAGTGCGAGTTATCGGCGTCTGAGGAATTGGGCGAGAGTGGCGAACGTGGCCACCTCAACATCAGGCTCTGATTGAGCTGCCTCCAACTGTTTTAACTCATCTTTCCAATAGCGCCTCGTTGTGAAATTTATACCAGTGGTGGCAGAGTTCACAAGCCAGTGATATCAATGGTGGACCGGACATTTTAAGACTCGTAGCTGGTCGCGGTGGCGTTCCAGTGTACTTAGCAGTCTTTGTAATTCAGCTGCTGATTCATCCTAGAGTGATTTTAGATTACGGAGTGCCAACAAATGGTCTTGAATAAGGAAACGGTGGTGTTGAAAACGAGCCTTGAATAGATTCCAGGCAGTGGTGTGTTTGGATCCCACCGCTTGCACCGTATCCAGAGTCGCCTTTGCCTTGCCCTGTACCAAAGATTTGAGGTAGAACAAGCATTTGACATCAGTCAGCTGTTTATTTTTACGGATAAGCGCTCTAAATGGATCTCGAAACGGCTACCAGTCTTCCCGCTTGTCTGAGCAGTTTAGGATATTGATTTGTGGAAATCGTGGCCCACGATGACTTTCGATTGATCCTTGCGTGCTGCCGTTTATAGATGGGTCTCAGGTGAGGCGGTTCCTGGCGTCGTGAAGGTATGATTTTGCCTTCACGTAATTGGACTGCGCTGCAGTGTAAAGTTTGCCTAAGGTGGTCATCGTGTCCTCTGGCATGGTCTCAATCAGCTTGATGTGGATGGATTGAAAACAACACCCGTTACCTCGACTGTTAAGCCGGTTAGTACCTCAGAGAGGGCTTTCTGAATTCTAAGCAAGACAGCTTCATATCCTTCTGGCCTGTAACAGGGCAAGCACTTAGTTTGACGCCTAACCTATAAGCGGAACTAAAATGTTTGATCAGCGAGGGATCACAATTCATGAGCCCAGCCACCTATGTCAATGTTTAATGGTGTCGCGGGTATGGTTTGATCGCAGCCGTAGCATTACATGCAGAAGGCATAATAAAGGATATACAAGGAGTGCAAGCGGGGGCAACTTTCGTGACACGGCGTCATGTAAGCAGCGTCTGCACAAGAGCATATCATGTGTATGCCTCCCAGGGCGCTGACAACGCGGCTTCTATACCCATCTACTGTACAAGGGCAGGTCATCATTACTCTTAGTGTGCGGTTCATATGGCTGTTGTGGCCTCTGCTGTCTATCAAGTCGTGCCCAAGTACCAAAGGATTGCCCCTGGAGCGTAATCATGCACTTCACCATACATACGTGAGGAGACAGCCTCGCTCGCAGCAAGAGTAGTTGAGTATATAGCAATACAACCATTCTGACATCCCTTGGTCCACGTAGGTGTAATGACAGTTTTAATCTTACTGCATGTCCAGGACCAGCCCCTGAATCTCTGTAAGTATTTTTTCAATGGTCTACTTACATGTTAAATGATACTGCTGTTTGCACACTGGCCAAGGCCCATATTAACTCTGTTATGATCCAGCCCGGTATATGAAGTGTAATTACTACATATTATTTTACAATTCATAACATATTTTTAATAATAATTTTCATTTACTTTTTGTTTAATTACACATTAAAACATAAAATAAATAATCTCTTCAAAGAAATAAATTTTTTTGTGGCACACGTTTGTTTCATAAATT
>NW_019379588.1:205304-248730 GCF_000648655.2 Copidosoma floridanum
AATTTATAGAGATGGGAGGAGTGCAAATGTATGCAGCAATGCTGGAAACTATTTTTCTCATATGGATAAGCTTACAAGCAAGCTTTTACGCATACTTTAATTTTTTTTCTTGTGTTATTAAATAAAAAAATTATAGATCTATTTAAAATCAGTTTATCTTAAAGTAATATTCCTTCCAAACAAAAATCAAGAGGCTTATACAGATCTTATACTTTCCTTATAAATTGTGTTGAGTTTAACATCACATGACAAGTACACTAAATTATTACAACAATAAAATAGTAAACAGTACCGAGGAATTTGCTACATCCTAAAACAGTGTTGATTATGCAACAGCACAAGGAGCATACGAATCTAGTCATTTCAAGTTAACTTTCTAAGTTAAAGTTTTGAACACGATCCATGAAGGCTAAGAACCTTATGAAATAAGATTAAAAACAAAGTTGATAGTAATATTAATGAAAAATACGAGTATAATAGACAAGTTATGAAATGGAACTCCTTTACGCAGAACAGAACTATTTAAGTATAATATGACAGCTTTAAGTTTTACAAGGTTGAATGAGAGCATCGTATTTATACTTGGAGTCAGTTTAAATACCAGTTATCGTCTTTGGTTACCATTTATTCTACATAGAAAACAATTTTAATTATATTTTGGCTATGTCTGAAATGATTCTAAAGATAAATCAAAAATCACAGCTATTACTGTCTGACAGCTAATTTTTAAAATCTAAGAATCTTCGTGATAACTTCCGATGTTGTCATTACATCATTCCATTTAAAAAATGTATTAATTATTTTATTGAAATATCCAAAAACTTATTTTAAATAATCGAACATTTAAGAACTCATATAAAAAAATCTATAAATGTGATATTTGCAGTAATTTAATCAAATACAAAAAACAGTTAAAGGGGCACAAATTTAAAAAAAATGCATACATTGACACCTGCAACAACGGCAACAAGAAATATTATCACTTAAAAAGGCACCAAAATACGAACGAAAAAGTCATTAACAAAACTTTTTGTCTACAATATGGAAAAGATTTTTAAGAAGATACTTTTAAAGATATTTGAACTAACAAACATCAAATAAATAATTTTCAATACTTTGACAATTTATTGTATGCCAGTTAGTTCATGCATTAAACTGTTTTAAAATGAAAGTATACAGGCATTGTTTGAAAACAAAAAAGTTAATACACTGTTTTCATTTCTTGATAACATTGTTTAGAAAAATGTTTATTATTAATAGTTTATAATACTGTCTTTAATTCTTAACATGTGACGACAATTTTTGTATTTTAGCCAATTTAACAAAAATGTGTCTTTTTTTCGAATCTTCATGTGTACTGGTAAATTAAATACAAAATGACTCTGTCAACTCAGAAAAAAATCTTACAGTTTCTATGCTGCTTCCATAGGGTTTAAATAGCAACTATCTACATACTTTGATATTTTCTCAAAAATTTCTGTATCGTATTTTTTATCACTCGTATCTGTTTTCGTTGTGTAACGAAATGTTCTATCTTATCCCTGATGAATGTGAACAAAATATACTTTATATTTTAATTGTTTGAAATTAAAAAAAAATTAACGTTCTTTTTTGAATTTAAATCTCAACTAGACTTAAGTTCGTAACTGTATTAAAATACTCAATAAATATAAAATAAAAGAAAAATGATTAAATTAAAGTGTGAGGCTGAAATGTTTCTATAAAAATAAATACCTTACAGATTCATAAATTATAAAAATTTTNTGTTTAAGTTGATTGCAGTACCCTGTAAAAGGTTCCTACTAAAATAACTATATGGTAATATCATTAGTTCAGAAACTGAAATTATTGAAATACAATTTTTTTTTTTTACATGATATTATTACATCTATTATTACTTATTATTCATAATAATTCATCATGTGTAAGACTAAATAAATATAACTGAATAATTATAACAACATTTCAATCATAGTGGGTTGCTAAAGGAAGGACCTGAGGGGGGCCTAAAAATAATGAACTGAGAAGCGGGGGAGCGAGAGGGTCTGAAAAAATAGGATGATTTTTAGTGTGTAAGAATAAGGAGGAAATGTAAGGATGCTGACCTTATTTTGAGACACCACTTGAAAGATATTTCTTTTCTTAATTTTAAGAGGTAGTAAAGATGGTGAGGGAAATAAGTTAAAAACTGAATTCAATCTTACAACTATATGATATAAGATTTGTTTATTTTTGTCTGCCTATAAAACAAAGTTATTTTAGTAAGCCAGTCCACACATCCTCCTCACACCTCCCATGGTTTTTTTCACAGCTTCTAAGTCTTTCTTAACCACACTATTAAACAAGATAAACTTCTTTTATTTCTCTGTGAATACAACCCAACAAAATTTGGGTAAGCCCCCTAACGATCTTCTACTCTATCCTCTGTTGTCCCTCACGCAAAATTAGTGGCCTCACGCATCTCCTTACTTCACCCCTACAAAAACTTTATATTTTTTTAGAAAATATTATAATTATCTCATTTTAATAAAAATACGTAAAAAAAATTGATAATAAGGTACTTTGCCATCCGCACATCCCTCCAACTCATGCTCCCACAAAAACTTAAAATGTATTGTAAAAGTACTTTGTTATGAGGTCATTGCAGCATACTTACCCTCACAACCCCCACACCTCCTTAATAAACTTATCATTTTTTGTGATATAACTTCGTAATAAAGACAAAAGTAGCTTGTCGTCCACTTGTTTTTATAATAAAACTAGCAGCCCCCCGTCTCAGCTTCGCCCGAGACTTACTAAATAAAACACCGGTGTGTAACATGTAATGTGAAACATTTTCAGTTATAAATTTTACACATATTCCTGATACTTCTCAGAACAAAAATCTTCTTATTAAAAACATATTTTTTCGGAATCCATATAGTTTATTTGGTCAAATAATGTGTAAGGATTCAAAAAAATAATTATGCTGAAAAGTATCGTGCGTTCCTTATGCCATAAAATAACCGATGGCCAGAAGAAGCTGTTGATTTACAGTTTCTCCTGTGTAATTCACGAAAACGGTTAAAAAAAATTTTTTTCCTCATATCTCACAACTTTATTACCAGAGCAACAAAGTCCTGGACCTTAAACCCTGCATTTTTGTTGCCACAAAAACACAACTATATTTTCTACTCATTACAAAATCAGAAGTAGGATCTTGAAAGATTTCAGAGATTGGTGTAAAGGTACAATAAAAAGCTGATCTCTCACGTAATGGACTCTTTAGTTGTCGATTTTAAAGCTGCTGTTTCAATCTCGATAAATTTTTTGCGTCAGTTTCTTGACGCCTAAGTAAAATTGTATTTATTAGATACACTTGAATTTTTTTTTTCAATTCCCCTCTTGCGACTTTTGGCATGCTTAAAATTTTTGTGTCCCCTAAAAGCTGTTTTCTATCAACTTTGTTAAGTTCTAATACATTTGTTGGTAAGGTAGTTCGACGTCCGATGGCCCTAAAAAAGACCGATGAGCTTCTTAAATTAGTCTTTTCAAGTGTCTTGCCTGCCGTTAACAGCAATTGTGACTGCCTGGATACCTCAGGACGATCTTCTCTGGCTTACTGTTAAAGACTCAGACTAATTGGGAGAAAAATTACAAAGTTCAAAGCTTTGGGGCTAGTTGTAGTGCTCTTTCCCAACGTCTCCTGGTATAACGTCGAAGACGTTGGTGTCTAAAGCACCTTTTTTAGTTGCAGATTCAGTTGTTTTGGTGATCTTAGATGGGGAGATGGTTTAGTGATACTTGTCTAGTGGAGGCTGTCCCGTTGGCTCAAGTTTTTTTTCCTACATAGCTGTTATAGATTTGCCCAACGCAGACATTGGAGAAGATCAGTGATTCCTGGTTGAATGCTTAGAGTCGAGAGGGTAATATAGGGTCGTCGGTCACCGGGTTTTTCAGCCTTGCGAAGAACAACTCTGCAGGTTACGTCTGCTAGTGAATGGCTGACTTGGTTTAATAGTGCCCGTTTTTAGTCAATATAGTCTTTTAGTTGATGAATCGCTTCCGGAAATGGTAATAAAATGTATTTGTTGGCAAGGTAGTTAACACTTAGGTGGATCCTAAAAAGAACCGATGAAATTGATGGTTAAGTTGGGAACGTAAATACTTATAATGGCCCTAAAAAGTGCCAGTGGTGAAACATTCAGGCTTTTCTTTATTATTATTCCTGATGATAAAGAGCTGGCTACGGGTTGCTTGATTCTTACCCTGGAAGTCTTGATATACAGAGACTGTGATGGAGGGAGGTACGCCACTGACTAAAGAATATCTTGTCTCGGGTCGTTACCCGGATAACCAACCGCTCATTGTTAGACGGGAACATGTGGGTAAGCGCGTTGGGGACGTGACGACCAAGAAGGTAGCCGTTGTGGCTGCCCGTGCCCCTCAGAGCTGTTTTACCTTGCTTACATTTGTAGCCACAAATTCTCTAACTGCACCAGGTGGGATGGTGGGACTGCCACACAACTCTGAAGAGTTGGTGCAAAATGTGCTGTGGCTAGATATGTCTCCTGGTATTGTGACAGAGACGGCACTGGCTGGAAGTAATTTTTTTTTTTTTTCAATCCCACTCGTCGAGATTTAGGGTGAATGAACATCTAAGTCCCTTCCCCTTTGGAGAAGAGTGTCGTCCGTGACCGGGATACCCAGCTGTAAGACTATTGTCGGCATTCTCTATACTATTCGTTGAACTGCCAGAGCTCGACTACATCACTACCTAGACGCACTGGCCTATTATAACTTATTTAATTATGTTGCTGGTAGCTTCGATTTAATGTCGACTCCACCTAGCGGATTTAACTGAACTAAAGTGAAAAGCTGGCGTATTTTAGCAAAACTTTGAGCTTATTTATTGCTATTGTTATTAAATTTTTTAAGATAAAAACTATACTTAAACCATCTAGGAAGTATCATGAATCAGTGTGCAAAATTTCAGCAAAATCGGTTCAGTAGTTTTCGCGGTTAGCGATTACAACGGTTTTAGTGACTTTGCTTTATATATGAGTAAGATAAGGATGTTTTTGAGACATTAATTATTTTTATATGTGCTAACACCTTACTTCCACTGTACAATAACTCAAATTTGTGGTTCTTTAGTTTTATGAGTTTCTGTCTAAATAACAATCAATTTAATTCTAAATAAAAATTTTCCTCTTAAAGGTAGCTTATAAGGTCAAAAGTCGCAATGATATATTGAACTTGATTACGTTTGAATCTTTCTACATAGTATATATAGTACTTTTTATTTATTTTATACCATTCGTTGTCGATAGTAATGGCACAAAGAGCTCACGAAACCCAGCTTGTACTCGAAAGCTCTATTAATTCGTCAAAAGTATTGCAAAAATCATGGAAATTTTTATGTTTCAATATTTTATCTTTAAATTTAATGCGTTACTTTTTTTGATAAGATTACTTTTTTATAAAATCTTTTTTTTTTAATTGTAAAACTTTGTATTTTACTAATCAATTTTAAACTTAAAACAGGGGCTGAGCATGCAAGAGGGTGTAGCCCCACTTGTATGTATAAATGGCTGAGGTCTTACCATTTTTACTCAGTTCTCTTTAACTCCCCCTTTAAATATCTCTTTACCACACCTTTTCCTCCTCCAAGACTATGTGTATGTATGAATGTATACACAGTATACATGTCGTCCTACATTATATAGTTATTGTAGTGTGGCTGTTTATACATCGCCCCCACACCCTGCCCATGGTCCTTTTCCAGCCCCCCTTAATCCTCCCATAACACAAGAAGAAATTTTTTTTATATTTGTGTATATTTAACCCAAAAAATCTTTGTAACCTTCATGTCACCTCACTACCCCTACAGGATCCCTCTTCGCCCTATCACAAAAACTTAGAATATTTTGAGAAAATGTTGTAATAATTCGGTTTTCATAAAAATATGTTACAGATGGGTAAACATTAGGTAATTTGCTTACCCCACAGCTGTCCTTCACATATTTTCACAAAAACTTAAAACGTATTGTAAAGATGCTTTTTCACAAGGTTATCATGGAATACTCACTCCTGCAGCCCTTCCATACCCCTTAATTAACTTATAATTAATCATGAGACTACTTAATGATAGAGACACGAGTATTTCACATGCATTTCCCTGTATGAAAAAATTAGAATTTTATAAAAATTGTAATATTCAAATTGCAATTTTCATTAAATTTATCATTAGGTTAATGTCCTTGAACTTAGTCATGTTCCAATTGTCTTCGATTTGGCTAATTTTATCAATATAAATTTTCAAACGTTTGATGAATCAGGTAGTTAGTCATACACTGAAGAATAACTTTCCTTAAAAAGAAAAACGTGTATACCTAATTGAAAATGTAATAAAGGTCTACAAAAGCGAAAAAGTGACAATTGGAATATTTCATCTCCTTTAGTCAGTGAGTACTGGGATATTTACCTTACATTGAATTGAAAATTTGGGTACAAAAGATAATTTCTTTTATGGTACTGTTTTCTTTGATATCAATTCTTATTGGTGTTGGTATATTGAAATTTCTACATGACTTATCTTCTAATTTCAAATTTTTACTAAAATATAAAGGCATACGATTCCAGTTATGGTCCATAATGTCTTTTATTTAATAATTTCTTGTATTTTCCCTCAATTTTGAGTTTCTTAGATGTTTTCTTAAATAATAAATAAGGTGGAGTCTGGAGGGTTCTGTGGGAGACTGTGTAGAATGCGCCACCCAGTTAACTACATTATATGTAGTTTTCGTACTAACATCTACATTTTGAAGCGATTACGACTTCGTTTTATCAAAGACCTTTTTAGAATAGTTTTCTTTCTTGTTTATAATGACCTTTTTAACTACCGTTACTAGTCACTTTTAATATCTTAGTTTTAGATAAAGAGAATGAATTTCTTTTTAAATTATCAAAAAAACTTCACACTTCTAGAAAACGGTATTTTAAGGAAGAACTTCAGTTTTATGAACTCAACAGTCTTATTTACGATCAAAAGATGCATAATCTAATTTTATGCCTCCAGAACAGACTTGTTCTTTTATACTTTTGCAGCTGAAACACCTCGATGTTGTCAAGAAGGATAACAGCTTAACTGAAAAAGTTCTTCAGTAAAAACATATTTTCATTGCAAAATAACAGATAACTGTTATAATGCAGGTAAGGGGTACCTTTGTATCGTTGGCTAGTCTGGGTTAGCAAGCAGGCTTACAACAGTGTCATCAAGCCACCGCAGCTTTAAAGTAGTGGTCGACTTGGCTTCTATTTAGTTTAAAGGAAGGAAATCAAACCCTAAAGTTGTTCTGACTCGCTGCGATGTGAGACTTCAGCAGTTTCTGATGATGCTTTAAGAAATAAAGCAATTAGTACAAGTAGGGAATATGATATTGACTTTCCTACTGTTCTATTCACACGATTTAGCGAAACCACTGCGAAGCGTGTTCTACGTTGTAGCTTTGGTAAGTGCCTAACCTGATGTCTCCACGTGACGCTGAATGGTAACGCCGCGAGTCTCGATAGTGAAGGGACTTGCAATGGCGGCGAAATCAGGATTAGCTGTACCAAGTTGAGGTGAAGTTGGAAGAACTGATTGACTAAAGGTAAAGTGAAGTGGCTACCCCTGGACGAGCTGGCTTGAGAACAAGCGTCCTCGCTTCAGAATCCTCAGGGGGCCGACATCAAAAATGACGGCATGGGTGTGGCAAGCCCAAGTGACCCCTAGCCAGGGGAGACGAGCGCCATCTCCCCTTAATACGGTAATCGAACTTGATGCTTCAACGACTTGCACTAGGGCGTGAGTGCAGGAACGTCGCAAAAACGGAGACCCGGAACCGGTACTGACCACCTGGTTAAGAGGATAAGGCTCTTGAATCCTTTTCTTTAGAAAAACGAAGCGCATGAAGTACACTGCGATTGGGGGCAGCGGGTAGTTTTGGTCAAATGCCCGATACTTTGCGCAACCCCTGCTTACATGAGATTAGATGAATAAAATCTTTCAATGATTACAAGCAGGAGTGAAAGGCGTGTAAGCTTGAAAAGTGCAAGGACATACTGACTGACTCTCGCATGGACCCCAACGAGAGCAGCAGAGCCCTTTGTGATGTTTGAAAGAAAATTACCCTACTGAGGACAAATAAGGACCACGGTCCAATTGCGATCGGAGCTGAGCCTGTCTCAGTTCAAGACCTGATGCGCGGAAGTGCTAGGTCAAGGTATGTGTCGCCATGAGTACACCACGGCCGGCCAAGCTGCTTCGCTAAGATCGTGAACTGAAAAACGGACGGTACGGAAATCCTTTCTCCACTGAGATTGGGTGCCCTTACACAAGAGTCCGAAGTAAGGGATCGAACACGAGGCAAAACTTGACTGGTAGGCTGAGTGCCAAAGTTTGAAAGCTGCCAAGTCTTGAAAGATGTTAGAAAGAGGATCAACTCCAAATGGATTGAGCCCAGTCACGCCTGCATGCAGGTACTAACAGGTCATGGTAACTTCGGCACGAATCTAACTCGGTTCAGCTTGAAGGACAACTGTACCTGTGCCTGCGGTGACTCGGACACCTCAGAGCATCGACTCTCAGAATGTCCCAGAACGTTGGAAAGCCGAAAGCAGTTTATGAAAAGGACGGGACTAAAGGATTGGCCTGTGAACAACGAGTTCTTCGTGTCAAGTCNGCATCCAGTTGAGAAGGCAGTCCACGCTGATGGCCGTTCTTCTTTACATCCACGAGAGAGTGTGTACGATGGCTAACACCTCACTTATTGTTTTTGTTAAGAACGCGTGGCTCACATCCGGCTCGAAGGACCAAAAAATGTACGCTCGAAACCTTGTCGATTTGACTAGGCTTCGCAGTTATGTTTTATAGGGAGAGGACAAAGAAAGAAAAAATACTGCACTTAGGGAAAAAAGCCGGGAGGCATAAAAAAACCCAATTTATTAATGAAACAGAAACAAATACACTCCGGATTAAATGCACTGAATTAAATTGAATATTACGAACGTTAAATAATACACTGAATAGACTAAGAATAAAATATAATACAAAGATGTTAGCCAACGTGTGTGTGTGTGTGTGTGAATGCAACTCAGAGCTGCTCGTTGACGGCGCGTCGCTAACCTGGTGGTCGGCGCCTGGTCGTTCGCGCTGATGCGAGAGCGACGGTGTCGTGGGTGGCTGGGCCACTGATCGCGTGCGGCACGGATCACTTCGGTGTGTCCACGAGGACGATTTAGCGAAACCACTGCGAAGCGTGTTCTACGTTGTAGCTTTGGTAAGTGCCTAACCTGATGTCTCCACGTGACGCTGAATGGTAACGCCGCGAGTCTCGATAGTGAAGGGACTTGCAATGGCGGCGAAATCAGGATTAGCTTTTCCAAGTTGAGATGAAGTTGAAAGAACTGATTGACTAAAGGTAAAGTGAAGTGGCTATCCCTGGACAAGCTGGCTTGGGGACAAGCGTCCTCGCTTCAGAATCCTCAGGGGGCCGACATCGAAACTGACGGCATGGGTGTGGCAAGCCCGAGTGACCCCTAGCCAGGGGAGACGAGCGCCATCTCTTCTGAAGACGGTAATTGAACTTGATGCTTCAACGACTTGCACTAGGGCGTGAGTGCAGGAACGTCGCATCAAAGGAGACCCGGGGCTTGGCTTTACTGCCCGGCTGCGAGGTAAAGACTCTGACAACTTTTCAGAAATCTTAGCTGCTCGAATGGTGAGAGATTGAATGGCCCGCTGGGAGCCCGGGTCGATAGTTCGAGAAAATAATTCTCATATATAATGTACAAAATAAAGTTTCCATCCATGGATACCAAGGTATCCGGATGGAGCAAGAAGTAGATGAGCATGAAAAGAAAAAGAATAGAAAGAGCAATAGAAAGGCAAAATGGAGAGGAAGGAAGGAGAAAGGAGAAAAGAGGGAGAACTATTGAAAGCCGAGAGCCCCAAGGAAACGCCGTTTCTTCCAAAGGGAGCAATGCTGAAAACAAGAAGGAGTTGTTAATCAACCCCTCGACGCCTCGAGGAACTTCCCGAACGACACGCATCACTTGAAGCAGGTCAAATAAGGAAGAGAGAGGCAAAGATCAATTGAAAGTACAAATCTTGAACCAAATGAAAGAACTTCGAATATACCTGAGCAGATGCGACACGACGAATCAGTCAGAAGTACCTGCTCAAAACTTCGAAAGCCTGATGCCTATTGAAAGAGATCAATTGTCGTTCCTGACTATGAATGCATGCAGGGTTGTCCGTCCCCAGGAGGTTAAATTCCTACAATTAAATGTTGACAGGTCGATTAAGGTGACAGGAGAAGTATGTCAACTGATCTCTGAGAAGAGGCTAGACGTACTCCTGCTCCAAGAACCGGCCAAAAGGAAAACGGGCAACTCCTGGACGTGTACGGGCCTGGGCACAAATACGGTCATGGCCACCCGTTCCAGGGAACCATGGACAGCAGTCGTGGTCACGAACCCAAACTTCAGCGCTTTGTTCATACCGCAGCTAAGTAACCAATGTTGCGTGGTTGCGGAAATTACAGCTCCCGAGCTTTCGTTTTATGTCATTAGTTGCTATTTTAAATACAGTGATGACAGGGAGTTGCACCTAGCCCACTTGGACATGGTGCTTCGAAAACTTAAGGGGAAGCGTGTGGTAATAGGGGCTGACACGAATACTGAGTCATCTCTCTGGAGCCCAAGAGGAACCAATGAGGATGGTGAAGCCTTTGAAAACCTGGTAGCGAGCCGCGACCTGGCGATCCTAAATAAGATAACGGATACACCAACGTACGAGTCAAGGGAGGGGATATCTTGGATTGATGTCACCTTGTTAAGCTCGGCGTTGAATCCTAAGGTTTTTGACTGGGGAACGCAAGCGTCGTGGACAACTGGTGAACATAGATCAATATCGTTCAGCTTCAGGCCCCAGCAAAACGAGAATAAAAATCTGACTGTCAAATCTAGGTTTAACCTGCGCAAAGCAGACTGGGAAAAATTCGAAAGCGAATTGACCAGAATGGCAATTGAAAAACTTGAAGGTCTGGATACGAACGATGCTGATGAAATAGAAAAATATGCTCAAGAATTGGGAAGTATTGTAACAAAAGCATGTACGCATGCCATGCCAAGAAAGGGCCGTCGGAGGAGTCGAAATCCGTGGTGGAATGAAGAGCTGGCCAAAGCCAAGAGAAAACTAAATAAAACGCATAGAATGCTCAAACGATACCAGAACAACGCCCTGGTAGATGAGTACAGAGCACTATCAAGAAATTATAAAAAGATGATCCGAAATGCGAAAAACGAAAGCTGGAAGGACTTTATAGAAAAGGTGGGAAACGAAGACGTCTTTGGCCGCGTCCATAAATACATGGCAAATAAGAAAATTCCCCGCACCGCTTTCAGTGCCCTCCGAACCGATGACAATTATACTATGTCAAACCGCTCAAACTTTGCTCGACACCCATATACCGGAGGACGATAAAACCGACGACTCTCCGGAGCTTAGTCGCATGAGAAGAGAGGCGGCAATTCTACCAGAAACGGAAGATACCCCGCCTTTCACTGCACAAGAGTTATAATTTGCCGCGAGAAATTTGAAAAATGGTAAGGCGCCAGGAGTGGACCAAATAGAGGTGCAAGTTGTCAAAAGAGCAATTAAGCTCCTCCCGGACCAATTCCTGAAACTAATGAACGCCTGCTTGGAGAAAGGTAACTTTCCCCAAGTATGTAAAAAGGGACTGCTGACGGTCCTATTGAAAAGCTTCGACAAGGACCTTGCAGACCCAAGCTCATATCGCCTTATAAATCTTCTTCTGGTGAATGGTGAACTCTTAGAAAAACTCATTGTTAATAGACTAAACGAGGGAATATTGAGTTCTGGGGGCATCTCAAATCATCAGTACGGTTTCAGGTCAAAAATGTCTACGGAGGACGCCATAGTGGAACTGAGGCGCATAGTGGAAAACTCCTCATTTCGATACACCTTTGGCGTCTTGTTTGACATTAAAGGCGCATTTAATAACGTGAAGTACTCAACGGTCCTGGCAGCATTGAAAGAAAGGGGGTGCCACAAGAACATTTACCAGCTGTTAAAAAGCTACTTTGAAAATCGACAAGTCTCACTTGAGTGGGCATGTCGTTCTGCGTCTAAGGTTGCGACGAAAGGTTGCCCTCAGGGTTCTGTGCTTGGGCCCAGCTGCTGGAACCTTGCATTTAATCCACTACTTGAAAGACTAGAGTCAAAACCAGACGTGGAATTTCTTGCCTACGCCGATGATCTCATCGCAATTGTAGGCGGGAACTCTTGGAAAGAAATTGAGAAAAAAGGCCAAGAAGTTGTCAACGAAGTCATCAAGTGGAGCGAAAGTGTGAAACTAGAAATCTCGGAGAAAAAGACTGAAGGAATATATCTCAAGGTAAATGAATTTGAAAGAACCGGCCCAAGACCGAGGCCCAGGCCCAATAGGCCCAAGAAATCAAGGAAAAGAAAAGCCGCACCAATGTTACGAACACCGACAATCAAGGTCAAAGGCAAAAATTTGAAAGTAAAGAAAACCGTCAGATACCTGGGCATCATGATCGACCAGGGTATGAGCTTTCGAAGTCACTGCAAATACCTCAAAAATAAGGTGACTCCGCTCTTCCACAAGCTAAGGAGACTCGCAAACTGCACATGGGGTCTCAGGTATCCTACGTGCATGAGAATCCACCAAGCGGTTTTCGCCCCAACGGTCGCCTATGCAGCAGCGGCATGGGCAGATAAATGCACGGTGCACGACATCCGAATGTTGTCCAGTGCACAGCACATGACTCTGGTGTCAGCTACCCATGCTTATAAAACAACGTCAACGGATGCGCTATGTATCCTAACGGGCACACTTCCAATTGATCTTCTTCTCGAAAGCAGAACTGCCCTATACAACTTGAGGAAAGAAAATATGATCTCCTTCGGAACCCTCAAGGAAGTCAGGGCAGAAGAAGTTAGTGAAAAGCAAATAAAGAAAGAAGCCCTAAATGCATGGCAAATAAGATGGGAAAGCTCGACAAGAGGACGAGTAACTTACTCGTTCTTCAAAAACGTCAAAGTAAGACTCGACACGAAGTGGTTTGAAACGAATCATGCAAGCATCCAAATACTCACTGGACACGGTAACTTCGGGGCAAACCTAAATAGGTTCAACTTAAGAGATACGGATGTCTGTGAGTGTGGTGCGACGGATACCTCTGAGCACAAACTTGCAAGATGTCCTAGGGTGCATAAGGATCGAAAGGAATTTATGCAAAAACTGGGGCTTGACAGGTGGCCAGAGAGCAACTCGTACTTCGTGTCAAGTCAAGAAACCTTCATCGCTTTCTCGGAGTTCTGCAAAACCGTTATGGCAGATGCAGATACGAACTCAGGGTAAGTGGAAAGAAGGAAATGGTAGCAAATATGTTGGTCAAAAGTTGTGTACGTAGGGCCTCACAAAAGGCCTTAGGGATTTGCACCCCTACTCATTCGTAGCAGACGACGCGGCTCCAGGCGGGAGCCGACGGACACGCCGCCTCGAAGTATCCCCGTGGATGCAATCATCGTCAAAGCCGTCTGCGAACGGTTAGACCTGGAATGGCTAATCAAGAGTCGAGGCAGCTGGTGATTGTAACGAAAGTGTCTGGCCTGGACTCCAGCTGTATCGACCATAGAGATTCGATAAGATTTACCTTCGGGTCTCCTTGGAGATGCAGCTGGCATGAACCAACGGGCGTCTAGATTTTTCCAAGTTAGACCCAAGGCGGGCTTTGTGAAATTGTGGATGGGTTATTTCCAGATTCCCCTAGTACCTTTCAAGAGACTGCAAACTCCGTACGGTTGTGATCAGTTGGAAACGGGGAGCAGTGTCAGCCAATCGTTTGGAGAATATCACTGTGCGCTACTACGTGCGTCGCAACCCCTAATGTTCTATTCACACGATTTAGCGAAACCACTGCGAAGCGTGTTCTACGTTGTAGCTTTGGTAAGTGCCTAATCTGATGTCTCCGCGCGACGCTGAATAATAACGCCGCGAGTACCAGCAGTGAAGGGACTCGCAATGGCGGCAAAATCAGGATTAGCTTTACCAAGTTAAGGTGATGTTGAAAGAATTGATTGACTAAAGGTAAAGTGAAGTGGTTATCCCAGGACGAGATGGCTTGGGAACAAGCGTCCTCGCTTCAGAATCCTCAGGGGGCGGTCATCGAAAAATGACGGCACGGGCGAGGCAAGCCCGAGTGACCCCGAGCCAGGAGAGACGAGCGCCATCTCCTCTAAATACGGTAATCGAACTTGATGCTTCAACGACTTGTACTAGGGCGTGAGTGCAGGAACGTTGCATTGACGGAGACCCGGGGCTTGGCTTTACTGTCCGGCTGCGAGGTGAAGTCTCTTTAAACTTCCCAGAATTTTAAGCTTACACGGATGGTGAGAAAATGAATGACCCACTGGGAGCCTGGCCTCTAGTTCATGCTGATTATTTCTCACGATTATATAATAAACTGAAAGTCCATCCATGGATACTACGGTGTCCGGATGGAGTAAGAAACGGATGACACACCAAAATAAATAATGAAAGCGAAAGAAAGAGAAGGAAAAAGGAGTTGTGTAAGCAGCAAAAGAAAAGCTATAGTTGAAAGCACAGAGTCGAAAGGGGACCTCGTTCACCCCAAGCGATAAAGACTTGAAAGCAATGCGTGGGCAAAGAGCAAGCCCCCAATTCCCTCCCAAACCCTCTGCGTAATGCCTACTCCCAAGAGTGGCGGTCACGGGACGAAGGAGGGCAACAAACGGTCGGAAATGCTCATAGCGAATCGCCTAAGTGAGGTTCGCATAATCCTGAAGAGGTGTGATGCATTGCCTCAATCCATCTCGTCCTCTCAGGACCCTCGAAATGATTTAACTATCGAAAGCGATAACCTTGATGAAAGCGACCAAGAATCACCAGTGTTCAGAAGTATTTTCGAGACAGTTCAGCTTCTCAAGATCAATGTCCTGCAATTAAATGTAGGTAGATCTAATAAGGTAACTGGAGAAGTGAGGCAGCTAAACTCTACCAAAAGATTGGACATACTTCTTCTGCAGGAGCCTGCCAAGAGAAAGCTAGGAAAATTATGGAAATGTACTGGTCTCGGCTCTAACACGGTTATGGCCACCCGCTCCATGGAGCCTTGGGGTGCCGTTGTTGTAACAAATCCGCACTATAGTGCTCTGTATATTCCTCAGCTAAGTAGCCAAAGCTGCATAGTTGCTGAAATCACCACTCCCGGACTCCCATTTTATGTTGTTAGCTGCTATTTCAAATACGGCGATGACAGAGAGGTGCACCTTGCTCATGTGGACAAAGTGCTTAGAAAGCTTAAAGGAAAGCGGATGGTAGTAGGTGCTGGCTTCAATGCTGAATCATCGCTTTGGAGCCCAAGAGGCACCAACGCAGATGGTGAAGCTCTTGAACTGCTTATGGCTACCCATGATCTCACTGTCCTAAACAAGGTCACTGAACCACCAACATATGAGTCTAAGGGGCGGATATCTTGGATAGATGCCACCATAGCAAACTCGTTAATGAGCCACAGGATCTTTCACTGGAGAGTGCAGGAGTCGTGGACAACCGGTGAGCATAAGTCGGTATCATTCACGCGGAAGGTTCTAAATGCTGTAAGAATGGCTTTTCCCAGGATAAGGTTCAATCTTGACAAAGCGGACTGGGAAAGGTTTGCAATAAAACTCAGCAAGCTCTCAACTGAGAGACTGGACAGCCTTGAGCTAAATGGGACTGATGAAATAGAAAAATATACTCAAGCATTAAACAAAATCATATACGATGCTTGCATACAATCAATACCAAAGAGGGGTCATCAGAGAAGTAGAAATCCGTGGTGGAGTAAGGAGTTAGCGTTAGCTAAAAATAAACTGATCAAAATCTACAGGTTGCTAAAACGATACCATAACCCTGCCTTGGTGTATGAATACAATTCCCTGAGGGAGGAATATAAAAGAATGATCTACTTTGCAAAGAAAGAAAGCTGGCAGAATTTCGTCACGACTGTCAGCAATGACGACATCTTTGGCCGTGTATACAAAAACATGGCAATTAAAACCGTACCTCGATCAGCATTTAGCGTGCTAACAAACGATGACAGTTTCACATTGTCAATGACTGGAACGGCTGATACCCTGTTATACACTCACGTCCCAGACGACGGAAAAACTGACGACTCTCCAGAACTCAGTCAAATGAGGAGAGAGGCGGGTGTCCTGCCAGAAACGGACGACTCCCAGGCCTTCTCTGCTTTGGAGCTTAAGATTGCTGGCAGATGGCTGAGGAACGGTAAGGTACCAGGATTTGATCTCCTGGAGGTACAAGCTGTCAAACGAGCAGTAAAGCTACTCGAGGGACGATTCTTGGATCTGATGAACGCTTGCCTGGGTAAAGGATACTTTCCCCAGGTCTGGAAGAGTGGGTTACTTGCAATTCTACTCAAAAGTTTTGACAAGGACCTTGCAGACCCACGCTCGTACCGCCTGATCAATCTTCTTTCTGTGGCTGGTAAACTCTTGGAAAAGCTCGTCGCTGCAAGACTTAGCAACGATATACTAAACCCTGAAGGTATTTTAACTCACCAGTATGGTTTTCTCCCTCGAAGATCAACGGAAGACGCCATAGTAGAGCTCAGACGCTTGGTAAAGGAATCCAATAGTCGCTATACTTTTGGTATTTTTTTCGATATCAAGGGTGGGTTTGACAACGTGCAGAATTCGGCAGTTCTTGCAGCATTGAAAGCAAAAGGCTGTTCCAAGAACATGTACGAGCTCATAGTAAGCTATTTTGAAAACAGGTAAATCTGCCTTGAATGGGCCGATCAGTCCGCCTCAAAAATAGCAGCAAAGGGATGCCCCCAGGGCTCGGTCCTCGGACCTTGTTTCTGGAACTTGGCTTTTAACTCTCTGCTAGAAACCTTGGAAAATAAGCCCGACGTAGAGTTCCTAGCCTATGCCGACGATCTCATCACGGTAATAGGCGGGAACTCACGAAAGGAAATCGAAAAGAGAGGCTAGGTTGTAGACGAGGTCCTTGGATGGAGCGAAAAAGTAAAACTCGAGATCTCTGAAAGTAAGACCGCAGGCATCTATCTCAAAATCAATGAATTTGGAAGGACTGATTGTGGCGGAAAACCCAGGCCTGACAGGCCAAGGAAATCTAAAAAGAGAAAGGCGACTCCGCTAATGCGGACGCCGATAATGAAGATCAGAGGCAAAAGTTTGAAAGTTAAGAAGACTGTCAGATACCTGGGAGTCATGATTGATCAAGGTTTAAGCTTTGGCTCCCACTGCTCATATCTAAGAGACAAAGTGACGCCGCTTTTCCAAAAGCTAAGGAGGCTTGCAAACTGTACATGGGGGCTCAAGCTATCAGCATGCATGCGCATTCACCAAGCTGTGTTCGCCCCTACGGTTGCCTACACGGCAGCGGCTTGGGCGGACAAATGCACGGTACATGACATTCGAAAACTCGCCAGTGCGCAGCACACTACCTTGGTCACAGCGACCCACGCTTATAAAACAACATCAACGGATGCACTATGTGTAATCACGGGCACTCTCCATGTTGACATTCTCCTTGAAAGCAGAATCGCCTTATATAATCTGAGAAAAGGGAAACCTGTTTCCCTAGGAAATCTTAGAGATATCGAGGCCGATAACATAAGGAAGAAGGAAATAAGGGAGGAGGCCATGAACATATGGCAGGAAAGGTGGGATAGCTCGACAAAGGGACATGTAACTTACTCATTCTTGAAAGACGTCAAAACGAGGATCAACTCCAAATGGCTTGAGCCGAGCCACGCTTGTATGCAGGTACTAACAGGTCACGGTAACTTCGGCACGAATCTAACCCAGTTCAGCTTGAAGGACAACTGTACCTGTGCCTGTGGTGACTTGGACACGTCGGAGCAACGACTCTCAAAATGTCCTAGAACACTCGAAAGCCGAATGCAGTTTATGAACAGGATGGGGCTGAGGGTCTGGCCTGTGAACAACGAGTTCTTCGTGTCAAGCCCAGAAGTCTTCAAAGCCTTCTCAGAACACTGTAAAAACAATGTTAAGGACACTGACTCTGCAGAATGAGTAACCCATAGTAGCAAATATTGAAAGCTGAAAGCTGGGTGTAAACGGCTCATAGGGTACAGCCGTCAGGGAGTTGTGCCCCTGCCCGTATCACAGCTAATCGCGTTGTTCCAGGCGGGAACAAGCGGACGTGCCTCCGCGCTGGTGCCCCGTGGACACGATCGTCGTAAAGGCTGTCTCCAAACGGTTGGATCTGGAATGACCAATTAAGAGTCGGGGCAGCTGATGATCGTGACTAAAGCGTCCGCCTCGGTACCCGAGCTCACCACTCATGCAGGCTGATAAAATGTATCTTCGATCGACATGAAAGGTGTGCTTGACACGACAAAGCGAGCGCTTCGATTTTTCCAAGTCAGACCCTTGGCGGGTCTCGCTATTCGCAGGTGGTAGTGCTTCTTAGATTCCCTTAGTACTATCAAGAGGTTGTGAGCCCCTTTTATGGTGTGCAAACGGCCGGGAACGGGGAGCAGCGTCAGCCATCGAATGGAGAACATAGCTGTGCACTTCTACGTGCGTCGATTTCCCTCTGTTCTATTCACACGTGGAACAGGGATAATGCGTTGTTCTGTTATGTCTGCAATAAATTTGAGTCACAAAAATTTTGTAGGCTTATTTTACAATACAATGATAAAAATAAATCTGTTTTTATAATATCAATTGCAAGTTGTGAAAGTTATATGTAATTACCCAACAGTATCTGTGGCAAGTGTAGAAATGTGTTAAATCATAAATCATCTAATGTAAGTACCAAAAATTCTATAAAATCTCCTGCTGTGTGGAAAAAGCCTTAAACGTGAGCATAATGCCACATTTGCAGTCAAATTCGAAGGTATGTTAACTTAAAATTGGGCTGTGCATAAAACCTTTAATTTTTACTCCACTAATGATTAATGATATTAATGTTCTTTCAGAAAGTTATTTCAAAATAAGTTTTTTGAGTACTGTAGCCAGAGATACAAATTAAACGTAAGTTAATAAGGTAAGTAAAGATTCAAATAGAACCAAGACAGGCTCTAATTTAAATTCTGATAACGATGATCATTTCAAAAAATAATGGCCAATAAACTTATGGGATGAAAAAAATCTGAAAAAAGACTTCTTTTCTTTTTCTAGGAAAAAAAAATTTATATCTATTATACATAAGTACAAGGTCTTATAATTGTTTTAAAAACAAATACTTACAAGCGTAAAAAATGGAGGGTTCTTATCAACTCACTGACCTACAGTCTGAAAATAGTTCTTTTTTACAATACTGATGCCTTAACTTTAATACTGATAGTATATTCCGTGAATATCAATATAAAACATTAATTGTCAAAGCTGGTACTTTGAAAAATTAAATATATAGAACATAACTGGCAAATTAGCGGAGATCTAAATTTTCCTACATTTTTTTTGGCCAGTGAAGTGGTTTCACAAGTCATCCTTGTTTTTTATGATATTAGAATAGTTGAGATTGTGAAATGTATTATATGAACTACAAATGGACTGCTCGGGTATATTTAGTTCCTATTTCAGAAAATATTCTGAAGGATCCTTCAGTATTTTGGAGAATATCGTGGGTGAACCTTCTGCCAGGGCTTGAGGATATGAAAGGTGCAAAGCAGGTCACGAAAAAATGAGGCAAGACTTGCAAAAAAATCTTCTTTATTTATTCATACAAACAAGAAAAAGAAGAGTACGTGGTATTGTTTGTTCATAGTAGAGTCATGTGCTGTCGTCGTCAATGGTCAAACGCATTGTGTCTAGGCCATGCTTACTACCTAAAGGTAGGCACAGTAGGAAGAGTGGAGGTTCAAAAAGGCTGGCGTCCCTTCTTGCTCCCACGCACTACCACATCGTTAGTGGGATTAGCCGTTGTTTGCGATGCGAAGCTTGATATTTAATTTGGTCAGCTGGTGTCACCACCGGAACTCACCCTCCAGTGTGGTTTGTTAAAGGCCAAGAAACAAACAACAATCCTCGTTTGACCTTGGACAGTGGATGAGTTAATCCGGGTATGGGCTGGGAGGCTGGCAGAGCTTGAGAAAGGGCTGGTGATAGGCAAGGGGCTGGCACCGGCCATGGAGCTTGCTCTCCAGAGCAGTTTGCAGCTGATTGTGGGGTTTGAGAAACTAATTCTGTAAATGGTGGCCCTGTTTGCTGTGAGGGAGTGGTGCTGTCAGGTTCTGTAATGAAGAAATCGTATCTCTTTTTGGTCTTGGAGAGCTTCCTTGAAAAGAAGCTGAGTGGCCTCCAGGTGATACGTGGGTACTCCTTCTGTAATGTCGTGCAGATAGCAATGGTGGATGCGTCAGTCCTCAAGGCGATCGGGGCCTTCTTCCTGAGAAAGCTAGTAGTGGCCACTTTTACTAAAGCTTCCTTGCATTGTTGAAAAAGGGTGTTGGCTTCAGGCGTCCAGACCAGCGAGGCCTTCTTGCTTTTAGGTGGTAGGTTTTTCAGCAAGTCGTTCAGCAGGGTCATGGTGTGGGCTGCTCCAGGTATGCAGCGTCTGCAAAAATGAACCATGCCTCGAAAACATCAGAGTTTGAAAGAGTTCTCTGGCTTAAAACTATCCTTAATGTTTTGGACTTTGTGTGTAGAAGGCTGGATTTCGTTAGTAAACACGACATATCCTACTTAAGCAACCTGTTGCTGACACAGGACGCACTTCTGCAGGTTGGCGCAAAGAGTCGCTTTTCACAAAATGTTAAAAAGCTGACGGAAGTGCTGAAGGTGACGTTCGTGTTCCTCAGAAGCCACGTTGCTGCTAGAGGCCTTGTTCGATGGTTACGTTATGGGTGCCAAAGGTGGATATTGGTGTGGCGTTGGTGCAGCAGCAAGATGATAGAGTCAGAATCGACCAGAAAGTGCCCTCGAGACTCACGGTCATAGAGGGGCAGGCGGTTTTCAGAGAGTCCTTAGTGGGCTGCCTCTGAAACTTAAGCCAGAAAAGGCCCTACTCGTTTCCTGGGCTGGACTAGGTATAGTTGCAGGGTACGCAGCAGTTCCTGGCAGCTGCCCCAAACTTCTCGTGAAAATAGCATTAGTCTGGGTTAGTATCTGGATCTGATTCTCAGCCGTGGGAGAGTGATCCAGACTAGATACGGCTGCATGACGGTTGCCTATCTAAGAACAAATCGTTGAAAAGTGTTTGCATCTCAGTGACCTCTTGTGCCAGGCTATATCTGGCAGTAGTGATCGGTGGTGCTGGTAGTGCGGGTGGTGGGGTACAGCGTTCATGGTAACCAGTTCGTCCAAGGTGACCGTTTTCATAATCTGGAGGATGGCGTTATTCTATGAAGGACAAAAGTCAAGTTACCGTATCTTGAGGATTTCATCTCTCACCTTACCAGCTGCAAGGCTCTTCATTTGGTGCAGGAGATAAAATGACTTAGCGTCTGCCAGCTGTAGCTGCCCAAAAAGCTTCCACATTTAAGCACCCACAGAGTTCTGAAAGCAAGACAAGATCGCTGTCAAGACTAATTTAAAAAGCACTGTGGCCGGAGGATGGCGATGATATCCGAGAGCTCGATCACTGCTGCCCCACCGAGGGTGTCAACGATGTAATGTATCGCTGACTGTCATCGGTGACGACAAAATCCTTGAGGATGATCTCTACTTGGGCGACCCATACGGTGGGTGCTTCGTTTCAAAAGTAAGGGATCTTTGGGTCAAACATGGTGGTGGTTGTACGTTGCTGTTTCTAACGCTGGGTGGGGGTCAGATTTTGCTGTTGCTGCTCCTCTTGTCACTCTAGACGACGCACAGTGGATCTTTTTCGAAACTTTTTTTTTCAAAATCTAATACCTCATGAACGAAATAAGATATTGACACGATTCAAAATGGAACTTAAAGCTTTTGGGCATAGGAATAAAGGAAAAATATAAAGAAGTTATGAGAATTACATGTTACAGTGTACCGTCTATTTAAAGTTGGTGCTCTGATGAAAAAGTCCTAATATTATAATACTAAGTAGCTTGTAAGAATAGCAGACGATACATACAAATATACAAAGCATATATTTTCTTATATTTTTTGCTGCCTTATCTTAATTTTACCCTTACAGCGTTATATAAATCAAACATAACCTTAAAATTTTAATTTTACTTTAAGAAATCGATTTCTTATTATTAAAACTTGTGTTTATTGTGTTCATACTAATAGTATGATAAAAAAAAGTACTATTCAAGACTTTCAATATAGTAATCTAGTGCATACATTAGAAATGACTTCAAATTACGCTGTCTTGGAAAAATAAGACATCGACATAACCTAAAAAAAAAAAATTAAAAAAAAAGAGAAAATCGACTTTTAGTTTTGATTCTTACCTATAGTGTCACTTCAATGTAACAAAATTGCTATTTACAAATACAATGCATAGAATACTGTACAATGATTGTTACAAACTTTAAATGAGGATGTTCAAGAAACGTAATACCCAAATGTAATCTTGAAAAGATAAGTTTAATTGAAAATAATTTGTTTTGTAGTTTTAAAACCATCACTAAGGAATAAAATGTGCCGTTTTGTGCGGATTCTGTGAAATCCTATGCAATCCAAATTTTGACAAACAATTTTGATCTTGACAATAAAAAAAACCCGATTTAATTATAAGAATACAACTCAAGTTAAAACAATCTATTTTACAGTATTCTATGCATTGTATTTGTAAATAGCAATTTCGTTACATGGAAGTGACACTATAGGTAAGAATCAAAACCAAAAGTCGATTTTCTTTTTTTTATTTTTTTATTTTTTTAGGTTATGTCGATGTCTTATTTTTCCAAGACAGCGTAATTTAAAGTCATTTCTAATGTATGCACTAGATTACTACAGTAATAGTCTTAAACAGTCCTTTTTCTATGATACTGATGATGAACACAAGTTTTAATACTAAAAAATTGATATTTCGAAGTAAAATTAGAATTTCGAGGTTCTGTCGAGGTCTCATTTCTCCAAGACAGCGTAATTTGAAGTCATTTCTAATGTATGCACTAGATTACCATATTGAAAGTCTTGAATAGTACTTTTTTTTATTATACTATTAGTATGAATACA
Source organism: Copidosoma floridanum (assembly GCF_000648655.2). The sequence goes on from NW_019379588.1 coordinate 228,508, forward strand.
ATAAACACAAGTTTTAATACTAAGAAATCGATTTTTTGAAATAAAATTAAAACTCTGAGGTTATGTTTGATTTATATAACGCTGTAAGGGTGAAATTAAGATAGGGCAGCAAAAAATACAAAAATATTTTTGCTTTGTATGTTTGTATGTTTCGTCTGCTATTCTTACAAGCTAATTAGTATCATAATATTAGGACTTTTCCATCAGAGCACCAACTTTAAATAGACGGTACACTGTAACATGTAGTTCTTATAACTTCTAAATATTTTCCCTTTATTCCTATGCCCAAAAGCTTCAATTTTCATTTTGAATCGTGTCAATATCTTATTTCGTTCATGAGATATTAGATTTTGAAAGAAAAAATTCGAAAGAGGTCCACTGTGCGACGCTGGTAGTTCTCATCGCATGGCCTAACCTCGTTCTCCATGTCTCCCAGTGTTACGATTGTGGTGGTGACGGTAACGTGCATGTCATACAGTAGGTGAGTGCACGTTGGTGTAACGAACAACAACAGTGCATAGATGACTGTTAAGACAGGTTCACGTTGGCTCAACCAAGCACATACTGATTAAACACACACACACACAAAAAGGATAAAGGCAGGGAAGCTGTAGGAGTACTAACGAGGCGAGGTAGTGCAAAAAAGCAGCAACATGTCTGCTACGAACAAGACGGCCAGCTTTGTATTGCGACGAGCTTTCTTTTGGGCATACAGCACTGCAATTCATATGGCGATGGCACATGGGAAGATATAATTATCTGGCTTGTCCTTCCCTCACTTTTCTACATGTAAAAGATAGTTACGTGAGTTTGTACTCAAGTTGTGAGGCAGAAAAGTTATAACGATTATTCTTCCTGACTTGTGGCACTTTCTACGGCTCTACTTACCTTAATTGTTGGAAAATCCTAGCAGGATCACCACTTTGGGAAATGTCATTTGATGAGCCTTTCCCCAATGCTCGAGGACATCAATGGTGCAAAGCAGGTCACGAAAAGATGAGGCAAGACTTTCAGAGAAATCTTTTTTATTCATTCATGCAAACAAGAAAAGGAAAAGTATATGGTTTTTTCCGTCCATACGTAAGGCACGTACGGTCGTCATCGATACTTGAACGCATTCTGTCTAGGCCAAGCTCGCTACCTAAAGGTGAGAACACTGAGAAGAGTAATGGCTCAAAAAGGCTGGCGTCCCTTTTCTTTCGAACACGCTATCATACTGTTCGTGAGATGAACGGTTGTTTGTGGCATATAGCTCGATTTTGGCTTTGGTCAGCTAGTGTCACCATAATACTACTTAGAAAAATTTTTCATCCTTTACACTACATAAAGCTGGGCTTAATGAAGGTACTTTTTGAGGATTTCGACAAAAAAAATGAAAAAAGGATCATCTGTAACCAGTTTTTAATCAAATCCAACGCTTAACTTAAAAAAAAAACTTTTGATAGACCCAATATTTTTAAGCTTTTACTTGTTACTAAATTTATTCAGTCAACAAGTACTGGACAAAAATTGCTTTAGTTAGTTTCAAAAGTATAGTCGATAATTTCTTAGGCAATAAAAAAAATTTCAACTACAAAAAATGAATAAAGGAGCTGCTAATAAACTACAAGACACTTTGTTACTTGATAAGTTCAAGATTACACTATCTCAAATCTTATCTAGAATTTTTCCTAAGAGTTTCAAAGACAATAGAGAGGTGCAAGATTAAATTTCATTGGAATATTGAGATAATGAAACAGGGCTATCAGGGAAAATGGTGTGTCAATATTTTAGCACACTATTGTTACTACTAAGAGGCAAGGAGACTCACGTTAATTAAGTACCCTAAAAGAAATAGTTATCTTCTACGTTCATCCTTATGTTACTCTAAGAGTAGAGTGGAATCAAAGATATATATGATACTTCAGATCAATGAAGAATTTAATTTATTGATATAAGAGCTAAGGGTAATCTTAAACTAGTAAAGTAAACAAATTACTTACAACAAATCGTTAGAACTTGAAGTGTTGAGCAACAAATAGCTCACTCATGTGATCGCCTTATTAACACACACTTAAATACCGTCACATTTATTAATATTTAAATCTGTTTCATGCCCATTTGTCAGTTGTTTAATACTATACAAAATATCAACTTATACCCCTCAAGCTTAAGTGCTAACTTCTAAAGGGTATCGTGTTGGTCTAATCTTATTCCTTGGTTCGATTATGTCATCTTTCTCATGTACACTAAAAACAACTTGTCTGGAGAATTTTACATCATCCACCATAAAGCACAGAAATTGCCTCATCTGACTACCATTTATTCTGGGCTCTGCAGAACTCCCTTAGTGGTGTGAGGTTGGCTTTAAGATAAGCTTACGAAAATCAATTGATTTAGTTTTTTGTACCATAACCTCAGAAGTTCTACAATGATGAAATTATTGTTCAAGCATAAAAGTGGTAAAAGTTCATCAATCAAAGTGACTCGCCATTTGAAATTACACACAGAAAACTGAACTGGTTCTTTTTGCCCATGTCGTCAATATATCGCTGATTAGTAATAAAAACTTAAATTAATAAGTAAGCTTTGCAAAACGTAAAATAAATCGAAATGACTTTTTTTCCAACCCTATATCCGTAATATTCACGGTTCAGAAGCGATACTAATGAGAATAAAAATAATAGTAATAGTTTTTTTATTCGTAATTGTAACAGAAACAATGATAATAATAATGTTAAAAAAAAAATAATAACGACAAAACCAGTGGACAGTGAGTGCTTAAGTACCCAAGTATAAAGTTATACTTTAATCAAATTATATGGTAAACAATATGATTTTGAGTTTAAAAATACCTCCTATAAAACAATATTGTGTACGAAGGTGGTGCAATTATCGTGGTAATGAGTATACCTACGTTAATTGGGTATGATTTGAATTAATATGTAATGAGCTAACGATTATAAACAATATATTTCAGCACAATACAATAAAAATAATATATAGGCTGGGCAGTTCAACACTGTGCACTTTCATCGAATATTCCGGTGATTTAAGAACAACATTCTACTGCCTACGATAATAACATCTGTAACATCATGCTCACATCTATCACGTACGACCCCAAGCTTATTTCTCGTCCATATTTAATACCCAAAATAAAACTATACATAGAAAATCAAGAAAAATTATCCTGTAGTATGGTTTTCTTTAATAGGGTAGTATTACATGCCAGTGAATGTCCCTTCAGGACGCTCATTACACATAGGTTTTTTGACAAATATTATTCAAACGGCAAACGAATATCAAAATAGCAAAAAAATACCCAAAAAATTGCAGATTTTCTGATTGTACAATTGTTTAATGTATGATAAATTAAAAAAAAATCAGTATTAAACATGTAACCACATGAAAAAATTACATCAAATGTCATTCATACGATTTATTGGAATCTCCTACTTCTTTGGGTACAAAAGGTTACTTTGTAGATAGACCCAAAAGTTAAATTTTAAATAAATTTAGAAAGAAGATATGAGGTATGCTTTGAAGCATCTTAATACACATCAGTACATCCACATAGGAAAAATAATTGCTAGATTTACTGCACTTATTAGCATTCCTGTTATTTCTCAAATAAAAAGATTTCAAAAGAGTCAAATACAATAAAAATTAATTATTGTATTTGTACAGTACAGTACAAAAAAATTTGTTGTAATTTTTGAGAATTTTGAAAAAATACGAAAGAACTGTACAAAAAACTATATATTTATTGTAAACATAAAAAATTGAATACGTAGAAATAAATATTTATTTATGATTTGAAAGGATGTCCCGCTAAAATATAGTAATTGCCTAGTTTTAAAAAAAAAAATTTTAAAAAAAGAATTATTTTATGAAGTATATTTTTTTTTAATCTAATCTATAACGAAACCAAATAAATGAGTGTACATTAACTAAAAATTTCTGTGAAAAATAAGTTGAAAACTGTAAGATAACATGAAGTAATTGGATACCCTATGTTGGGCCTGCTCATAGCAAAGTAGATAAGGGCTGTGGCCAAAAATTAAGAGGTTGGGGGTTCAAATCCTTTTGAAAACTGTTTTTTTTTTATTTTTCTTAGAGTTGTTTGGAAAAAAAAAAAAAATTGAAAGTACGTCATTAAGGGTAGGTCAAAGGGGGAGAATCAAGCAAAACCCACTTTCGTGACATTTTTTCTCAAGGTCAAAATATGAAATCGTTTATTTCCTCCCGCGCATAACGTGCCTATAGAAGTATAACTTGAAAAACAATTAAAACAATAATAATCACAAAAGTAATAATAGTAATAATAATGATTGCTAAGAAAATAAAAATAGTAATAATAAAAATAATTACGACCGTGAGAATAATAAGAGTCGTTATTATAATAAAGACAATGGTAATATTAAAAATAATAATTTTATTAGGTCTGTCACAAACTTATATAATTATGTTTATTGACAGTTTTGACTAATTACATTGTTTCAAAAATAGTTAAGAATGTTTGGTAAAATTTTAGCCAACTTATTTTCCACTGCTAGTCATCAAAGAGGGAGTTAGTTCATCGTGTTCTAGGGACTTGAAACTGTTGTTACCTTTGTTGTAGGCAGCAGTACAGACTTTTCTTCTTTTCTTTACTGAGCAAGGAAAACGGAAATAGCCAATAGCTAGCTTTCTCGTTCTTCTCTATACATTAGGAAAAGGGCACAAAATTAATAAGGTTGTGAAATTAGGCTATTACAGATGGTTTACAAAATCGGTAGTGCAAAAAAAAGTGTAACTCAAAAAGTCATTCATCCGCAAAAATAAATGGTTTAAATCGAATGAAAGGTTAACAATTTCTTTTTGATAACTTTACCGTACTTAACACCCTTATATAAATACTAAGCTATTACCAAATGAAGTCTGCAGGTATTTGTTTTAGCAACTTAACTGTATTTTTCCTATATCTTGGTCCATACGTTTTAATTCTTGATTATTTTAGCGTTAAATCTTATAATTAAGTGCAGCTAATCTCATCAAAAATTCTGCATCGACTTATTGATTTATAAAATTTAAATCGTGTATTTGTACATAAGACAATATGAGTTTTTCATTTCCAGTCGGCATAGGCCAGCATATATGTATAAGAGTCATGTTTAATCTTAATACAGCAGCTATGAGTGGTCTCGCATGTAATTTACTATTTTCCAGATTCATATTAGTTCTTGTATTACTAGTTGTTGTATCAGCTTTTTCATTAAATTTTTATTAAAACATAGGTATTGGACTATTTAGAATTTTCCAAGCGATCCTCTTTCTTATAAAACAGCAAAAATAGGAGCATTATGAAACAAACACAATTAAAACAATTAAAATATAGTTATCACATCAAAAGAGTAAAGGATTACGACGCACATATAGACTCAACAGACTCAGAAATAGAAAAATATTTAGGTTAAAGACCTCGTACGTGTGAGCTTTAAGAGGAGCAAGGCAAAAAATCACAGATATCAATTTTATTTAGAAAAACATTAATAGAAAAACTTAACAATTTACTTTTTGTTCTACTGATCTAAGCATATAAGAAAAAATATGAAAATAATGTAGACTGCATTGTCTTTTAAGGTATAAGTTAAATAGTTATACAACAATCGTAACCATCCTCTTAAGTTAATGACATACTTATTAAAATTGGAAAGAGTAAATTTTTGCCAACTTTAGACACAAGCTCTGCATTTTTATTAGTCCCTTTTTGTATCGCACTAAGGTAGTTCTTCATTGACGTGCCATCCCTTTAATTAAAAAATAAAGACTGCCACATTTCAAATAATCCTAAGAAATATAACAAGAAAGCATAATCTAAGTGACAATGTAGTAAACTACATAGACAATATTATTGTATTCTTAAAAATTTTCACACAGCACATAGATCATTTAACGTTTTCGGTAGATGCAACACAACAAGATGGGGTTTTAAATTAAAATTTTCTAAATGTACAGTTGCAGCTAACTCAGTAAAATATTTGAGTCATGTTACTAACGATAACTTAGTTTGTTAAAAAATAATTTGATTGCAACGAGAAATTTTTCAACTGCAAAGGTGCAAGAAAGTGTCAGGAAATGCCAATTTTTGTAATAAATATATTCCTAAATCAACGATATTACTCAACCTACCTTATAATTTATTAAGAATGGAAGGACAATTTGTTGGAACAAAACACTGCCAAAAGTCATTTATGGAAATGAAAGAATGGCGGTGCTCTAAGCTTACATAAGAGACATTTAATAAAAATTTGCTCTAACACGTTTATACAGATAAAGGTTTCGAAGGCATGTGAGCATTTTTTAAACAAAAACAACTTAACGACAAAAGATTATCACTCACTTATTTTCTGGAAAAACTAAAGAAATGCCAAAAAAAAAAGTTCTATTTTCAGAATGTTTGTCAATAAAATAGAAAAAGGTTGATACTGCAACACTAGTTACTAAGTTAATCATTCACAGTGTACTTTCATTACAAACATTTAGACAACGAACATCAAAGCAAGAAGAGATTAATAATAAGAAGACCTAATACATTCCTTATCACCGTAAGGTTTTGGAATAAAATACTTGACCAGAAAACAAAACGTTACATTATACTATGTTAGTAGAACTTTACTTTTAAAACTAGTTATAAATGATTTTAAACAATTGTTAACTGTCAATACACTAAAAGGGGTAGATATTGTAACCGATAAAAACCAAAGTTAGAAACACTAATATAATAAGTTACTTTTAAATTGAGATTTGCAATATAAAAATGCAAGTACCAAAGAAAAAGTCGATTTATCACAATATGTTAGCAACAATTTTATTAAAAAATTAACGATTATTACTGTCACATGTCAATTAATCAAATAAAAAACAAAATCACACCAGTCTTTGTTAGTAACAATTTTATAAAAAGGATACAAGATACTGGTAAGAATTTGTAAACTTGTATCAACAATAAATCAAAAGAACAGATAAGAACTGGACTTCTGTATCATGTTGGACTTGCAAAAAAACCATTTGAAATCAAGTCTATTAATGCTATAAAAGAATTTTTAGGTTCTTGCTCTACAAGAAAGTACTTGCATGTACTCATCGATGATTTTACAAAATATGCATACAGATAAACAATGCAAACAGTTTTATAAAGCTATTAAAAAAAAAAAAAAATGATGGAGCAATATCACTATATCAATACCCAGAGGTTCTTTCAGCTGGTTACAAGAAATTTTTTTGAAGCTAGAAAGCTAGAACCTTTAAATAATTTTTACACCTGCAAAAACTCTATTTTCAAGCTATCTAAATTAGAGACCCAACCAGACATTATTTTAAAATATATGGTGCAAGATAATTAAGAATCTATGAAAAATGGCATTCTTAACTATAACACATAAGTGAACAAGAAGAAACAACGAAGCTGAACTTATTGTGACAGGTTTCATTTCAATATACTGAACAAATGAGAAAAACACAAGGATAACTAAAAAAAAATAAAATTGTCACTTGAAAAGATAGCACAAGTTTAAATAAGTGTACAAAACAACACGACAGTAAAAAAAGATATTACCCTAAAGTTCATGTAGGTAAATTGCTATATGTTGACAACGATAACGAGCAATGTGAATAAAACTTGATGAATTGCGAATCAGTCGATTTAAAATTTTAACGACATTATCGAACTCTATAAGCAAAATGTATAAAGCATATAAGGAACTTAAATTGCTATTTTTTAAGGTTTAAAAACTCGTATTGTTAAAAGTACAAATTAACAATATTAAGTATTCATGCACAATTATCAATGCTCTAATAATGAGACGAAAGCTAAAACTAATGTTGTATAGACAAGTAGTCCAAAATAAACTCTTGTCAATGACACTTGATAGAATTCTAGTTTAATATAGTGTCATGCTGGGTACAGAAGGCTTAAATATTGTTTTATTGACAGGTTTTTTACTTAGAAATATAACTAATATAACTAGATTTGTTACTTATTTACTCAATATTTTACATAAAAATATTAAGCTCATTTAATTCTGTTTGTTGCCTATTAAAATAGCATATCAGTTGACATACACATGCACAAGCATGCGCGCACGCGCACGCACCCATACACACACACACACACACACAAAATACAGAAATATTGGATATTTATATATATATTCCGACATAATCCAAAATTCTCTAGCCCCATATTTAGTCCTCCACACGCCCCACCACAGGAATTTTCTGGCCTCCCACCGCCCCCACAGCTCCCACAATAGTTTAACATGCCAAGCATGAGAATAAAATTCTCATACCTAATTGCTCTTAACGTATTTACTCTGTCCACAGTCCGAAAACTTTTAAGCTTATTTTTAAATCATTACACTTAGCGTCTGCATATTTGCAAGTTACACCAGCTAATAGCTTTAAAAGGTAGACAGTATAAGATATATTTTATTAAATTTTAATCAAGAGATTTCAATAAACATGCATAAGCATAGTACAATGTGTACTTACTACCCAAAGTTTTATTAAAAATCAAATCCTCAGAAATATTATGGATGTTTAAAAACACAACTTTCTTTTATAAGTTATGCTTAGCAGTCTGCTATCAGAAGACAAACCTATCGTTTAGTTTCACATATTAGCACAGGTATTGCTGCTATCGCTTTTTTAGATTTGGCACGTATTAGATCTTGCACTATGCCTCTTCTGATACTGCTGCTGCGTGGTAAAAATCGTAATGTATAATATCCATGTTCATTAATAGTTTTAATTAACGTTATGAATGCTTATGAGCGAAACTACCAAGGGTTTCATTAGAGCCTAAGCTTTCTTATTTTTAAATAGGGGGTTGGCACGCAGAGCGTGAGGGGAAATGGCCCCACTATTATATATATAGTTGTTGCAACTTATGTAACCGTAGATCATGCAATATCAAGAACCATAAATGCTGATGCAAGAGATTCACTACTCACATTCACTGCATATTTACTAGTCAAGATGCTGATGCTACCTGTTAATAAAGTCACTAGGTCTCACTTTTATTCAATTAACGATTTATTTACTGTTTCTAAAGTTATGTGTATTATTTGAACGCGTAGAAGCTTTTGTACGGTGTTGGTACAAAAAATGCAACATAATTCAATGATGTGCTATGATCTTTTTACTTCTACGTCAAAAGAAATAAACAGTAATGTTTTTAAGAACAAAGTAACTGAAGGTGACTTTACTACTTATGCTGCTAAAAAACTGTACGTATTTAGAAAAAATTTGCAATACTAGTAATAAGCAGGACTACCGAAAAAAATTATTTGAAAAATCCAAATATCGAAGAAACTAGAGTACAAGAAATAGTCAAATATACGAAACAGCGAGAAAATTAAAAAATGACATAACAGTTAACGAAGAAGTTATTTCTAGTGAGTCAACCAGATTGTTTTTTGTATCAACCAGTTACTAAATAGCTATATTAATAACATTTAAATGAAACTACTAGAAAATTTTTTTTAAGCTAACCTACTGCATTAACAATTTCAAATTTAAAGGTGCAACCAAGTCGTTTTAAAAATACTAGTTGATGCGAAAACTACCACATTTAATGTGTCAAGAATTTTTTCTCATTAAAAAGTTTTTAAACAATTTATATTTTTATTATTCTTTCTTTTTTTTCTATATTTAACATTTTACAGTGACATTTTTCACACAAGTGTTTTCTCTAGCTAATAATTCTATCTTTAATTTTTCCATTTGCTTAATTTTTTTTTTTGCATTTCTTTAGTCATTACGTAGTATATAAATTCTATAAAATTTTCTTATTGTTTTTTAGTTCATGTCTTTTGTTAAATATTATTTTGTTTCTGTTTTTGTTCTTGTTCGTTTTTTTTTTTTTTTTTTTTTTTTTTTTACAACAGTACCTCAATATTGTAGGATTAAGAGTCCATTGTTAGAATAATAAACTTAACTTCAATCATTCTTTTACTTTTTTTCCTCATTAAAAGATAAAATATTAAAAGGTTTTAAAATAGTCGTCGTTTTCGTACTAACCCAATTAATATAAATAATTGATCTGAAATAATTAACATCTACTTATGGAGGAAAAATAATTTATCTTGATTTTCGAAAAAACAAAAAGATACTATAATCGTACGAATTATTTTTAAACTAATTAGATAGTGTTTCATATTTTATTGTGACTTACATTATGAAAAATTAAAAAAACTTTGACGATACTATTCATTATTATTTTACTAACAGATTACTCATTTCTTTCATTTTTAGTTTTGCAAAAACATTTTATAACACGATCTCTTCTCTGAGAGATGTGTAAACTACCCAATACTATAACTTACGTATAACCACAGTTACGACGGTTGGGATAATTTTAACAACGTCTCCTTTGGTTTTTCTGACTTTATTTAAATTAAAAATTTTGACATGGAATTACTATTTCTTAACTGTTTCTCATAAATGCATTATTAATAACGTTTTCAAGGATTATAAAAGAACATGCATCAACTAGAACTATATAGTAATCTTTGAACCTGAGTTGCAACAAAGAAGTCTTAAATTTTAAGAAGGTTTAAATTTTTTAGTTATAAAGAAGAGTCATGGTATTTTTTATAAAATTATTTTTAATGGTGTGACAACTATTTTATACAAAAAAAGTAATGATATACATAAAAACGATGACTGAAAAATTTTGCACGATGCTTGCAAAAGTTATTTATGACCATAAGATGGAATTGCTATTATTCGTAGAAATAATGTAGTTATGCAACTATTATAGATAAATTTTACAAACAACCCTTTCGAATTCTTATACTCTGTTTTTGATCATTTATAGTATCAAGAAGATTTAAAAATTGCTCAAGCTTATCATAGTAAAATTTTACTATGCGTCATTGAGATAAATTTACATTTCTTATTAATAAATTTCTCATTGTCATTCGTTTAACGTACAAAAATTTCTAATTCTCACAAGATTCTATTACTGTTAAATTAATAAATTTATGTCGTGTCTGTGTAACATCTCTGCATAAAAAAAAGTGGCTTTCATAACTGTTTATAATGCTATTTGATACTTACAGATACCACAGAATTAACTGAAACTTGACCTTGTATCAGACAGATTCATTTTGTCTAAGATACCTTTTATGCAAATACAAAGATTATGTCACGTTAAAGGGCATTACGGCGTTTCCAGTCCAATCATAAAAATCCTAGTGTCTCTTGACATTATGGTTACCTCTTCGCTGAGAAATGTTGATGATAAACACTTCTTTTATGTACACATTATTATAAAATTAATACGCAAATAAAGCAACGCCCATAGTCTGTTGAAAAACTTATTGATTTAACTTTAATTAAACTACCTAATACGATTACCCTTATAACAATTGTATACTATTGATATCGATTAAAATTATTTTGCCGCCCTCAGATGGTGTTGGAAGGCTGGTACTTCCTCGGGCAAAAAAGCAGTTTTCCGATACTCGTTCGAAAAGTCTCCTTTACGAACCTCGTTTTGGACCTTGCCTTCGGCTCGGGCCGCAAGCCTCTAGGTTCGCAAACAAAGACTTTTAAACTCGTAGGAAAACTACTATTTCGCAATAAGTGTGCGGAAAATAGGTTTTTTCCGCACTAATATTAGTGTGGAAAATCGATTTTCCCACATAGTGTGCGGAAAAGGTGTGCCGAAAAGGTTTTTGTTGCACACCTTTTTCGCATACTGTGAAGAAAAACCTTTACCGCACATCTTTTCCGCACACTATGTGGTAAAGTCGATTTTTCACACTATTATCAGTGCGGAAAATACGTATTTTCTGCACACTTATTGCGAAAAAACTTGTACGCAACTCGTGTGGGACGATTTCCCGCACTCGTGTGATAGACTTGCAGTCGTGACCAGTGACGGTAACTCGTGCCGTCCGATCACACTCGTGCTACGCACTCGTGTGCTCAACTGGCATTCGTTCCAGTCAACTCTGGCCACTCGTTCAAGTCAATCACGACTCGTGTGGGAAATCATCTTTTTCGCACTTTTTACGTAAATAACTATTAATTTGAGCAGAGAAGACAATTATTACCAGAGTTTTGAAGATGATAGTAAAGGTGATCCAACTAAAGAGGGTGTGATTGCTCAACAGCATACGTTGCTTTTAAATATAACTAGTCATCTTAAAATTTCTTTTGGGTAATGCGACGTTCCACTAAGTATTTTATTCAAGAAATATACTGAAAAATTGTCTCATTCAATATTTTTTCCAAAAAATTTAGCGTATTTAAAGAAAGTTTTAGAGTCGTCCTGCTTATAATGACGACCAGTGAATTGAGACGTTCTAATTAACGAGGAGTTACCTCCTATTATTTATTTTATTTTGTACTAAAATTATGCGATTAGATGTATTAATAATAGATGGTCTCATGGTTGTATTTAAATATATAAGGCATAGCACTAACGTTACGAATTATCAAATACAATCTGAAAACTGTACAAACAATTGCATAGAAACTAATTTTGGTTTTTTTCGATCTATCCCTGACAATGTCTGGTGTTAGTCAAACATAAAAAGAGATGTGTTTGCTATAATCCGTCAACTAGGTAGACCGAATTTTTCAACACTGACTTTCAATAAATTTGAAAGTACTTAGTCATTACGAAATTTATATAAGTTGGAAAATTAAGGGAAACTTATAACTGCAGAAGAATTGTTGGAGCTCAATTTTATTTAAGAAGTGCATAATCAGCAACAATGCTGTAAGCTAATAAGTTATTTTTATAAGTTAGTTAACGTTATTATAGAAATTTAACCGTCGAAAATGTTTTCGTCATTTATTTGCCATCAGTACCTTCTCAACAGACTGTTATGATAATTGCTACGAAAGCAAGTAAGATTTAAAAAGTATGCTTCTTGTTATTACAAAATTATAAAATAAGAATAAATTAAAAAAATTTTGAGTATAGTACTATAGATAATTTTCATAAAAAATTGCATTTTATTTTATAACTATAATCAAAAAATATTCATGGAAGAAATAAGGAGGTTTTTTTATAAACGATAACTATCAGAAAAGTGATATTTTGTGCTTAAATAAGCTTAATTCAAAGCAGTCCAAGGGTTGTTTCAGAATTCTTTTAAAAAAAATGGTTATACAAGCAACTCAGACATATTAAGAGCACAACTCAATATAATTAAACCACTGAATTAGAAATCAGCAGAAGATGACAGTGGGAGGATTAATATATGTACAATAGATAGACAATGCTGCCTAATTAAAATCTAAGCCTATTGACAATTAAAAACACAATCTACAAGAAAATGTGGAAGTGGAGGAAATTTAATTATTTACGTATGGCATCTATCAAATATTCAGGTACAAAATAACAAGTGAAAACCCAAGGATCCTTTGTAAATCAAAAATAAAAGCACTTCAAATTGAAAGTAATCAAGTTTACAGGATGTAATACCAGTCAGTAGAAGTGCACAGTCTACATAGAATAACGCCAAAACCATGTGTGAACCACTAGGAAACCTGGCATCAAAGGTAAAAACACTAAAAAAAAATACTAGAGGGGTACAAGGAGCAGCAGCAGCCACCGAAGAGTATACTGTGAGGATCGATTGGAGAATTTAGTTGAGAAATTTTGAAAGCTAACACTACTGATAAACAATAGAAAGACTTTAAGAGACAGTGAAAAAAAATAAAAGGAAAATCGCTAGTACGGTCGGAGACCAAAACACTACGTGAGAGACTGCTGCTTGTGTAAGTAAGGTAAAGAGGAAGAGAAAAGACAGAGTGACGAGGGACATAAACAACCTGTAAGTGATACTTCTACCATTGGAAATACCTCTATTTATAAGGGCAGGAGTAATAACTTAAATAAAAATAATTACAATAGTTATAACAGGAGTTACAACAATGGCCCAATAGAGCTGTATAACATAAACAATAAGTACAACGATAGGTATAATAGCTTAAACCTTAGAAGTAAGTTTAATTAGGGCAACTAGGGCAATGATGACTCGTACAATAATTACAGCAGTGGCCTGTTCGACCGTTATAAAAACGACTATAAAAACTAAGACAGCAGGGACGGTTGTAATAGTGATTTTATCATGCATATCATAGACTGCCACCAAATAGGGGGCCCCTGTAGTTGGGAAGTGGCGAATACAGCCTTTATAACAGAAGGGATGTATTTGTGACTTAAAACTTGCAAGATGTTTGACGTACTCCCTAAACGTGAATGATAAATTAGAGAGAAAGACAGAAAAAAATATTCAGACACGAAAAAATATTCGAAAAAAAAACAATCATACAGAGTGGAATAACAAACTCACAAAAAAAGACAGAAAAGACCTTACAAAGTTTAATTGGATCAAGGCATAATAATAACAGGCCCATAGAAACTTCGGGTGTTCAGAAATCGGCCGTAAATCATAAACGTAAAAAAAGTTAAACAGTATCTAGGATTTATCGGCTACTACAGGTGGCTCATCAAAAATTATACATCAATTGCCTAGTCTTTATCAAGACTTAAAAACGAGCATAGCATTTAAATAGGATGACTAACTACAGCAGACATTTATAACTTTTGGTGACACAGTATGCATAAGAGATATGTTTGTTGCCCCAGATAAGAAAAAACCTCTTATCGTAACGATAGATACATTGGACTATACGCGTGGCACCATTCTCGGCCAGGATGAGAATGAACAGAACAGACCGTGCAAATACGCACCACATTGTTTCAAAGAAAGAGAGCTCCGTTATCCTTTGTATGATGAGAAATTACTGGCAGTTATATTTGCTCAAGATTATTTAAAACCTTATTTTCATAAATGTAAGTTTACAGTAATCATGGATCACAAACCTCTTCATTATTTCTACTCATGAAAAAAACCAGATATTTTTTTCAATACACTTACAAAAAATTTCAAGGTTATGAATTGAAGTTATATATCGCCTAGGTATGACAAACTGACAACCTGACGTAATATCACGTCCAAAAATACATAAAGATAAAATAAACAAAAAGCATTCTAAACATGAGGGGTATAAGCTAGCTGATTACCAGAAAAATACAGGAATGCAACAGCAATGGATCCCAAGCTGGAGTTTTCTTTGTTCAAGCAACAAAGATGTAATACAGACAAAACCAGACATAGTGAGAATTGAATTAAAGAGCCTGGAAGGATCTAGTAACGACAAGAAAAGAACAGAAAAACGATTAAGAGAAAAGTAGGACAGTATGTATAATTTTTTTTTTTTTTTATACAAGGTTCCCACGACAGCCTACTTGGCCTAGTCGTGGGGGCCACCCACTCACCACCTATGTGTGGGGGTGTATTACCACACCCATCTTTAAACCTTTTTCCTCGCATCCTACCTGAATCTATGGGCACAGTGTGAGTATCTCCGGTGGAACACCTTGCCAGTTAAGCTGACACTCTCTGCACCGATGATGCATCGGGTCCACTCACCAGACAGTATGTATAATTGTAAAGCCTGATAATGATTTGGAGTCAGAGGAACTGGACGGAAAAAACTTACAGAATCAGCAAGTATCAAGAAATGAAAACGATGTGACGGTACGAATCCTTACCAGATGAAAAAGACTCATTTTACTAGGACCAACAGATAAAATTCTAAGCCACTTAACAAAAAATCCAGAATTAAAATAAGGATGATAAGCTACTAGTACACCTGCAATACTAGAAAGATGAGTTAAATAAAGGAAAGTACGCAAACAATAACTGGATACACAAGGCAGATCGAGACCTATCTTCTTAGTCAAATTAAAAACCTTTAAACGAAAAAATAATAGTGAATTATTTCAGACAAAGAAAAGCAAATACAAGAAGAAATTCAGTAATGATCACAAAAAACCAAGGGCCAGGTGGAGAAGACAAAAAAATATAAAACAGAACAATATGCCGTCAGTGGAAACGGGAGTACCAAAAAAGCAGCATAAACATTATCTATTGGAAAGCTTATCTGATAAATCTCAAGCTTGAAGAGTGATCAATATTAGGAGACGTAAGGTATGATGTAAGAAGTAGGGTAGAAATGGGATCTAAAGTATGAGAGTGATATAAGATTGAATGACTAAAAAACGTAGCATCACATATGAAAACTAAGGCAAAACACATGCTAGGCAGATGGATTGAGAAGACAAAGTTGGATGATGATAAAAACTAAGAAGGAAATAAACCAAATTCTTTATTAAAGCCAACTACGCTCCTAGATAAGTGGTTGGAATGTCTAAGAGACAAAACGCGAAAGGAAACTTACAAGTGCACTTAACCTAGTAGCATAAACTCTCTTTATAAAAGTCTCTCACACAGTTTACCCTTATAGTTATCCAGAAAAAGAGCTGTTAGAAGACTATTAAAGCAGCAGCGAGATTTTTCAGGAAAGTGTTAAACATAACACAAAGACAGGCAAGGAAAAACAAGGCAAAAATTTCAAGAGCAGCCAGGAGTAGAGCACGAATCAAGTCAGGGAAAGACGAGCCCAGAAAAAGACATAATAAAAACCAATGGAAAAAATATACAGCCAGTAACAGAGGAGACAGACAGCTTTGACTAAGTTAAAGTACAGGACGAACAAGAGACCAACGATTTAAATGAAGCACTTCGTGAGACGCATAGAAAAAATGAAAGATCAGTGAATAAAGCAGTTATACATCCACCATGTATGAGAAAGTAAAGAGTATGTCGGGCATAGTTATCAACTAATATTTCACTATAACGACTAAGGAAAAAGGAGGATCCACCTGTACTACAAAACTGAATAAGATTGAGGGTATCTTATTTAAGCAACTTAAGAATCAAGTGCTTATGACAGTGAAAAAAGTGGCATCAAACACAAAAGCCATAGATGTGCTACACCAGAGAGGATATGACACGCATGAACAATAGAAATATAACCGTCAGAGAAGGTTAAGTGACAAATGCAAGAAGAGTATTAATTATGCACATTTTTTAAAAGTAGTATTTTAAAAAAACGGTACTTAGATATATTATTAAGAAGTGTATTTAGGCCTTTAGAGAAGTAATAGTGGCAAATGAAAAAAAACGATTAAGATTGTTTAGGACCCTGCATCCCTCCACATTATCCAGTGCCGATACTTTATTGATGCTTATGAGGAAATATTTATACGTATTAGACTTACAGTAAAACTACACACAGTAGACTGTGTCCGATATACATAAGGATTGTGCACAAATCTTTGTACGCAAAATATCTTGCACAAGGTTACGAATAAAAACCAAAAAATATTTTATTATTATTTTTGTGTCCAATATTTGTGCTTCAGTTAACGTACATTTTTACCACATTGCATCAAGATAAAATATTGTATGTAAACAAAAATTCTTCTAATTTTGACACAAATACTGTGCACGAAAAAATGTTAATAAAATATTTCGTTATCGTTTTTCATTAGCTTGTGCATGATATTTTGTGTACAAAATTTGTGCACGATAATCCTTATGTGCACTGGGAATAGTCCGTCCTACACACATATACGCTAGTAATCCCACCAGAACATTTTGAATTAAAAATTGAAAAAAAATACTTTAAATCAGCAAAAGAAGGGTATAGGAAAGCGAACAAGACATGTAACAAAATTGCAAATATATTCTATTGGAGGAGCATGCTTCCAGATGTAAGACAAGCCTTTTTGGAATGCTCGTCTTACCAAACATTCTTATTACCAAGACCCCAAGTAGACCTTTCAAAAATATTTCGATAGACTTTTGTTGACCTATTAATAAACTCTCAGTGGATTAGTTCACACACATACTATTCATGCAAGACTTAGTGACAAAAATGTCCTCATACTAATGAAAAAAATCACAGCCAAAGAAACTATAAGAACGATTAAAACAGGTATGCAGCGTTCTTTGAGCCAGCAGAACATTTATTATTAGACCAGGGCACTCACTCTTTTAAAAAAAATATTTATAAACTCATGAGGTTGGTTAAAGTAGACAAAATGGGCAGTACAGCGTTCCACCTTAAAAACGAATGGTGCGATTGAACAAGTGGGTCATATTCTTATGAAGCCCATAAGATCCTATGTAGGACAACACGTGTACTTGGATGCAGATTTAACGATGTACATACTATTATTTAATACAACGGACCATTAGAGTACGGGATACTCAACGCACGAGCTTGTTTTTACCCAAAAAGAAAAAACACAATCTTGTATCTTATTGCGACCCAAAGGCCAAGCTTTAAGAAGGTTGGGAAGTACTATTGAAAGAGGATGAAGAATCTTCCTGGCTGATGCAGATGTACTTCATCTAACGTGCTCTTTATCCTAAGCTGGATGAACTTAAAACCATATTTTTGTGATTGATTATACTTTATAAAACTGCCTGGCAAGGCTTAGTTTTTTTTGTTGAGCATCTTTCTATTGTACTAAGATATCTATAAAAACACTTTCTTTTTAAGTCTAACATTTATATATTGTACCATAAATTCAAATAAAATGCAACCTACCTTTTTTCTCTCGCAAGAGACCATGTTAAACTGTCAATATTTCATTCCTATATTCTTGAAAATTTTCCTGGTATAAAATGTTGAAAATGTATGTGTTCTTTTCTTATGTTCAAATATGACATATATTTCTTTGACACCATTTTATGTTTCAAACTTTTCTTAAAAAAATAAGAACTATCAGAGTGATAAAATTCAGGTAAAGTACTGGTCTAAGTATTTTTATGACCGCAATCTAAAATGAAAAAATAGTACATATGCCCGTATAAAATAAGAGGTATTAATTATTTTGAAAAAAATTTAAGACTGCAGAGAATAGATAGAACAAAAATTTCTTATAAAGACAAAGCATCACCAAAACATTAGAATCGTAAAAGGGAGAAAGTAAAATGAATCTCTGCAGGGAAATAGGATACGTATATGCAAATGCTAGACTAAGATACGCAGGCTGACAGAAAAATAAAAAAATAACAATGATGGGAAGATAAGCATGAACAAAACATTAATTATACTAATTAATAGCAAAATCTGCACAACATGATGTACGAAAAGCAACGACAAAGAGAATAAAGGGTGCACCTTGTCTCTTATAGGTGTAGAACTTATTTAAGGGCCAATTATACATATACGTAATGGTAAAATACAAAAAAAAACAATTGTGAGAACAAGAAATATAAATATACATAGTCACTTGTATTAATATGTAGATTAAAATAAGCTTGTGCAATAAATGCCAAAAAACTTAATGTGAAAGAAGTAAACTAAAAAAGAATAAATTAGTGAAAAAAAATGTTGTTTGCAACCCATTGACATCATTATTGTTTTAGAAAAAAAAGTTTGTAAATAACGATTGTTAGATGGATAGAAGCATCGATAAATAGTAAATGGAATTCAAAAGCAACTGTGGAATATCAAATTTTTTTTTCATCAACGAGACCCACGTGACAATGATAAAGTACGATAAATTTAACCTTCTTTCCTCCCCTTTTCCCGTAATTCTCCATTACAAATAATCTTACCCCTACCGTCATGACCCACCAACTACTACAACAGCTGAAGATCACAAGCATAACATGACTGTGCAGGTCAGATGGGGCAAACAAAAAGGAAAAAAAAGTGGTAAAAAAAGAAAAATACGTAAAGTATTATGTACTTTATATAAAAAAAGAGAGCTACTCTCGCAGCTCGATGCTAAGCTCCAAAAAGAGGAAACAATTTACGACTTCCCTTTCTTTGAGTATAACCCCGGATAATAAGTGGTAGTAACAATCGGCTGATAATATTATTTTTACCGAGGAAACTCTAAGATTAGGAACCAACACACGAACAATGTTAGTGTTTATATGTCGGAGGGCGGGTTCGTTGCCCTGTGTAAAAGAGCAAAATTGCTCAGATTGCCGATGATATACAATATTTAGAATAATTATTAAGTTTCAAAATTTATCTGTTGAATAATCAATTAATTCCTGCACCATATACAGCAATTGTTTATTGATTTTTACTTTATTGAATATTCCCTTACTTTAATCAATTTTATAATATCTTTTTTAACTAATTCAATATTTTTCTAATCTAATATCTTTTTTTTTTATTTATTCCTGTCCCTTTTGGGGGTACAGATTATATTCTCTGTTTAAATAAACGATTTCAAATCTTAACAGCTATTTTTCTAGTTTTTATCTTAAACTATAAAAGGAACTCGCAATCTTA